>JAJKFY010000122.1:0-385786 GCA_021066465.1 Trichoderma asperelloides | reverse complement strand
ACACTCGTTTCTCCTCTCTGTTTGTTTTTTGAATGGTTGTTATCTGCGTTGATCTGTTTTTTTTTTTTTTTTTAAAAAAAAACAACCCCCCCCCCCCCCCCCCCCCCCCCCCCTTTTTTTTTTTTTCTATCTTGGCATTTTCCAACTTCTGGCCATTACCTTTGATCGTCTTACCTATGGCTCTTGTTGTATCTGTCATATGGTGTGATGTTGCATCTCGTGGGGCTGCTTGTATGCTTGTTTTCTGGGTACGGATGGGGCAGTAATGTAACCTCGTGTTTGACAGCTGCAAGTGAAATGTGAAATCTTTGGGGCTGCTCGTAAGACGTAATATTACCTGGCGTTGTGATAATATTGTTCTTGTAATTTAAACAAGATCCTAGTTCTGACAGACAGACAGACACTGAGCGTTGGGAAGTAGGACGTTGAAGTGGAATGTATGATATACGCCTGCGACGCTATTGATTGGATATATGGCGCAGGTTATTGGTCTTTGTCCTCTGTAACACCAGATCACAGCAAATGATGACAATAATATTACTTTCATCTGCTTAAATTAGGACATTAACGTTACTGCTGAATTGAGGCTTGGTGAGGGGGGCTTGGAAGGATTGAGGAGGATGCGGGCCGAGGATCCGGCATTGGCCACATGGCAAATATGCCGAGCTTTTGGCCATGGTTATTGATGGAATGGTAAGCCCTATATAGCTCCTACGAGTAGTATGGGCTGAACAGTGACCTTGACCTGCTCTTTTTGGGCACTGCGTCGTGAGCATGTGCTGTGTAAATCTTGTAGATGGGCCTTGCGCTCTTACAAGCCACAAGCCAGCCGGCCAGCAACTCGCTCCTGTAGGCATATTCGCAGCATTATGCTGAGGGCTCTTTCTTATCACAAAGGAATCTTGATCTCTCCACCTGCTGAAACTGGACTCGCCTTGCCAAGGCTGGATGCTCGAGTCCGGATGTCTCTCTTCCTACATGTATATGTGTGGCGGAGGTAGTAATTAAGCTTGTATCCCCGTCTCATTAGCCTCTTCCAAAGCCACCGAGTACCTTCAATAGTATGTACCTACAATACTAGTATGGACCATTAACAGCAGTGGCGCAAGCCCTAGCCATTAACCCCCCCTTGGCTGCTATGCTGTGCTGTATCCTACCAACTAACAACCGACTACTAGCTGCTGCATGAGTCGTATTCGTTGCCTCCTTTTGCCTCCTCTCTCTTATTACTACTAAGTAGTGCTAGTAATTTTCAATTTTGCAAATTCACCGCTCACGTGCACAGCGTATTTCCAAGCCTTGTCCCCAGTGCCGGTTTTGCAAGGCATCCCACGCAAAAAAAGCGAATCCTTCGCAAGCAGTTGAACTGAGTAATACCTCTACTAGTACCACTAACCCAAGCAACAGTGCCTTGTTTGTACTCGGCCCTTCGCCGATACCACCTCGCATGCCGCAACGACACGCCAGTTCCCCTGTCCCTTGCAGGCCGTGGTCCCCGTACTTGTACACACAGAGCCTAGCTTACGTCGCACTGCTGGCTGGCTATCTGGTTGCAAGCTGACTGTGTTGGCTGCACACGCCGGGCTAGGCGAACAAGCACGTTTCACGCTGGAGGGGAGCAGTACTGTGCATGTACGGGCTATGTACCTCTGGTATTTAATTGCTGCCACCGGCGGTATAAGCAGCAGCAGACAGCAGCACTGTGCTCAACCCCTAGGACTAGAAACTACTAGGTAGGACTATACTCATGTACATGTAACAAAACCTAGGCGTTGCAGCTGCTAGTTTTTTTTTGGTTTTTTTTTCGCTACACTGCGTCAAGCCCTGTAACAACCGCCTGTAGCAATTCAACAGTGAGTCGCCTGGGGGCTACACACTGCTCAGGGCCTCAGTGACCTGCAGCCCGCTGAAAATCCCCCCCTCCCCTCCCCCTCCAGTCCTCTCCCCCTCCTGTGGACTGCGCGCTGGGTCTCGCTAAACGGCCAGCAGGGCACAAAGACTGGACTCAAACTTTCTTACCCCGGATTCTCCCCATGTCTCCGATCTCGAGACACTAGCCGGCCGGACAATCGAACGACCGCATGTCATCGTCGAGGCTTTCCGCGCGCCTCTCTCGCCGCTCTCCTTGTCCTGCACACCGTCGCCTGTAGCTGCTTCTCTTCTTCGCGCCTTCATCGCCGACGACTCTGCGTCCTGGTCCTCGCCCTCGCCCTCCATCCTCGGAAACGATGCTGCCGACGGATGCTGGCACCGACGCTGCCTTGGACATTGAGGCTTGACAGAGCACACGACGACGCCGCCGCGCAGCAGCATCACCAGCCCGCCGCTGTTCCCAATCGCCTTTTTGCCTTCCATCTGCGTCTCTCCGCCTCGACCTCGCTCTTCCTGCTTACTCTCCTCGCCGTCGCTTTGCTGTCGACTCGGCCGGTCGGCCCATTTCGCCTCGCCTCGCCTCGCCCGCCTCAGCAGCGACTCTGAAAAATCCTTTTTTTTTTTCTCCCTCCCTGCCTCTAACCCTCCTCTCCTCGCATCCCGCCGTCGTCGCAGCGACCTCTAAAAGAGCGACATGATGCATCGCACCAATAGCGAGGGCGGCGCCTCGTCTACCGCCTCGTCGCAGAGGTGGCGCATCCCCTCGGCCCTCCGCAAATTCGGGAGCATCAGCGGCTCCGGCAAGGACGACAAGAATGCGACGGTATGTTTTTGCTTTTTGTCTTGGTCAAGCCTCGGTGTCGATGCCTTCTCCTTCTTCTCTTGTCCAATCCCGGCGGCCGCCCCTCTGTTTGTCTCATCGGCTGCATCTCCGAATCAAGCAACTCAGCTTGCACTGTTTGCTTGCTTCTGCTGCTGCCCAAATCATAAGCACCGATAACTGACACCCGGTCTAGAACAAGCATAGCAGCTCATCTGTCGACAACGACTCCCACGAACCCTCCATCCACGAAATCAGCTCTATTCATGAAACATCAAAGTCGAATTACCACCAGCTGCAAGCTCTTGTTGTGCGCATGCGAGGCGCTCCCTCTGGCCCCAACCACGTTGACGGCGCCTACAAAGAGTTTGACAAGATTAGCAAGCGATGCGCCGCCCTCTGCGATGCCATCCTGCGAGAGGAGATTAAGCTGCCTCGCAAGCTCTCCGACACCAACGATACCCTCCCCTTGATTCGCCACGACTCTCTAGCAGACACCCCTCGCAGTCCAAGCGCTCTATTCGACCACAGAAGTTCCTTCAGCGGCCGCAGCCTGGCGGAAGTAGTCACAAATGGCGGGAGCAGGAGTCATCATGGCGGTGACTTGTGGCTTACTCCTATCCGCGACTGGAAGGCATGTCTCGAGGTGCTGACGGAGCACTTCAAAACTAGCCTTGCCGAGACGTACAAGAGCTATGAACGAGATGCGACGCCGGAAATGCTCGAGGCTCTGTTCTCCAGCAAGAAATTCAGAAGAGAAGCAGTCCACCGAATGCGCAATGCGAGCGTCACCAAGATTTTGTCTGCAGATCCCCAATTTGTGAGTACAGCGATTGACAGCCTCACTCTTCCACTATTCTGTATTCTCAAGACTTGAGCGATGCTAATGAATGCAGTTTCCGCGATACGAAATACGATTTAGAAACTACGAAAAAGTCAAGCAAGAGCTCAATGATATTCGAAAACTGCTCCAAGCTGGAGAATCGGGCATCTCTCCGGCTAGAGTCATCGAGGAGTTTGCCATCGCCCCTCGCGGTGATGTTGTTCTCGAGTTTGCCAACCTCGGACCCGATGCGACTGGCAACGAGCCTGCGCTGCGCTTCCGTGCTTCCTCCGCCTTGCTATCAGAGACGTCGCCCATTTTCGCGCGTTTGTTTTCCGGGCATCCCAACAGTCTCTACCTCCACGAAACTGACGACATCACGGATCTGCTCCCGCCCCCGCCAGTGCCGTACTTCTGTGACGATGGATCCGAGGTCAAGTTGTACCGGATGCCACAGCAAGAGTTCAACCGCTTTGGCTCGCTCGAAATCCTGCTCCACGCCGCTCACATGCACAACGATAAAGTCCCCAGGGACGTTACGTTTGAGCAATTTGTCGCCATTGCCGAGTGCTCCCTGCGGTACAAAAGCACGTCGCCGTTGGAAATGGTCGTCGAGCACAGGTGGCTGCCGCAGTGGATGCACAAGGGGGCTGATGACATGCCGGATGGGCTCCTCATCATCAGCTATGCATTTGGCCTCCGTCAGCTCTTTACTCGCATGTCCAAGAGCGCTATACTCAATCTCGCTGATGAAAAAGACTTGCATGGCAAACCTTGGCCCAGGAAGATCAAGGATAAAGTGTGGGCGGTTCGCTGCGCCAAGGTTGATCAACTTTACGCAAGTTGTAGGAGTACAATACAAGAATATATCCGGCCACCAGCGCAGGACGAGTCCTCGGAAACTAATCAGCATATATCCCTTTCCGAACTCGACAGCCACCTCGCATCGCCGATCCAGCCTGCCATGGCGCTGACCAGCACCCCGAGATGTCCCAAGGGCAACCACTGGTGTGACGCTTCCAACCTAGGGTGGATGATGCTGGTGTACAACGAACTCGGCTTATTGCCAACCATCGTACAGCCCAGCCTCATGTCACACCTTCCCAATGTTCATCCTCCATCCAAGAGCTTGGCACAAATGATGGAAACACTTCGCTCAACGCCGAGTCCTCCTGCACCGCTCCACCCCGGAGGCGTCTGTGACCCTGTTCCCGCATTTCGGGCATCAATCGCCGATGTTTACAACAGCGTCACTGGCTTGACCCTATTTGACATCAGTGGCAAGAGCCACGGCTGGGCGTTGTCGAAGCACAAAGTGTCAGAGCCACAGTTGCTTCTCACTGCTGGCCTAAACCGAATGGCTGCTGCGCATGAGAACATTCACAGCGTTGTTAGCGAATTTCCGGAAGAGATTCGATTAAAGATTCTTGGTGAGATGGAGGACCTGGAGGATCTTCAGGCCGCTGCCAGGATCAACCGAGGATTCTACGAGACGTACAAGAGAAACGAACTTCAGCTCATGCGTAACATTCTACGTGCCGATCGGATACGATGGGGAAGCATAGGACGATACTCGCTGGAAGACGACAAGGCGGAAAGCAAAATCTTGAAGTCCGAGGCCGATATGCTCAAGGAGAGGGGCTTCGGCGATGGCGCGGATGCAATTACTCTGCGAAGCGAAGAAGACGAGGGACTGTACGATTCGGACGACTCGGACGAAGACGACGATAGCGTAGATCCGCTCACTCGAAACGGCTCTATATCCTCACAAGGCGGGCGGTCGCACGCTGGCCATGACGACGATGATGTGGATATTCTGGCTCGCGACCCGCCTCCACCGTTCCAGTCGAGAGAGGCCAATCCTCCACCACCACTGCTGCCGGTCGTCAACGTTGACGAGAGCCACGACGGGTCAGAAGATGATGACACGGCCACTCCAACAACACCTCGGCAACGCTCCTTTGAGCTCTCAGACGAATCAACGACTCCCTCGGATCGAACGAGTGTGGTGTCAGCAGAGGACATTTACGACCCCCCCATGACTGAAGAAGAAGCACGCAGAATCTTGTGGCCCGACCACTTGGTCGTGACTCCGCCCCCAGAGCGAGGCGCTGTTTCGCCTGGAGTCGAGGGTTTGCGGGAGAAGTTCCGAGTTGGCGATATATCCTTCATCGAAGGTCTTGAAGATAAGACGCTCATCAAGACGGAAACCAAGCAGCTGCAGAGCGATCACGACACAAGGATGGGTCTGCTCAAAGACGACGCGCGGCCGAGCTCTAGCTCATCGACTCGAAAAGCTTCCAACGGGGTTGAACACATAGAAAAGATTAATGGCAGAAATAGAGGAGAGGATGAGGTGGAAATGGTGCTGTCTTAGGTAAAACTCACACACTCCCTCTCCTTGATCAAGTCGAAAACAGTTTACGACTGAAAAGATGTCCCTGTGCGCTGCGCTCAGGGGCTGTTTTTTAACCGGATTAAGAGAAGAAGTAATGAAATGATGATGAAGAAAGAAAGAAAGAAAGAAAGGAGACATGTAATTGCAGAGGCCTGCTTTCTTGTATTCACATGTGCATATGATTCACAATTCATATACATGCATGCATGCATGCATACATACATACATACATACATACACATATACACACACTTGTATCGATCAATCAGTCGATATGTGTGTAAAACCTGTCTATTATATATATATATATATATATATATATATATATATATATTCTATTTTACCATATGGGGTAATCTTTCGGCGCAGACTGAAACAGCGAAAGGCTTTTATTATGATAAGGGCGGAGGGTGTTGAAAGAAACATTTGACGTGGGGGTTACTCCTTTTTTTTTCAAGTTTATTATATGGATGGGATGAATGGATTCTCTGGCTGGGATTGAATTTGGCGATATGAGCGTTTTGAACTTAATGTATGTTTGGATGGTAGTGGGAAAAGGCTATCTATAGGGGGGGTCTAAGGCGGAGGGGTTTTTAATATTTTTTTTTAAAAAAAAAAGGGTTAACAGACAAAGAGCGAGGTAGTAGTCTATATATATATATATATATAATTGAGTTGGTAATTTAGGAGTGAGTCTATGAGCAATTGTCGAATGTAGGGAGAGAATGTCACACATGCCACATTACTGAGAGGGATGGATTGACGATAACGGTGGACTTTTAAATCTGAAAAAGAAAGAAAAATAAAAAGAGATTATATTGGTTTTTCTTCGTGTATACAAAGAAATAAATACTCATATATAAAGCATATATTAAGGCAGTATTGGGTATATATATATAGATATAGATGTATGTTATATCTCTTTCATGTATGACCCCTTTAAATGACAATTACGTTTTTCCATCTCTTTCTTTTTCTTTGAATAATAATTCAATTCGAATTCTTCCTTCTCTTCGTCCCCTTCCCTCTTTACACCTTGGTTGACTTTGGCATTTTTACTCATACGTAACGGTACCAGCCTCGGTACCAGTAGCATTCAACTGGGCCTTTCTGGCGGCGTTGATGGCGCGCAGCTTGGCGGTACCAAAGCCAGCCACACCATCCTCCTGGTTGTCGCCCAGCCAGGGCTTCTTGGAGTCGCCGAGAACGCTGCCGGAGAGGAAGTAAATGACGAGGCCGATGATGATGCAGACAAAGGCAATGGGGTAGAGGTAGTGGATGGTGTAGCCGAAGACGTGGATACCGATGATGACACCCCAAAAGTTGGCAGTCAGGAGGGAGATGTCGAAAAAGGCAGCGCTGCCCATGCGCAGGATGAGGGGTGCAAGCGTGTAGAAGATGCACAGGCAGAGGGTGTAGCCGGCGAGCCAGCCGCCGACTGAGCCGTCCCAATGGGCCTCCTGGAAGGACTTGCGGTCAAAGATGGCGGCCTGGATGCCGTTGATGATCATGCCAAAGAGGCCCATGAAGGCCAGGACGTGGTGCATGGGCCGCTTGGAGACGAGCCACTCCTCGAAGACGTTGGAGACACCGTAGAGCGTGGCGCCCAGCAGGCCGAAGAGGTCACCCTTGACCATGTCGACACCCGGGCCGCCGTTGGCGCCGGTGATGTGGTCAGAGGCCAGCAGGATGCCCATGCCGCCGCAGCAGATGAGGATGCCGATGACCTGGAAGATCTTGTAGCGCACGCGCAGCAGGATGAAGGAGATGATGACGACGCAGACGATGGACCAGAAGTTGAGCAGCTGGGCGGACAGCAGGTTGGTGTAGCGGTAGGCCAGGACGGTGAAGTAGTTGCCCTCGACGTCGAGGAAGGACATGATGATGTAGCGCCAGCCGTCCTTGACCAGGATGTCCCACCAGACGCGGGGGCCGTCGCGCCACAGGGTGATGGTGGTGTAGATGAGGAAGAGCAGGATGTAGTTGAAGACGGTCTGGAAGGCGGGGATGTTGGTGCCGACGTTGGCGAGGAAGGACGTGAAGGTGTTTGTGCCGGTGATGCAGAGCGACAGGACCTGGCCGACGGCGATGACGGCCCAGAAGTCGACGGTGGTCAGGTAGGACCACCAGTGGGTGGACGAGGCCTCGAGGATGTGGATTCCTTCGGAGAGGGTGGCGTCGGTGACGGGGCCCTGCTCGCCATTGTGGTTGCCCTCGGCGCCGTTGTTGGCGACGGCTCCCTCGTCGTTCTTGTCGCCGGACGAGACGACGGTGGTGGAGAAGTCGGTCTTGGAGTAGGCCTCGACGTACGGCGGGGCGGGGTTGGACATGCTGGCGGTGGTGCCGTAAGATGGAGCAGAGGTGGAAGAGGAGGAATTGGAGGAGAGAAGAGGCTGGGAAGCAGAGGCTGAAGCTGGAGATGCTGCTGAAGATGCTGCTGAAGATGCTGCTGAGGATGCTGCTGCTTGAGTTTCTGTTGCTTGAAGGCGCTTTGAGCGGGTCATTCAATATGATTGATGATTGCTAGCTAGTGTGGCGTTAGAACGATGCGCTCGACTGAAAGATGGACAAAAGCTTATGTGGCCCATTGCGTGCCTCAGAGCATACCTGCGGGATTATGGCGGTGGATATGCGCAAGTATAGGGACGTCTTTCGTCTCTGGGGTATCTCGATGTTGATGCTGAATGCGATGTATGTTGGAGCTCCGAATCGGTGGAGTCTTTCTTCGTCCCTACGTACGAATCGTACAGCAAGCGCAAAGACTCCAAGTCGCTTGCCGGTAATCCTATAAGTGAGCAATACAGCACATGAAAAATCCACTCAATGGCGAGCAGATGTTGCAAATGCTGCGGTATTTGGAGAAGAGGATTGGAGGAGACGAGGAGAGAAGAAGAAGGTAAGAGGCGAGGGCAACAGATTATTATCACACTATTGAAGAAAAAAAAAAAAAAAAATCACAGCTGAAAGCAGCAGGTAGGCGGTGGGGAGAGCTAGCGGGCGATAGCACGTACTAGGCAGTAAAATAGCGGCAGAATGGGGTTTAGCAGCGGGTGGGTGGCGGGGCAGGCGCTGCAGCGAAGCGTTATCAGTTGGAGTATTGCACGTGGGTGGTGGATGGTCTCTGTACGTGTATTTTTATTTTTATTTTTATTTTTATTCTTATGGCATGCGGTATTGCGGGTGTTTGGTGGCTGAATAGAGGCAGACTGAGGGTGTGGAAAGACTGAGAGATGGCTCGGTGAGGCTGAAGCAGCTGAAAATCAAAAGGGAATAAAAAGAAAGAGAAAAGAGAAAAAGACAGGCCGCTGGAGCTGACTTGACCTGACCAGGCCACCAGACCGCGACCTTGCAGCAGCCAGCAGCAGCGCCTGTAGCGGCCCGCAGCAAAAACCGTTTAGTGGCCTCTGCCCGACCCTTGCAGCGGGTCATGCGCCAGCGCCAGCGACGCGATTGGAGGGTTTGGGGCCTCGCTAGAGAGGCGGCTAGTAGTTATAGTGGTGGCATGGATGCAGGTATATTGTAAGAAAATGAAGAGGGAAAAAAAGGAAAAAAAAAAAAACTATTGGCTTTAGATGGTGGTGGTGGTGGTTACCTATGGGTTACTGGTTGAGACAAGTTGGAGATTCATTGGTCTGGAGCCATGTGGCGATGTGGTACTGAGCGTGTGGGGAAGAAGAAGAGAAGAAGAAGCTGGATAAAGATGCCGTCTGTGTTTCTGTGTATCCTACTAGACTCTGGAAAGAAACTGTCAAGGATGAGGAATAGTCTGATGCTTCATATAATCTTGATATCATTATAGCAATAAAGGTAACTCAATACTGCTGGTCAGCTTCTATACAAAACAGAGGAATATATACGTGTATACATGTGTCTATTCTCATCAAAGACAACTCCCCCGCTCTCATTATTGATTCTCCTCAACTCCCCATCACATGATGGATGGCTTCGTATTTTCCAGAAACACCTGCGTGGGGGGAAAAGCTCCGGCTTGGGTTCCCTCGCTCCGGCAGTTGAAAGAGTACATGTAGGTATTGGCAGATTCTCAGCAACACGGCGCCGAGACAAGACAAGTGCTGGCCAGCATGTGAATCCAAACCTTCGAAATGCTGTCTTCGTGCCTCGTTTATACGACGCAGCTCCCCCCCTCGCTTCGCTTCACCGCGCAGCAAGTCCGAAGCCGATCCAGCGTCTCACACGACAATTGAACGACCGGAGAATAAGCCGAAGCCGAACATCAAAAGCGCGGCTCTCGGCGAGCTCAATTCGGACAAGCGCCAACGCACCACCATTCTCCATATTTTTGCAGTCTATCAATCAAAATCAAGCCTGGATGTGCCGGCAGTGGCTGTTTGGCGATTGCGATCTCGCTTGCCTTCAAATGATGTTAGCATCACTGCCTGATCAAAGTGCCGGCGGCCGTCTCCTTCTTAGTGCCGATGGCGTCTCGAGTTTCTCGCTTTTACTTACCGATTCTGTCGTAGGATGATGCCTTGACTCTTGGGCTCCAATTGCGCCGACGTCTTGCCGCGTTTGGGACTCCAGCAGGAAAGAAGACGGTGAGCGAAAAGGGGAAAGGATAGGATAGGATAGGATAGGGTACGAAAGAGAATGGGAAAGAGAAAGAGACGGAAAAAAGAGACGCCCGCTATGCTATGCTTTGCTTTGTGTTTTCCTCCAATCGGATACCCAGTTTGTTTGTTGGTTTTTCTGGCCTTGATGAGACTGGAGGCTCTCTCTCACTTGGGCTTGTTGATGTCTGACATGGCCGCGCGGATCGTCTTGGTGATGAGATTGTTCGTCGGGGTGTTTGAAGTAGCAATTGGTTGACTAGATGCTGTTTGCTCTCTTGTTTAGCTCATGGTAATATACACGGCGAGACTATTGTCTCAAAATCGTGGCATTGCATTGCATTGACTTGACTTGACTTACACCCTGGCGCTGCAAGCTGCTGCTGCTGCTGCTGTCCGGCTGCCGAGTCTGAACCCTCAGCCACCATTTCTCTGTCCGGCAGTGATGAAAACTCCAGTGCGAGGAGTTCCATCACGTTGTGCTCGGATTTGACTTGGACTGGAAACACAGACGTCGCCGTCGACGACGACGCAAGGGATGGCGGCACAACTAATACTTTTTTTTTATCAATAACAAGTACATGTAACGGTGAGTCATTCTATCCCATGCATGCATTGGCGTCTTTTTCTCCCGTTTTAAATTTTACAAAAGGAAAAACGTAAAAAAAGAAAGCAAAGAATGAAATAACTAAAGAAAAAAAGTAAAGAAAAAACAAGTGTTGCGTACCTGGCATCAACGACTTCCCCTTGTTCAAAGGCTTCTTCTCACTTTGGCTCGGATCTGGAGGCATGGCCATGACTGCAACGTCTCGAAGATTTGCTCTCCAAAAAGCGTCTCCAAGTCCCGCAGCCCGTGATATAGATGAACAAATGGCAGTTTCCATGACCGTCTCTTTCCTTCCCGGCATTCGCTCTTCTTTTGTTTTCCCTTTTATTCTTTCTTTTTCCGTTCTAGGTAGTAAGGCTTTTTAAAGCAAGCTGAAAAAAAAAAAAGATAAATAAATAAATAAATAAATAAAATAAAAAGGGTTCCGGAAGGCCGCGAAAGAGGCATACGTACATGTAGTTAGCTCCCACACTTGATATATATACACACGCAATGCTGTATCAAACGCCTGCCTATCATATGTCAATCCTGTTAGCTGGCTTGAAACTGCCGTCGTCACTGTCCAAACGAGTAAGCAAGGCTCGATTCTCTCCACCACGACACACCACGCGCCCCCCACCATCGCCCACCAGGGTAGCGGCTCTTGGGCTCCGAAGCCGACTTTTCTACTTCTAAGAAGGGAAGAGGCTAGAAAATCGGATTCTCCATTTTTTGGCCTCCTCTGTTTCCTGTTTTGGCTGTATTTTGCCGCCCCCCTTGCATAGCTGTTTATGGCAGCAACTGGTTTCTAGACTGGGGCGGCTCTCGTGGGGCCAAAAAGGCTTGTTTGTTTAGGGCTGTGAATCTTACGATACTTCTTGGACCTACTAGTAAAGGGCATATGCGACTCCATCTTCAAGTGCGGGCAGAGCCCTGGAGTCTAGGCCTACCGATACCGTGGTTGCTGTAGCTGCTACTATTACCAATCTTCCGGATAGGTCGGTTTATAAGCATCTGCCACTATATATCCTTGAGTTGAGAGATATCCGGTGTAGCATCATCGAAGCCCTGGTGCAGTCATTGTATCTTTACCCGATCAACGAAGAGTATATGCGTTTGTGTCATAAGACATACAACATGTGCCGCATTCGTCAGCAAGGATATGTATACAGATCCTTCTTTTCGATTTTTATTCTCTTTTACCCCATCGAGGCATCAAATCCTACACCGTTCGAGATTTGGGGGCCGATCTTGATGCGCACTGCTCCGTCTAAGCTCCGGCCCCAGACTCGTAGTTGACGACGTCAGTCCGTCGTGAATATGGCTCCTCCATCCCGACCACGCACGCTCTTTGGCAGCCTTTAATTCCTCATCTATCCATCGCCTTCGCTTAGCAGCCCCGTCAACGACTCATGTCGTCCGATCTGAGCGCTGTCCGTTTTCGTTTCACCGGTCTGGCTCGAGACCGACCTTACCGGATATACTCGCCGAGCACGCAGTAGTAAGCCACGTACATAACACGGAGTACGGGTCCCAGCATTAAAGCTACTACTACGGAGTACTACCTCAGCCCGTCGAAAGGCTGGACTGTGGGGCCTTTTCTCTACAAGGTAACTAATGCCTTATGTGGCTATTCTTGATACTACTCCGTACCAATCTCCCGACTGATTGCAGTGAATAGTGGAGAGGGCTTCATCAGAATCCACAGTCCAGCCTTTCGAGATAGTGCAGTAGTACATCCAATCAGCGAGGATTTAATTTAGAAGCAGCAAGAAAAGAGTCACAAGTCGTCTGCAAACTCCCCGGCGTCAGCGTTGCACGCGGCCTCGGGCCAAGTAGCCGGGTTATGCTTTATCAGATGATGGGCATCGCGTTGTTGCTCTTGTCTCTTCGTTTTACGTTTTGAAAGAGCGTTCATGCAATGTGATTGGCTGGTGATGCAGCTTGGCCAATCACTTCTTCTTGCTCGCCGAAGCGAAAGCGGTCCACTCCGACTCCGAAGCCGCTCGGCTTGCCCGCTATGCTGTAGGTTGTAAGTGAAATGCGCTATAAGTGCACATGTAATTCGCTATAAGTCGTGGCAGCGGGGTATACATGTATGCAGTAGCCCAGCGGCACATAACATGGAGTTACGGACAAGGATTCTTTATTCAGCATTCTTGTGCCAACAGCATTCGTCATTACTAAACCAGGCAGTTGATTTCTCATTCATCATGATGAGTGGCGCCGACGATTTGTAAGTCTGGAGTTGTTCGCACTACAGGGGGCCAAGCTTGAAACGAATGCGTGTCATTGGTATAACTACACTATGAACCTATATACTCTACACTATATACAACTATCCCCAAGAAACTGATGACGCTGAAACAGAAAAGGAACAGCATCGATACCGTTCGAAAAATGAAGAGAAAATGAAGAGAAAAGAGAAGAAAAGAAAAGAAAAGACTCTCATTTTAAATCTTCCCATTTTTAGTAACAGCATAGGAAAACATGCTGTTGGAGAGGTAACAAGAGGAACAAGACGGGCTCCAAAAAAGTAAGCGCAACAAGAAGAGTGAATCGCTGAATCCAATCGCTCCATTGCCAAAGCCGAACGCAAAAGGAGATCCCGCAATGCAACACTACATGGGTATGCTGCCAAGGGAGAAAAAGAAGCAGAAGAAAAAGAAAAGGCCCACACATGGCATCGTTTTTGGTTGTGTAGAAAACACGCAATACGCGCAGAGAGAAACAGGAATGAAACCAAAAAAAGGCAAGAGAACAGCATTCGTCAAGTAAGAAAAGAAAAAAGACAAACATCCAAAACAATAAGAAGGAGAGAAGAGAAGAGAAGAGAAGAAAAGACAAGAAAAAGAGAAAAACAAGAAGCAGATATCCAGAAGCACGCCTGCACGCCGACAGTATGCTTTCCCGCTTCCCAGCCCATATCCCATCGCACAAACCAGAGAAACACGCACGCGCTTAATACCAGGTCGGCTGCGTCGCCCAGTGCCTCAGCATCGTCTCAATCGCAGTCCTCCATTCGTCCTCAAAGCAGGTGGCCAGCTGCTGCACCATCTTCTCGCTCGGCACCTTGCCTCCCCACATCTCGGGCCTGCGCGCCTCCGTGTCCGAAAAGATCCTCACCAGCCCGTCGTCTCGCATCCGCGTCAGGCACAGCCACGCCAGGTTCCAGCTGCGGTTGCTCTCCGGGTCTGATCGCACACGGCGATGTGCTTCCGCAACAATGTCCGCGCTCAGCGGATAGTTTGGCGTAAGGCCGCGGAGCTCCATGAGGAACTGGTTGCTCGTAACGTAGTGGATCCAGGCCGAAGTCATGGGTTGTTGAAAGGCCCGAGCGTCAGCCTCGGAGTCGCATGCCGCGGCAATGCGCTCGATGCGGCAGAGCTCCGTCAGGGTGTTGATGCGGTGGGTGTTGAGAGAGTCGACCAGTTGCTGGGTGGAGGACTATGCAGGCAATGTTAGCATCGACTCTTGATCTGGCCTTGACTGTCTAGCATCGTCTTGCAGCATCTTGCATCTGAAGTTGAGCAGCTTGAGTCTCTCTCTTTCCATTAGGAAAGTAACTCGTGCATGTTCACACATTCATGTACAAATGCATCCATTTGCACATGGTTTCCACTGCAGCCGAACAAGAAGTTGTCTGTGGCAACAATGGTGGAGAGATGTGACTTACCCGAATCTTTTCCACATATCGGGACGAAGAGCCCCTGGAACTCACACTGCCGCCGCTTCGAGGAGTAGACATGATTGGCCGCTTGGTTGCAAAACGAAGCCCGGGATGGAGCTTGGGATGGAATATTAAAAGTGATGCTGTTGTTCGTCTTGTTCTTGTTGTGGTTCTTGCGGTTGCTGAGGCTGTTGCGGTTATCGCTGCTGTTGGCTGCTTGGATATCTTGTGTTCTAATGACAGAAGATGGGATCCCAAGTTTATATCATCTGTTGAAGCTTGAAAGATATCAACTGGTCTACCACACAGACCCTCTTCAAAAGGCCTTGTTGTCTTCATTCCCAAAAAGGTATGCACCGTACGCGTGGTTGCGAGATATTTTGGTGTGCGTGTGTTAACCCTAATGCCGCAATGCTGGAGAAAATCTGCCTTCTGCCAGCATGGATGAAGCTTATTGTGTCAATAGGGAGTTAGGACAACGTTAGGACGTAGCAAGTGACTTGGGTTGAAATGATGGGAAATCCTTCGCAAGGCGTTGTTGCCAGGCAAAGGGCAAGTAAGAATGGCAATATACGGGTCGACTGTCAGCGGAAGATCGCCGTTCCGCTGAGGTGGGAAGGGAAGTGAGTAATGAGCGGGAACGACAAGGCAAAGTCTGCAAAGTTAAGATGGCTTGCAGCTTGCATGGGACGGGGGGGTTTGGGGAGTTAGGGGTGGCTCTTCGTGCTGACAACTGGCCCAACTCCCCCACGTCCTTGCAGTGTTGTGATCTTGTCATGCTTGTTTTTTTACTTTGATGGCCTTGCCAACTAGTCTGACTCAAGGCTGATCTGAAGCCATAGTTGATTCGACTGCTAGGAGAAGATGGTCCTAGCTCTCCTGTGATTGTCATGGGGCAGGCTCCGCTTCTGCCCTGAAGGAGGAGCGGTAAATATGACAGTTCGCCCGTGCACGAAGCTATTGGAAGTAGGAACAGAGTCAACGGGATAGACAGGAGTTTAGAATGGACTAATGGGAGCTTGAGCTGCTTCAGCTTGGCCTCCCAGGGGCTTAGAACGCCGGCTCTAGGTAAAGAAAGACTACGACGACTAGCTAGTTGTTTTTAGCAAACCAGCCTCAACGGTGGTCGCCGAGGTGAGATGAAGACGGATTAAACGACAAACGATGCAACCAATGTACGTCGCTGCCTCGCACGCTTGGCAATTTTCCCGCTGCGGCAATCCAACGGTTCCTGGCGAACCAGCCGGCTGGAGTCCGAGCTAGACCGAAAGCCGAATAGGTGGCACATCGTGCGGATAGAACCACGGCGGATCCGAACAGGGCTGCATTGGGGCGGGTCTAACGGCGGGGAGAAGCAAAACGCCAAACGGTCGAGACGGCTACCGGGCAAACGCGGCGCGGTTAAGGGTGGTGAGAAAGGGTGAGCATCTGAGTGCTATAAGCCCCGACATCCAGACGCCGAATGACGCTGGGTGGACGATAAGCGCGCTAGAGCCCAGCCATGTCGTCAATAAGCTGGCACCTCGTATCCGTCGCTTGTCGTCTGGATGCTGGAATCGAGCCTATGCCAAAGTCAGCAGGCGGGATTCTCTGCCAACGATGACTGTTATCCGTTTGCGGTAAATACCTGGCCAGCAAACGACCAGCAGACGAATATCCCAGTAGCGACGGGCCTGTTTCCAGCCGAGAGATGTCACTGATAGACGATGCTGGAAACATGGATCACGAGGAGACAGGCAAAGGGGCGCGCTTAGCAGCCCAGATTGACGCAGCATCGCCACTGCTTAGACGCGAGGCAGCCAGGATCAAGAGCGTGGAATTAATAATCGCTGGGCTGAAGCGAAAGTCGGGAAATTCTCCGAGTCGCTAGCCAGTAATACTTGCCTATCTGGGAGGTTGGCATCGCGGTACGGGTTGCAGCAGCGTAAGCACAGCCCGCGCCCAGCCTTGGCCCGGCTGAATAGGGCATGCGGCTCGTTCGTCGGTTTCTCCATAATCGTATCCGCCTGGGGAGAGTGACAGAATGGAAATGGAAGACGGGCAGAAAGTCTGCCTCGCGGTTAGCAGCTAAGTCCCGGATCTATCCTCTTCCGCGCGCTTGTGCCACCCTATCAGAAACAAGCGAGCGCCAAACACGCCAATCGGCCGAATGCGGCAATTACGGGCAACTCGGCTCTTCCCTCGCGGCTCGTCCCAGCGCTGAGTCACGGCTCTTTTTTGGGGAGAGGTCCGGCAGAGTTAGGGAGGCCTCACGCTGGACAATAGCCCAGACGACAATCCCCATTTAGCTGGGTTTTAGGCAGCGTCTAACACCCGACCTACCGACATATATGGAAGGTATTTGGCCAACCGTTCTGATCAGTAATATGGATAGAGTTTACGTCCGTATACCTGCGGGAAATGGCAACCAAATGCTGGAGATGAGTCCGAGTTGTGAGAGTCATGACATGATAAAAAGTGGTCTCTGGCAACCGTCTCGGCCAATTAGTGCCAAATACGACCTCGAGCCTATGCACCCTGTTCAACTCCATGCACGATAGGCCACGACTCTTGGTCCTGTTCTCGGCTTAAGAGCTACTGTTAGAGGCTAGCTGCTCGAGTCCCGGTATTCTGACCGGCGAGCCATCCAATGGCGAAAGTTGCCGACCAAAGCTACCGGCGAATTCACCGGGCACCCCAGGTACTATTGTCAAAGACAAAAGTTCAAGCTTCCACCTTTTCTATCCCTAAACAGTCTGGAACTTCCCCTACAGGTTCAATCTCGCTTGGCTCGCGGTGCTGCCCTGCTTTGGCGAGGGCCCATTATCCCTTTACAGCAGGCGAACTTAAGACAGTAGCTAAATAGGTATGCTTGTACTTGTATGTAATAGCACCGCCAGCCCCCTCACTCTCCGAAATGATCTCCATTCCATTAGTCAGGGTAGTGTATTTTTGTCCCATCTAGAACCAACATAGAACAATAGTAGCTGAAGCAGGTTTTCGGGGTGCATGTGAAAGCAAAGCAACCAGGAGCAAATTAGAAGCCACGCTGTGGATTGAGTTCCCGGCCTTCTCGCGACCCCCAGAGGATATCTCCACTCAACCTCGGCCATAGTTGCTGGCGCTGACATGCCAAGTGGGGGACAAAAAAAAAAGCCGCCGGTCTGAATACTATAAAACCTGTATGCGATATCCGATGTACCTTATTTGTTCCCGCACTTACTGTCATAATACAGGCTAATATCAAGAAGCACTCCATACTCCGACGGGGTATATAAACAAGACGAGAACCCTCTTTCATGAAAGGTCCATGTTGTCCCGTCGCGGTGCGATGAACGGAAACATGGATCTGCACTGGGCGACTAACATGGCTCCAGCGCGCCACTCATTTCGCCATGAGGGGGGACACCAGCCCTTGCTACGCACTGCTACCAGTGTGTGCTCTATTCTTATTGGACTGTAGTGCTTGATACGAGACTCATCTCTTGATGTGCAAGCGCTCTGTGAGACAGTGTTTCAATGCGGTATCAAGTCAGCCTCCTGCTGCTACCACCACTACGGTATTATATATCGCACTTTTATATAGAGTGTATTGGGTAAGACGAGTAACTTTCTCGGTGTGGTAACCCCGTCAAGGCCCAGAAAAGAAGGAAAAGAGAGAGAAAAGGGAAAGAAAAGAGAAAAAAAGAAGAGTGAGAGAAACAGAAGAAACAAGAAACAAACAACAGGGGGTGAAAAAAAAAAAAAACAATAACACAGAAGCATAACAAATCTCGTCTCGGCGCAGATCTTGCCCACAATACTGACAGCTGTGCGTCGCGGTACCTCTGCCCACACTGCGTGTTTGCTGGTCGAGCTCGTATTGTTTCCACGTCTGTGCATCGGCCATAGCCGTCCAGCTGCCAATTAGAAGCGCCCTGTGTGCCAGCTGCTGCCCAATGCGGCTAGGCGCTGGGGGGCTATGCACTCCTGTTTCAACTTTTTGGGTCCAGGAGATGCAGGTACCGCCTGCTGTACCGCCTACAGGCACCCGGTCCCTGAAGCGCACGTGACCGCAGCGCTCCCAGCCGCCGTCGCCTCCCCCTGCCTGCAATTTCGCGACGCCGCAGCTCAAAAGCGCTGGTCCCTTTCTTCTCATCCACAGACTCTCTTTTTATCTTGCTTGAAACCCCAAGCTTTCTTTAATCTTTCTGCATTGCATTGTTTTTCTTGCTGCGACGTTCATTCCTTGTCTACCATACTGTAGACGTTCATTCACTGCTCAATACAATAGAAAATAGATTCATCGCGCTCCCTACCTTACATTTTGCTCGTCGCACATCACGCTCTCTGCCGTCTTTAAATCTTCGCTACCAATTCGCATTTTCATCATGAAGTTGACTTCGACCATCGCGGCGGGTGCTGCCCTTGCGGCCGGTGTTTCTGCTGGACAGAACAACTACCTGGGCTTCAACTCTGGCGCCACCCTGCCCGACGAGTCCGCCAAGTTCGAGGCCGACTTCTTGGCCGAGTTCACCACGGCCCAGAAGCTTGCTGGCGCTCCCGGCACCTTCAACGCCGTCCGTCTCTACACCAACATCCAGGCCTACTCCACAAACACCCCCATCCAGGCCTTCTCGGCTGCCATCAAGACCAAGACCAAGATTCTCCTCGGTGTCTGGGCCTCTGGTACCTCCAACATCAACAACGAGCTTGCTGCCCTGAGCGCTGCCGTCAAGCAGTACGGCTCCGACTTCACCGACCTCGTCATTGGTATCTCCATCGGTAGCGAGGATCTGTACCGTGACTCGGCCACTGGACGAACCAACAAGGCCGGTGTCGGCAATGGCCCCGATGAGATTCTCAGCTTCATCAACGCCTACAAGAAGGAGTTTGCCAACACTGCTCTCTCCAGCGTCCCCGTTGGACACGTCGACACCTGGGATGCTTGGGTTAACAGCACCAACAAGGAGGTTCTCGACGCCGTCGACTGGATCGGTGTTGACGAGTACCCCTTCTACGAGACCGGCAAGGGCAACAAGATTGAGAATGCCGGCAAGCTCTTCAACCAGGCCTACCAGACCACCCTCGGCGTTGCCAACGGCAAGCCTGTCTGGGTGACCGAGACCGGCTGGCCCCTTACCGGCCCCAGCTGGGACGAGGCTGTCCCTAGTGTCGACAACGCCAAGTCCTACTGGGACCAGGTTGGCTGCGGCATGCTGTTCAACAAGGTTCCCACCTTCTGGTACAATCTCCGTGACTCCAACCCTGCCAACCAGGTCAAGTTTGGCATCAACCAGAAGCTGAATGGCACTCCCTCGTTCAACCTGACCTGCCCTGCCGAGTCCGAGTCCAGCTCTTCCATCACCAAGCCCACCGCTACCGGAAAGGGCTCTACCCCCTCGACCCTCGTCACTGCTCCTTCGCAAACTGGCCAGTCTGGCTCAAACAACGCTGGAAGCGCCAAGGGTGCTGACTCCAGCTCTGACAGCTCTGCTTCCAAGACCTCATCCAGCCCTGCTTCCACCTCCTCCCACAGCGCTGGTTCCATCAACAAAGTCTCCGGCGTTGCCTTTGCCGGTGTTGCTCTCGTTGCTGGTGTCTTTGCTACCCTTTTCTAAACGTGGGGTGAGAAAATGACGTATGGACGATGTATGTGGTCTTTATAAGGGTGTTTGTGTAAATAAACTTTGTATTATTTCAAGGAGAGTAGATGACAATTTTTTGTGGAATTTAGACTAAACCAACGATAGACTGGTTGGAGACAATAAATGCTTGAATATTTCTTTTCTTACCCTACAATAACTATCTTGACTACCTTGTGTCGTATCGTATCGCGTATGTGAATATGTATGTTGATGTTAATTGTCAGTAATATTAAGAGAACAGTGAGTAGTAATGTAGTAAATAATATTTTGTAATTCTACCTCTTGTTCTTTAATTTAGGTATTTTCTACTGATATCACGAATGCTGTTTCGCGTGCATGAATCTGTATATTTCTCATAGGTTAGTACCACTAAGCTGTGATAGCTATTGCAAGAGAAAATAGAACAATATAAACTATCACCATGTTCAAGTCGAAGCTCTTATTATTTAATTTAGGTATTCTTTATTGAAAATCCAACGCTTTGCTATAATTTTCTCAACGTCCAACCACTGGGAGAGGAGAGATATATACATCCATCTAAATCTTTTTGTCTATGAATTTGTCCTTATTACCCATCTTAATATGCTTCCCAAATCAATCTCTCTTTTTTTTTTTTTTTTCATAGGTATCTTTCTCTATCCTCTTCACCCAATTAGATGGTTCCGGTGCGGAACAGCTCAAGGTGCTGCTTCTCCAGGCTGACGCCCTTCTTCTCCAGGCCAGCGCGGGTCTGGATCATCCACTCCTCTGGTCCGCAGATGTAGTACTCGGCAGAGGCATCCTTCAGGGGCAGCACGCCGTCGGCCTCGAGGGCGTCGAGGTCCATGCGGCCCTCGTAGTCGTAGTGCTCGCCCTTCTGGTCGGCCTCCTGGACGTTGTTGAGGAAGATCTTGGTGGACAGGTTGCTGTGCTTCTTCTCGGCCTCGCGGATGTACTTGCCATACGTCACGGCGCCAGAGTGTCGTGCGCCGTGGATCCAAGTCACGGGGCGAGAGGCCTGAGACGAGTTCTCCAGGATGGTGTCGAGGATGGACAGCAGCGGAGTGACGCCGACGCCGGCGGAGAGCAGGACGACGGGGGCGGTTGCAGGGGTCGCGGCGGCGCTGAAGGTGAACTCGCCGTGGGGAGGGCTGAGCTGCACCACGTCGCCGATCTTGTACTGCTCGTGGAGGCGCTGCGAGATCAGGCCGGCGACTTTTCCGCTGACGACCTCCTCGACGGTGTGCTCCTGGCCGTCCTTGTCCAGCTTGACGGTGATGCGGTAGTGGTCGGTGCTCTGGCGGGGGGACAGGCTCAGGCTGAACTGGCGGCTCTGGAACACGCCGTTGAGCTCCGGGATGGGGAGCTGCAGGCTGACGTACTGGCCGGGCAGGAACTCGGGCAGCGGCTTGCCGTCGACGGGCTTGAGGTAGAAGCTGGTGACGTTCTCGGCCTCGTCGACCTTTGCGTCGATGGCGAAGTCGCGCCAGCCCTGCCAGCCGGCCTCGGCGTACAGCTCCTCCTCGCGCTTGATGAAGATGTCGGCGAGCAGGCCGTAGGCGGCGACCCAGGCGTCCTTGATCTCCGGGGTGAAGGCGTCGCCGAGGATCTGCTGGAAGGCGCCGATGAGGTGCTCGCCGACGATGGGGTAGTGCTCCGGCAGGATGAAGAGCGAGACGTGCTTCTGGGCGATGCGGTCGACGGCGCCGGCGATGTCCTGCAGGCGCTCGATGTGGATGGCGGCGGCGAGCACCGCGTTGGAGAGGGCCACTTGCTGCGCGCCGGTCTGCTGGTTGCGCAGGGAGAAGTAGTTCTGCAGCTCGGGGTGGGCGGCGAGCATGTTGCGGTAGAAGGTGGTGGCGACGACCTTGCCGTGCTCGCGCAGGATGGGCACGGTGGCCTTGATGATGGCGATCTGGTCGGGGGTGAGGGCGGCCATGGTGATGGTTGGTGGTGGTGGTTTAAATGGTGTTGTTATAATGGAAACAGATTTGTTTGTTTGTTGTATAAGAAGAGGGTTGATGGCTTGTGTAATATATATATATATATATATTATATATGATGTATATATAAGTTTTCGATGCGTGTAGTTGCTGACGAGTTGAGTTGCCGTTTACCAATTGTAAGGCTTGTCTTGATTATTCTATAATAACAAAACAAAACTAGACAAAACAATAAAGAGAAGACAAGTAGTTGTTGGCGTTGTTAGCGATAGTCTGAAGAACGAGGCGAGAAAAAAGTTCCAGCTTCACTTCTACTCCAGCCCTTTTAAATATTCATCTGATGGACATGCCGAACAGCGAATAGCCTAACTACGAAAAAAGAAAGAAAAACTCTCTTCTAGGCTGTTCCTCCCGAGCGTTTACAGCGTCTCCGCGCGCATAGTCGCCTTGTGGTTCAATGACAGTGGGCCTATTGCTGCTTACAACCTCGTACTATGCAACGCACCCGTAACGCACAGCAAACCACAGAGCGCTGCGAGGCTCCACAAAACAGCCATTGCCCACTAATCTGGGCACCGGAGATC
Source organism: Trichoderma asperelloides (assembly GCA_021066465.1). NCBI lineage: Eukaryota > Fungi > Ascomycota > Sordariomycetes > Hypocreales > Hypocreaceae > Trichoderma > Trichoderma asperelloides. The sequence goes on along the minus strand of JAJKFY010000122.1, from coordinate 362,937 downwards.
CGGAGACGCTGAATCCACGCGGCGCCCGGCCAGCCTTTTCTAACCATTTGACGGAAGTGCTTTTTGTGGTGAATATTTTTTTTTTAAGCAGCGCATGACGGGGGCTCCACCTCGGTGGGCTGATTGTTCGGTCCGGAGCGAAGGCCACATGGAAGCAATCGGAACCGACTTGGTCGGGCGTTCCAGGGGTCCCATCTTTGCGAAGTTGCCTCTGATCTAGACTGTCTTTGCGGAGACGAGTTAGGATGAAAAGGCGATAGACTCCGAGACTGAGAAAGAGTCATCGACTCATCGTATGTTTTTTTTGCTCTTGTTCAGCTGTATCGTGGGGTGAACAAGGCTGGGGCGATTCGATGAAGATGCAGATATATCCGCGGAAAAGGATTGACAGTTTGAGAGAGTACTAAGGTGAATATTTGTGTACTTATCTTTTTTTTTTCATATAGGCGGAACCTGCCGAAGAGTTTCTTGGACGGTATTTTTTTTTGTGTTTGGTGACGAAACTATCGTGATTTGCTTTACACTAACATTTGACTATTGGAATGGCCATACGGAAGGCTTTTTTCTTCTATTAAGCTTTCACACTGTTTCTCTACGTCTTCTGTCAAGAACAAAACAGCCCATATCTCCTACACGCAATTGCTAGGTCGTTGTCTTTATGTCTTGTGTATTACCCAGGTAAGCATATGTCGAAGAGACAAGCAGTATGACGTTATAACGGGCTCGTTCAGACCGGGCGAATCACACCCTCGGTAATTCGTTGTATCATTGCATAAAAGTATGGAGCCCCAGTCGATCCTTTTTGAGACGGACTTGTGGTGTTTCCTTGTTTGTAATAGTAGTTCTTCTTCCCACATCCTGTATTACTAAAACCTCACTGAGGGGGACGGTATTCGGCAATTCCGCACTGGCAAGGCTTTTGGCTAACATTTCCCAGCCAGATGTACTTCTGTCAATAATGCAGCATGATTTGCACAATTAAAAACTACAGGGCATGGATTTCCACTTAATCACAGCAATGTGCACAAATCTGGGAGCATCTACTGCAATGATGCAGTACTGTAGCAGTAGTTAAAGAGCACCCACTAAGCCTGGAGCATTGGACGCAACAGATAAAGCTCCCGCTTAGTCATCCTCGGAACGGGGAAATGTGGCCGTTGACGACATCCCCACCAAAGCTGCGTCCCTCCTCCAGATGAGGCATCGAGCTAGCTATGAACCACATCGCATAGCAGCTCAACCCCCCTCCCAACATGCGGCGCACACTCCAATCGGCCCTGCTGCTGGGCCTGTCGTCGCTCGTGGCCGCCGTCTTCAAGGACGAGGTTGGCGACATCGACTTCCACCACGCCCTGGTCGGCGTCCCCCAGGTCGAAACCACCTTCTTCCACCGGCCGAAAAGGGACGAGAAAGCGAGCTATCTATACACGCTCAGCGATGCTGGCATTCTGGGAGCAGTGAACCCCAATTCGGGCGCTCTAGTTTGGCGCCAGCAGATTGCTGACGGCGTCTCCCATGGCGGCGGCCACTTGAGGGCTCCCGAGGGCGAGAACTGGGTGGCGGCCGCGTATGGCCAGCGAGTCCAGTCGTGGGCTGCATTGAGCGGCAGGAATCTGTGGGAGGTCGAGTTTGGCGGCGAGGTCAAGGACTTGGAGATCATGGAGCTCACTGAGAGCGCGCGAAAGGATGTCCTCGTCTTGTCTGACGAGGATGGCGTCACCGTTCTGCGGAGGCTCCACGGTGCTTTGGGAACCATTGTTTGGGAATTTCGCGAAGTCTCCAAGGATATTCCTCTCCAGGTATCAACCAGCCTCACCAACGTCTACGTTGTCAGTCTTCACGGCTCGCCTTCTTCGTACAGCTTGAAGGTCACTTCTTTGGAGCCGGCGACGGGAGGACGCGTTGACCACTGGACGGTTGGCACCAAGGGCGAAGTCCATGAGCCAAGCGATGTCATGTTTGTTGGTGCAAACTCGGCAGCTCCGATTCTGGCATGGGCCAGCAACGACCTGACCAAGCTGAACGTCCATGTTCTCGGCACAAAGACGAAGCAAGAGTTCCCCCTCCTCGCCGATACCGTCTCCGTCGCCATCCACGCCCCTCACTTGGTCCAGTCACAGCCCCATTTCCTGGTTCACACCCGCACCACGACCGGCAACAAGGGCGAGGTCTTCCACACTGACTTGAAGTCTGGCCGCATTACCAGGGCATATGAGCTCCCCCTGCTCCCCGGACGTGGCACCTTCTCTACCAGCTCGGAGGGCGCCAATGTCTACTTCACCCGTGTAACTGAAGACGAGGTGCTTGTTGTGTCTTCCGATTCGCACAGCGTCCTGGCCCGTGACTCTCTCGCCCCCGAGGCCCGTACAGGAGCCATCCACGCAGTCTCTGAAGTCATTAAAAAGGCTGGCGGCAAAGAGTTTGCTATTCGCTCCGCTACTGTCACTGCCGCACAAGACTGGATTCTCATTCGAAACGGCAAGCTCGACTGGAGTCGCCATGAGGGCCTCAGCGGTGCTGTCGCTGCGGCTTGGGCAGAGATTCCAGAGGCTGAGGATCTGGCCAAAGTGCTCGCCGAGGAGGCACACACCAACCCCTGGAATGCCTACGTCCACCGCCTCACTCGGCACATCAATGATCTCCAGTATCTCCCTGACTACCTTGCATCCATCCCAACTCGAGTCATTGAGAGCATTACTGGCGGTGCCGTCGTGGTATCAAAGACGGAAGGCCTTCACCGTGACTCCTTTGGTTTCAACAAGATCATTATCCTTGCCACCTGGCGAGGTCGGTTCTATGCCCTTGACACGGGAAATCACGGCCAAATTGTTTGGTCTGTTGATGTATTCCCTCAAGCACCTGGTGCCGCTCTGGATGTGAAGGGTATCGTGGTCAACGACTCGGAGGGCACAGCCACGGTCCAAGGCTCCAAGGGTGAGTTTGCTGTCATCAAGGTGGCTGATGGTCAAATTGTCGAGGCTCGTTCTGGGCAAGATTCGGCTATTGTCTCTTCCGCTGCAGTTGTTGAGAGCGATGGTAGCAAATGGCTGCTTGCTTTTGATCAGGATAGAAAGCCAATTGGCGATGCCCTGAAAGATCGCCCTCTTGATCAGACCATCGTTGTCCGGGACGAGAACGACATCATCAAGGGAGTCAAGTTTGTCAATGAAGATGGCGAAATTGTTAGACACGAGATTTGGCAGCTTCAGCTACTCCCAGGTCAAAAGATTGCGAGCATCGCCAAGCTCCCACCCCATGATCCCGTTGCCTCCATTGGCCGTGTGCTGGGAGATCGAACGGTCAACTACAAGTACTTGAACCCCAACATTATTGTCGTCGCTGCTATTGATGACTCTGCGTCTGCTCTTTCGATTTATGTCGTGGACACCGTCTCCGGCCAGCTGCTTGCATCGCAAGTATATGACGGCGTGGATGGTGACAAGGACATTTCCTGCACCCTGTCGGAGAATTGGTACAGCTGTGCCTTCTTTGGACAGTATACTCTGAATGACGGCACAAACCGAGATATCAAGGGATACCAGGTTGTTGTGTCTGATTTGTATGAGTCACCAAACCCCAATGACCGTGGTCCTCTGGGTGATGCGGAAACCTTCTCGCCTCTGGATCCTGTTGATACCCCGACTGGCGTGCCTCTCCCATTTGTGGTATCCCAGACCTGGATCATCTCGGAGCCTCTGACCAACTTGACCGTGACTGAGACGCGCCAAGGTATTAGCAGCCGACAGCTCCTGGCCTACTTGCCTGAGTCTCATGCTGTCCTGGGCATCACTCGCCACGGAATTGATCCTCGTCGACCCGTCGGCCGGGACCCGTCTGCGGCGGAGATGGAAGCCGAAGGTCTTATGAAGTACACACCCGCCATTCAGATTGATGGTCGGAACCTGCTCTCGCACGAGCGCGATGTTGTTGGTGTGAGAGGCATCGTGGCCACGCCGGCCGTGGTCGAGAGCACAAGCTTGGTGGTGGCATATGGCATTGACGTCTTCGGATCTCAAGTTGCACCGAGTGGAACATTTGATATCCTAGGCAAGGGATTCAACAAGATCACCTTACTGGCTACAGTGGTGGCGCTCACATGGGGAGTGGTGATTTTGGCACCGATGGTACGTTTGCTTGCCCCTTTTGCAATTGTAAATTTACATGGTACGGGCTGTATAACTGACTTTTACCACGCAGGTTCGGAGGAAGCAGATCAACCGAAAGTGGGAGGCGTTCTTGTAGAAATGTCCATGCGATTAGAGGTGATAGATCACGGACACCACGTGCTGGGTTTATTAATAGGTAGCGCGCGCTGTTGCTTCAGAGGCTTGCGCTTTAATGTGTATGAACAGAATATGAAAGATGGGTTTTTTTCTCCTTTATTATTTTTGGATTGCAAGTTGTCAAACATATCTATTCTAGCTGGTATCCCGTGTCCCCTTCTGTTTATCTATTATGTTTCTTCCTCTCCCGTTGATGCTATTGAGTATCACTTTGTTACTTACGCTTCAGGCCAGTTACCAGTGATGGTGATGCAGCCTCCATTCGAACTCTGACCAATGCCGTCCTCGCTCAGAAACGCTGCGTATCTGGCCACATGATTGATGGGTACATTGATCGTCTTGGGATGCGCTTCCTTGATGGCCATGAGTCCCTCTTTATGCATGCCCGACGAAAACGCATCAGTAATCCTCGTCTCATTCATGCCACCGGGCTGCAGCGCAACCGAGTACACGCCCCTGGGGCCATAATAGCCCGCCGTGTGCTTCGTCATGGCGACGAGGCCATGCTTGGAGACGGTGTAGGCCACTCCGGCCGTCAGGCCCGAGAAGGACGCCGTGGAACCGATGTTGATGACGAGGCTGCCTTGCTCGCCGCCTCCGCGTTCCTCTGCGCGAGCCAGCAGATGCGGCATGGCGTGCTTGGTGACGAAGTAAGCACCTGTGAGGTTTACGTTGAGGATGGAATCCCACATCCCCGTGTCGCAGTCGCCAACGGGGGCGAACTTGTCCATGATTCCCGCGTTGTTGACAACGACGTCGATGTGGTGGAAGCGCTGGACGGTCTGCTCTACCAGCGACTCGACGGATTTCTCGTCCGTGACGTCGACTTGCACCGCGAGGAGGCGTTCTGGGGAGAAGCTGGCTGAGAGCTCTGATGAGGCGGTGGCGAGGCGCTCCTTGTTGACGTCGCAGATTGTGACGCTGGCGCCGCGGGAGAGGAAGGTTTCGGCGATGCAGCGGCCGAGACCGCTGGCGGAGCCGGTGACAATGACGACTTTGGAGGAGAGGGACATTGTTGTGAGATGGAGATGCTTTTGATGTGTGAGTGGTAGATGATGTGTTAAAAAAAAGGAGAAGAGTCGGGGTTGTTTATATTATATGGGTATTATGTGATGTATGTATGTATGTATGTGTGGTTGTATGAAGAGAGAGAGATATCAAAGAAGATGCTAGGCAACGGCACTGCCTCTTCTTATACCCACGAGCCCATGAGAGCCCTCTCAGCACTCAATCTCCTCCTGAATCTCCCATCCAGGCAAACACGTTTGCCTAAACCCGCCTCACTTTTTTTTTCCTTTTGTCCAAATGGGATCAACAGACCATAACCTACCACAAGGCGCCTTCACCCCTGCATTAAACCGCTCTGGTTTGTGCCACCTCGTGTGAGGCCTCGCCTTGACCTTGGCCCTTTTTTTTTTTCGCTTTCTCTCTCCTCCACAGGCGTTATTTATATGCTAATACGCGTATGTATGAGATGGATGGAGGGGGTGAGACGAAAAAAAGCCACCCCCAATGGTTCTCCTCAGCCGCACCTGCGGAGGATTCCGATTGAACCACCGCCTTGTTGTTGCTGCTGGTTTCGCAGCTGAGAAAAATCGGTAGTGCTCTGAACTGGGCTTAGTTGCCAATGCCCGCGCCTTGCCTTGTCTTACTTGAGGATTTTCTCAGCCGTACTCTGCCCGCAAGGCGGATTCGGCCCGCCAAGATGCTTAATAGCTCCTGATCTGGCCGGGCTGGATATACTTTTATTGTCTGGAATCTTTGTTTTTTGCTGGAGTGTCAAGATGCGAATACGATAATATTTGTCTTGATAGCACAGCGTATACGAAATACGCGTATTGAGTTATTATAACGTACACAGGATACGGAGTAGACATGGGTAGTGCAACCTGGATACGCGTATAGACCCCATGCTGGAGTTGCAACTAATGCGTGGAGCTTGACCTGACGCTTTCTGCTTTAGACCGAGAGCGAGGTGACTGTTAACCAAGCTGAAATTGTATCATTTGTTTAGCAATCTATCGTGACCGTTATATCTCATTATTATATCGCAAGTCAGAAACTGATAACTACAAGAGGCAAAAAAAGAAGGAAAAAAAAAAACCATAAAACCGCATATGCAAAACTGAACCAAAAAGGGTAAACCCCCATCTTAGCATTCCTCCTTCCAGTTGTCGCCTATCCACTCGGCCAATTTGGATGTCAGGGTCCCCTCCATATACGGCTTTATGTCATTAGCGTTATAGTCGCCGCCGCTAAACTTGAGAGCAGGGATGATCCATGGCTGCAGGAAGTCGAGGAAGACAAAGTCGACCGTCTTGGGCTCTTCCTCGGCCGAGAAGCCAATCTGTGCCTGGATGCAGTTAGGCACGGCATAAAAGTCAATTGGCTTGTGGACGGTGTCATCGCCGTCCTTGCCGATGTCGTCTTTGGTCGTGTAGCCGCCAAAAAGATCGTCACCTCCACCCGAGGCATCGACCCCGCGGAGCTCAAGGCGGACTTCTGCTTCATCCCCATCTTGATCAACTTGATCGACGGTCTCCGTCTCCTTTACGCTATCAAAAGTGGGACGGGGGTACATCAGCTGTGGAATGGTCAACTGTCTCGTGTTCGGCAAACCGTCAATGAATATCTTTGTTTCGCTGTTGAGAATCCCAATGACCTTTTTGGCGATGTCATAGGGTACATCGGGGACAAACTGGAAGCCACTGTCGAAAGGGATCACGGTGAAGGTATCATCACGCGTAAACGGACCCTTGAAAATGTCGAAGCGGACACCACCCGTATTGACAATAGCCAGCCGAGCCTTATCCTTCCTGTCTTTGTTGGCAACGATGCCAGGGAGTACTTGTTCCTCGAGCCAGCTGAAGATGCTGTCCTTGCTAGGATATGGGGCCCTGGTCATCCACAAGTCTCGGGGTGCGCAGCCATATCGATGGCCCAGGTTCAGACTCTTGCGGGCGTCTTCAATCATCTTGCTGACTTTTTGGCCCTCTTTGGTGGGAAAGGTTGTCTCATTCAAGCCGGTGTGATAGTACATTCCAAAAAGATTGTTATCAAGGTACTTGCGAGTGAAAGACAACCCCTTGTTAACCTCCACTTCACCAGGCTTGTCATCGTCTTTGCCATCGTCTTTAGGATGCTTCTTGGCGATTCCATCAATGGACATCCAGCCAATGGTTTCGAGGTAGCGGCCAGACGCCAGGGCAAGCGATTTGGAGTCATAGCTCACGGCGTCTCGTATATGCAAGTGGCCGCCAAAGAAGGCAATGGGCGTATCCCAGTCCTCCTTGCGGATAGCTGTGAAGATGGTTTTGAATTCTTCCATCCGCACGCCGACATGGCCAATGACCACAAAGAGGTCAGGCTTTTCCTTTATGGCATCCTGGAACCAATCTTCCTTGACGGTGTCAGCCACCTTTTGGATAACGCTGTTGTTGGCATTGAGGTCAAAGTCAAATATGAAGCCAAAAGACACAATGTTGAGGCCGAGGTTCTTGGTCTTGAACTTGCGATACCGTTGGGCCTGAGGGACTTGCTTGCCGCTCTTGGGATCGATGTAGTCTAGATTCGACGCGACATAGTTGTCCTTGAAGTTGGGCACAGTGGTGTTGTGCTCCATATCAATGGAATAGGCCTTGTACAACTCATGGTTGCCAGTGCTGAGGATATCAATCTTCTGCTGGGCGAATATGTCGTATTGATAGAGGCCTTTTGGGGTGGAACTATCGTAGATGCCGCTGCCTTCGATTCGGTCGCCGGTGTCGATGAGGAGGAGGTCGGCGCCTTTGTCGTCGGCCAGCTTGCGCATGTGCTGAGAGAAGGAGACGTAGTCGCCCCAATCGGCGGAGAAGGAGGGCCTGGAAGTTGAATGGCTGTTAGCGAATAATGATTATGGTCTAGGTATTGTAACTCGCGAAAGATCGATGCCAGTGCCAGTGCCAGTGCCAGTACCAGAACCAGAACCAGAACCAGAACCAGAACCAGAACCAGAACCAAGACTAGCACCGATACCGGCATCTCTAGAAAGGGATCATCTCACTCTAGAAAGTGCCCACTGAGCCAGGAATGCGTGTCAGTTGTATGCAGAAAGTTGATCTGTCCCCAGGTCAGGTCTCGCATGGGTGCGGCAACCGGCTTCACAGCGCCGGGCTGCGCGGCCTGGACGGCGGCAGCGGCGATGAAGCCGCCGAGGAGGGAGGATTGGATCATGACGAAGCGAAAGCCGGGAGGTCAAGGTTCCATTGGAGAAGAAAAGGAGAGATGGATAACGATGGTGAATGCGATGATTGATGATGATAGTGGTGATGACAGTGGCGATGACTCCGGATGGTGGTGATGGACAGGAGTCGAGTTGGTCGGAGCTCTAAACACTGCTGGTGTCCATCAAGGTTCAGGTGACATCAGCGGGGAGTCAGGCACGCGGACCAGCCACCCGCCACTGAAGTGCCAGCGATCTACAGCGCTGATGCCAGTGACAACACTGTCGGCTGACTCAGCACTCAGCGATGCTACTCACGTTCTAGAAGTCGGGCTTCCAGCTTCAACTCCACGGCAACGGCAATTTAATCATCGAATATTATAGATACATTTTTATCAGCTTGCTCGTACCAGCTATTTATATACAGGCAAACCCAACCCCCCCCCCCCCCCCCCCCCCTTGGCACTCGTCTCCCTCACTCAATCCGCCTTGGATGTCAACACCAAATTGTCAATATCGTACACGCCGATAAACTTGAGAAATGCCAACACCTGCGGCGCCGTCCCGCATCCAGGACCCGTCGGCGCCGTCGCGTTGAAATCCACTAATGGAATCAGCGAGTTCGAAACCTTGGCCGAAACGGTGTATGTCCTGTTGAGCCTCAGATTGCGTCCAATCACCTGCAGCATGTCCAGCCCAGACTCGGGCCTCACCGTGACGAGGCCTGTCGGCGGCGGGCTGCCGTTGGACTGAGAGTTGGAAGGCTTGGCTTCGGTGAGCAGCTTGTTGAGCGCGGGCTTGTCAAAGAGGCCCTGCTTGCCGAGATTCTGCGAGCCGTTGCTGGCGCTGGAGACGGCCCCGGAGACGTAGATGAGCGCCTGGCCCTCTTGGCCGACGTTGACCGTCTTGACGACCTTGGGCGGGCTGACCGTCAAGTCGATGAAGTCAACCGTGTCGGAGTGCTCGTTGACGACATACATGCGGGTGTTGTCCGCGCTGGGCCACAGACCGTGAGGCTCGACGCCGCTGGCAGGGATGGAGCCCAGATAGACGGGCATCTCGCTCGCGTGCGGCTGCGAGTACATCTTGGTCTCGTTGGTTGCCGCAACGGTCACAAACCCGTGCATGGTGTTGTTGATGACGGCAAACTGCGCGTGGTTGGTCTCAGCCCCTGTGTCTAGCACGCCAATCACCTTTTGCGCGACGAGGTCGATGACTGACACCTTGCCGGCCATCTTGTGCGCGGCCCAGATGCGCTGCCCGTCGGGCGAGATCATCATGTCTGACGAGAAAACAGCGGCAAGGCCGGTGATGTTGGCGACGACACGGCGCTGCGCAACGTCAATGACGGACAGCGACGGCGACCGGATGTGGTTTGCGTACGCCGTCTTGCCGTCGGGGCTGAAGACAACTTTGCTCGGCCCGCCGTACGACTCGACGTAGCCAACCACGCCGCCCTTGAGGCCGTCCACGATGTCGATGCGGTCGACGCCGCGTGTGCCCACCCAGATGTGCCGATTGTCGTGCTGGAAAAAGGCCTCGTGGGCGTTGCGGTCCACAAACGACTGTGAAACCACCGAGTTGTCTTCTGTGCGGAACACGGTCACAGTGTTGCTCGTCACGGCCAGCGATACAATCAGCTTGCCATCGGGGGAGAAGCCGAGTCCGTGGGAGCCCACAACTTTCACATACTGCGGGTTGAGGTTGTTGCCCAGCCGGAGGTCGCCCAAGCTGATGGTGCCCAGGATTTCACCTGAGCTTGGCTTGATGACGGTGATGGTATTGGAAGACTGATCGCCCGTGTAGATGCGGTCTGAGCCGGAGATGGGAGCGCCTTTGCCGGGGAGAGCGGGCGCCTGATCCCAAGCTGAAGCGAGGCCAGCTCCAAGGCTGAGGGCCAAGATGGTGTATAACGTCCTCATTTGCATCTTTTTATTTATCTTTTGTTGATAATTGGCCTACGACGAGTTTGGGTCTTCAATTTGTTTGTTTACTTGGCCGCGAACCAAGACATGCAGAAGTATACCAAATAAGGACGAGGCTGTCCCCCATTTATATTGTATAACGGGTGAGACATATTGCGTGCCATTTCAGCTGTACGGATGTCGGTTGCTGCTCTGCCCAATCACTCAAACTCTTACCCCAAGCCTCCTGCGTCGCAATGACAGGATGTAACTGTGTAGTAGTGCATTGACTAGGATGAGTTTAATGCTATTGACATGTCAATTTGTATCCTGGCAAAGGTAAGTCGTGCGAAATAATCTGGGGATGAGTTTGTTAGCACCGCGCCGTAGACGCCACAGACGCCGCAGACGCCTCCATCCAAACAGCCAGTGCTATGCGTTTGATCGGAGATTCCGAACTATTACATGTCTATTCACTTGTCGATATGGTTTCTATTCTGCTTGCACCTCAGACTGTCAACAGCTCTCGCAATATTTCGCTATTTCGTTTAGACAATCGAGTCTACTTACTAACATCTGACACGCAAGATCCAACATCCTTTATGAAATAAATTAATAAACAAAATAATAAACTCTTACAAGCCTCACGCTACTAATATCGTCCCGAGTTACTGTACACAGCCACTTTTTATTCGCAAACTCTTGCTTCAGCAACGTCCAAGCCGGCAACTCGCTGCCGTGATATGCACTCGTATATAACCCGTCACAGTCCCAGGCAAATAAGAATAGAGTACATGTAGGTTATACTAGTAGTATCTCCTAACCGCTGACCCTAAAATCTGACGCAAATCACCCCAAACTTCAATTCAAGAGTGGAACTATTTTGATTGACGGGGGCGAATCAGGACTCGTTTTTTTTTTTCGGTTGTTTATGGAGGTTGGCTCACTGTCAGAATCAGATCCTTGAGAGTATCTTATAGGAAACAGATCTGGAGTCCGTCCACCTATGAAAAGGCGTAGGTAGCAACAGGGGTTACAAGTATTAGTAAACTGTTGCAGTAAACTGCCAAAGCGTTGCGGCTGTCGGTAGCGGCTTGATTTAAACTGCCGGTCGATATATAAGAGTCTAGCCGACATCCGATCTGGCGGGATAGGTAGGGATAGGGTCCTTTGGCATCCAAGACATCTTTTAAACTTGATGTAATTTATTATTTTAATTCTGTCACGCTGAATAGCCCCTGTTTATTATCATCTTTCTCCGCTTAGCTGCCATTACGCTTTATATCCAAAAAACCCAACAATTATTTACTGTCAACATCTGTGCTCAGTCCCGCTGTCGTTCAATGTCTCTATCCCTAGACTCGTTTGCTTCTCCGTCTCTTTCATCCTCCTCATCCTCGCTATCATACCAATCATCGCTTTCTAGCCCATTGCCTCGGATAAACATGGATCCTATGCAGCCCAAAAAAGCCAGACCTCCGAACAAGCTCCATGCAAGAGCCTCGCCTTTCGGATGGATTCCCATGGATAGTGTAAATAAGCCGCCTGAAACAAAGGGACCAATGCTGCGGCCGAGGGCCGATAGTGTCTGAGCTACCCCGTTGAGAGTTCCAAGACTGTTGTGGGAAGGCGCCGAGTTGGTTATCTGGATGATGGTGTTAGCTATTTAGTATGCTTTGTTCGTAATTTGAAATCGACTTACTAGGAGCATTACGCATGACAGCCCTCCCACTGCACAGATGGTCTTCAATATCAACACCGCGCCAAGCTCAATAAAGAGCCACATAGTCCCAGTGCCCAGACCAAAAAGGGGTTCGTCGTCAGCGTAGCCAACCCATGGTATCGCAATCATGGCAATAGCCAGGCCAAGCAGCGCGAAACGATATGTTCCCAGATTTCCAAATCGACGTTTAAGCGGCTGAAAGAAGAATGCCTGGAAGACAATGGTAGTTAAGCCGGCGAAGCTCAAGCTTATACCAATCTTACTAGGGGACAGATCTCGGCCGGCAGGGGATGGAGATGAGGCAAAGATGGGATATAGGCTGTTGAAGCTGATATTGGCCAGTTGGAATATTAGATAGGTAACCAAGAGAGTCATTGTAGTGCGATTAAGAAGCTCACGCCACGGCGTGGGCTGCTTATGGTTGCTGCCTGGTGGCTTTGACGCTTCCAGTCCCTCGTCGTCTTCCAGGGCATCATCATTGTCATCGGAGCCAGCCTCGTCAGAGCTTGGAGATAGTAAGGGCTGTGTCTGACTAGCTGGTTGAGGGCGAGGCCATCTCGTGCTCCACGACTCCCGTCGCGGCTTTGTACGGCTAAAGAAGTTTGATATGCGAGCTGACAGGCGAGTCGTCCATGTTGGCTTCCACGGGTCCTGGTCGACATCTTCCAGCGTTTCTTCAAACCATATGGCCACCACAATGACGGCTGCTGCAAGGACAGCAGCACTGAGAACATTCGGTCCAAGGTAGGGAAACTCCTTGCCCATGCGTCCTACCAGGATGCCTCCCAGCGCAGGGCCCGTAAGACCTCCCAGCGAGTAAATGACGGGGAGGTAGGTGAATGCTTTGCTCTGGTTCGACCGGTCCGTCACCTCGCCCAGGACCGTCGGCACACAGGCGGCGTTGCCGTTCAGCAGACCCATGGCGGCATGGACCAAGATCATTTGCCAGTACTGCTTGCAGAAGCCAAAGGCGCAGAAGCAGCCCATCAACGAAAAGGTTCCTGCCAACAGCACTGGCTTCCGGCCAACAATGTCCGACGTGTACCCCCAGAGAAAGTTGGTGGAGAGCTGAGCCAAGGCAAAGGCGCTGGCCAGGAGACCGACATACAGGCCAATTTCGTCGGCTGGTATTCCCGGCATAGACGCCACCATCTCGGGGAGATACGGCCCGATGGAGTTGAGCGCCGTCTGCTCAGCCAGCGAGAGGAAAGCCAGAAGCAGGAGCTGGCGGATGGGCAGCGGCGTCTGGTCGTCCTCGTTGGATGCGGAGGTGGACGAGGAGTCGGAGTCGATGGCGAAGCGATCGCTGGAGGCGTCTGAAGAGGACCCCGGCGGTTTGGGCGGAGGCGTCGGAAAGGTTTGGTATCGCGGGATCGAGGGGCGTCGCAGGGCGGCGATGCTGGGAATGGGCGCGCCGGCATGGAACGAGCCTGAAGATCTGGAGCCTCTGGATCGAGGGTTGTTGACCACGCCAGGCCCAGGCCGGGAGCTGTTGCTGATTGACGGGCGTGTCATGATGTCCCGCCAGCGCCCAGCGCCTCGAGCCTCTGGGGATCCTTGCGTCGTCTTTGTATGCCAATCAAGCCTCTAGAGCTTCGAGTGCGCTCTTCTTCTTCGTCTCGCAGATCGTCGTCGTGTTATCAGCGGGTGGTCGTCTTTTCTTCGGTCAGGATCGTTGGTCAGACTGCGGGCGTGTGAGCCAGAACCTGAGCGACAATCTGCCGCCACAAGATCATGCTGGAAAGAGCAAAAAAGGAGAGTAAGAAGTAAGAAGAAACAAAATAGAGGCAAGCTTGTAGCGATATTGTCAGCACGATCCGAGTGGCATCCAGGCAGATTGAACACGGCCGTGAAAACGCAAAAAAAAGGGCCAGGCGAAATGAAAGACGTCAGGCCCTGGCAGAAAGCTTTTTGAATGTGGGACCGCGAACCGGTGGTGAGATAAATGGATAAAGGCGATAACGCCCGCTATCAGGCGAGGGAGGCTGCCCGATTAGGCGGCGGACCGGGCCATTTAGTTGTTCCATTCCTTCGAGCTGCTGCGTATCTCGTGCTTTCAATTTTTTTTTTATATATATTTTTCTTTTATTCTCCTTGTATTTGAAGATTTGACACGAATCCCTCGGGAATGGATGGAATGTAATGGCGACGAGCTGTGCTGGATTCATCCTCTTTAGCAGCCTGTGGTTGGTGCCGCCACTTTGGTGAGCGGCACGGACCGATAGCGGGTCTTGAAGGCTGTCGGAGGGAGCAGCGAAGGCTTTTAGAGCGGCTGGCTGGATGGATGGATGGATGGCACATGGGATCATTCAATCAATCAATCAATCAATCAATTAATCAATTGGTGCGTGCAACCCAGAGCCAGCCAGGCAGATCAGGCTTGTGTTCCCCAATAGCCATGTGAAAGGGTAGTGTGTCGTACCGCTAGATTGTTGAGCGCGCATGTCTCACACCTTGGCTATGCCAGACGCTTACATGGGCTTTGTCTCTGTTGCGAGGATTACCTTTTTGTGATGGCTGTTCGTATTTATGATTGTCAGTCAAAACCTAGCAGTTTACACCGTTTATTGATTGCATCCCATACTCTCAGAATAGCCCTCTGGGTTAAAAATCTCATTTTGTAACCGTTTCCATCTATGTGGTGCTCCTTCACATCCATCACCAAGACTCAGTCGTCCACTTGATTGCTGCAACAAGTGCGCGAGTCAGATTGTGCAGCAACACTACCACCAGCAACGGCGTAAATAGACTCGTAGAGCTTATGCACGTCAAAATCTAATACTGTAACAGGCAATTCGGCCAATCGGAAAGCCAAGACAGAAAATGCCCCGTAACCATTTGATTACGTTGGGAATAGCATGTCTCAGCACATGGAATAGGCGCGATTGTTGATATCAAGAAGAGCGCTGCTCCCCGCTCTCTCACCATAGAAAACAACAATGAATGGTCAATTGAAGAAGATCTTTGGCCACGCTTGAATGAAAAGGGTCAATTGAAGATATAATTTGATTTAGTTTGCTTTTGCTCCAAGAAGCTCAAAAGCCGCGTACTGAATCTAATGCTACTCCAACGCCAGATGTCCGCCAAGACTTTGTTCTTTCGCGGCCAAGTACTAGGCTCAAGTCAGCTGCATCAAAATGAGACCCTATTCTATTACTATAAGAATCGTCTCTAGTGTAGCGGCAGTTGATGCTAGTGGAAGAAGTAGTTAATACTGTATCTTATTCCATAAACATTGGCAGAAACAGCCGTCCTATATCCCGCCACATGCCTATTACGGCACCTCAGAACAACATCGGCATACTATCGCAACAAAGGAGAAAAAAAAAAAAAAACCCTCCCCAAACAAAAGCCAATGTGATTTTACTTACACCGTATCATCTCGAGCCTTGCAACATCTTATCATTCATCATGACCCATGCGGAGGAACGAATGTAAACCAAGCCGCCACTATCCGCCCACGCCCTCCAACAACTCCCCCGCGCCCTCCAAGCACAAGGTCGGCATCTGCTAAATGCCCGAGTCGGCAGATAGCCCCCTCCTCCGTCAGCGATAGCACCAGTCAAGTTTCTTGGAAAGCTTGGGTGGTTGTTCCAGAAAAGCCAGCCGTGCCAATCAGAGGGGAGTGGCTCATAATCTTGTCTCTGCCAGCGTTGTAGCATCTCGGCGCGGGGGGGAGCGGCTTGCTTTGTGTGGTTGAATTTTAGCGCAACCTGGATGGCAAAGATAGTCTCATTGGATGCCATGATTGCAATGCTTGCTCAGCTTCAGCTTCAGCTTCATTATCCGAGATCGGTGGCTGGATAGCCGAGGATAGCGAGATGTCTTGGTAGTCCTGCTTGTGGTCGATAATGAGTTTTGGTGATGTAGGTACATGTATATAAGTTCATGATTACGCCGTCCTCCGAATATCGACTTACATGATATCTCATCTCATCTCATTCTTAAAGCAACCAATTCCAACAACATTTTATATGCCCAGCTTCATCATCTATCTGATTTCAATTTAGCATCTGTATCACGACATTTTATTTTCCAAACAAAGAGCCATCATCATTATCAACATAGCCTCATCATCAATCCCCTCCAAATGGCTACCCTCAACATCCCCGAACCCTTGGCCAGCATCCCCTTCGAATCTCTCCTCTTCGGCCCTTCTCCCATCCAACACCTCCCCCGTATATCCGCTGCTCTCGGCGGCAAAGTCACCGTCTACGCCAAACGCGATGACTGCAACTCGGGCTTCGCCTACGGAGGCAACAAAGTCCGCAAACTAGAGTAAATATATACACCAACCCACCACAACTCTCTCATATACTACAACCGTTTCCTCATCAACGCATATTCAGATACCTCGCCGCCGAAGCCCTCTCCCAAGGCTGCGACACCCTCGTCTCCATCGGCGGCGTCCAATCAAACCATACCCGCGCCGTCACCGCCGTCGCCGCCAAGCTGGGCCTCAAGGCCGCCACCGTCCAGGAGCACTGGGTCGACTGGGACGATGCCGGCTACGAAAAAGTCGGCAACATCCAGCTCTCACGCCTCATGGGCGGCGACGTGCGCCTAGACCCATCACTCTTCGGCATCGAGCACAAGCCCACGCTGGCAAACCTGAAGGCTGAGCTGGAGGGTAGCGGGAGGAAGCCGTATTACATCCCTGCGGGGGCGTCGGACCATCCGCTGGGGGGGTTGGGATTTGCGAGGTGGGCGCTGGAAGTGGAGGCGCAGGAGAAGGAGATGGGCGTGTTTTTCGACACGGTCATTGTTTGTGCTGTGACAGGGTCGACAATGGCGGGCATGATTGCCGGTTTCAAGCTGGCGCAGTTGAAGCTGGGATCGCCGAAGCGTAAGATCATTGGCATTGATGCTTCGGGGAAGCCTAAGGAGACGTTTGATCAGGTCCTCCGTATTGCTAAATTCACTGCTGCCAAGATTGGCCTCTCAGAGGCGGACATTACCGAGGCTGATGTTATTCTGGATGAGAGATTCAATGCCAAGATATATGGCATTCCGGACGAGACGACGATTGAGGCCATGAAGTTTGGCGCACGCACAGAAGCCTTCATCACTGATCCGGTATATGAGGGAAAGAGTCTGGCAGGCATGATGGGACTGATTAGAAACGGCGAGATTGCCGGTGGGAATGTATTGTATGCCCATTTGGGAGGACAGTTGGCGTTGAACGCGTATTCCTCTCTTTTAGACTGATTGGTTAATTGATATCTGGTGCCATGCTATAAGCCTCTGAAACTTTGTAGATAGATGTATTTCTTTATAGCCTTCTATGTCGCTGTATGTCAATATCCAAGTAGTATCTTAATATCCCGGTCATATCAATCATATCCCAATCACATCTTTTTATAATACTCTGTCATACGTCACCATGTGCCCGTAACTCGCAAATCCCTTGAGCTCTCGCCAACCGCAAACGTAAACTGCCCATCTGGAATAACCCAATTCTGCCTCTCCACATCCCAGTAGCTTAAATCTCTCCTTGTCAGCACAAACTCCACCGTCTTCGTTTCTCCTTCTTTAATGAACAGCTTGTCAAATCCGCGCAGAACCCTGACGGGGAAGTCAATCGTGTCCGATTCAGGGTACGAGAGATAGAGCTGAGGGACGGCTTTGCCACCACGCTGTCCTGAGTTGGTCACTTGGACAGCCACCGTTACGAGGGGTTCCCATAGCGATGGATTGCCGCCTTCGCCACCGCCTGCGCCGGATACGGGTTGTTGCACATCGTAGCCGTCGGGATAAGGATACTTGCCCTTCTTGATGTCATCGACAGATTCGATGTACGGGTAGATGTACTTCTTCAGTTTGCGAATATCCGCTGGGTACAATGCTTCTTTAGCATCAGGAATGGTGGAGTCAAACTGCGGTGGCTGAACCTCAGGTGGTGGTCGCTCATCTGGCAGAGGTGATTTCGGTTTCGTCCCCGTAACTTGGATATTGTTATAATCAAATCTCGTATATGATAGTCCGAATCCAAATTCGTAACGCGGTTCGATGTTATACTTGTCAAAGTGTCTATAGTCGATGTACAGGCCTTCGTTAAAATCTTGCTGCGGGACAGCTCCGTTTGGCAAATACATGATTTGTCCACCTTCTCCGTAATCGCCGAGAGATTTGCCAATAGTATATGGAAGCTTGCCACTTGGGTTTTCCTCCCCAAATATGATGCTCGCGAGAGCATTTCCGCTCTCTTGGGCGGGTAAGTTGGCAGAAATGAGCGCCTTGACGCTGGGAATATCAACCCATCCATCTACAGTCACAGGCCCGACAGAGTGAATAATGACAATCGTCGTGCCTGAACCGCCGCCGCAGTTGGCCGCAACTTCAGTGACAAGCTTTTCGCCGCCCTTTTGCGCCAGCAGATCGTTGCGGTCGCCACGAACTCCCTCCCAGCTACGATATCCTTCGCCCGAGTCGGAGTTGATGAAGACTAAGCATATATCTTGATTCTTGATGAGATCTGCTGCCGGTTTATCATTCTTCAGATGCTCCGTGAGTTGGACCTTTTCTTGGTTAAATTTGCCTCGGAGAGCCTCGACAGGAGATATCAGGTAAGGAAACTCGACCGCACCGCTTCCCCAGCCAGATCCCAGAGTGCCTTGATTGCACGATCTGTCTTCGCAGTAATTCGGACCATTGCCAGGACCAGCATCTTCTCCAAAAATGCCTATCCTTACTTTACCATCTCTCTTGGTTGACTTTTGGCCGTTACCGCCCAGTTCCCCATCAAGGCTGAGAGGGAGAACGCCTTCGTTCTTAAGCAGAATGGTCCCTTCCGTGGCCACCTGGCGAGACAGTATCGAATGATTGGCTTGTACGTTGACAAATTTGTTGACTTCAATCTTATCTTGGGGCGATGGACTAGCGGGCGATGTGACACCCATCTTCTCATTTGTCCACGAAGAAAAGTTGGGTCCTTTCCTATCAAACAGAGATTCATCATCTTGCCCAAGCTGATACCACGATGCGACTATTCGAACAACCATGTCGTTGAGTCGTTCAAGGGGCAGCGAACCGTTCAAGACGGCGCGGGAGAGATTGGGTCCCCAAAGAGAATTGCCATCCTGCCAACGCAGGCCATCTCCTGGCATGCTCATATCTAATCCAGCCAGGGCACTGCCCACGCCCGATCGCTGTGCCAGCCAGTCCGACATGACAAAGCCCTGAAATCCTAGTTCGTCCTTGAGAATGCCATTGAGCAGCTTCGAGTTACCACAGGCGTATGAGTTGTTCACCATGTTATAGGAGCACATAACGCTAGCAACACCGGCCTTGACGGCGTCTCCAAATGGCCAGGCATAAATCTCGTGCAGGGTGCGGTCATCGATGTTGGACGAGAGGGCGTTCGGCAGCACCCATTCCCACGCCTGGCGGAAATGCTCTTGCTCGTTGGCTATAAAGTGCTTGATGGTGGCCATGACGCCCTGATCCTGGATACCCTTGATGGTCTGAGAGCCAGCAACGCCCTGGAGATACGGATCCGAGCCGAAGCCCTCCCAGTTTCGCCCGCCAGCAGGCATTCTCCCCAAGGGGCCAATGGCAGGGCCCAACAGCACATTGATCCCTTTGCCACGAGCTTCCAGTGCGTGAGCCTTGCCGCGCTCATACATGAGCTGCCTATTCCATGTTGCGCCAACGGTAATACCAGCCGGAAAAGCCGTAGCATTGTCTGCAAAGCGAATGCCAAGCGGTCCATCCTGCAGAGCCAGTGCAGGGAATCCAACATGGATTGCTGGCGCCGTGTTGCCCACTGCGAGGCCCATGCTCCATCCCGTGCCAGTCGTGATGTTGACCTTTTCCGGCAGCGTCATCTTGGACACCATGTCAGCGGCTTTTTTGTAGCTGTCGGCCCACTGGCGAACGGTGCCTCCCCTAGGCGTGGGATACCATGGCGGCGATTTCCCATCCAGAGGCGTGATTCTGAGCTTCTTGATCCCGAATACGCCCCCAGCGGCCATTAACAGGACGATGATGCCGACCACACTGAGGACGGCAATACAGCAGCGGCTCCTGCGAAGCCGCCGAGGCAGCATCCATGACAGACGTCCAGGGACCGCGCTCCGCTGCCTCGCGCCGCTCAATCGCGATGAGTCTTGGGTGAAATCTCCATCTTTGAGCGGCGGGTTCAGCTCATCAAGATCGAGGTCGTCTTCTCTGGAGTCGATTGAGCTGCGCTGTTGGGCGAGTTCATGCTCCCGCAGAAGGCCCTCCTTGGCGGGATCTCGAGTGGACGCCATTTGTTTAGAGAAGATGAACGGCCATTGATCTGGAAGATTGTTGTTTTGCCTGGCGTGGGCGGATGGATTGTTTACAAAAGCTTAACCAACAGGTGGTGGGAAACGGGCATCAGCAGTGCCTGATGGAGTGGATGGAAGTCATTGGCCGATTAGTAGAAGGCGTTGCGTCATTGATAAGCAGTGGTCGTACATCAATCAGTACAGTACTTGCGGCTGTGCAACATGAATAGATAAGAGCTAAGGTATGAAGCGTGGATACATTTAAGAAAAGAATTAAAAAAAAAAAACAAGTATAAAATTACAGCTAATAATACTAATAATGCAATATCTGATTTTTCTTTTGTTTTCCAATTTCATCGCAGCGCAATAATAATACATCATTCATCATATCCTACTCCGGGCATTCGTACAACCAACCGAGAAGGTATCGTAACATTGTATAAGTGAATTAGTAAAATAGTACAACAGTGGCATCGTGTCTCGTTTCTTTTACAAGCCATGGCCTAGAGCAATAGTCAGCAGCCATGTAACACAGGATAGACCATGTTGATGATGAGGATTATGATGATAGTGATAACAACTTACGTCCAAGGCCTTGTCCTCTCTTGGACACCTCACGGGCCTGCTCCTGCTTGATCTTGGCCCTCCTCGCCTCCTCCTTGGCCTCCTCCTCGAGTCTCCAGACGTGGTCCTTTGCAGCCCTCACCCGCATCCTCGCCTCGCCAAGTGCTCGATCAGCGTCGATCTCGGCCGCCTCCGCCTGCATCACATGCTCCCTCGCCTGGAGGATGCTCGGGTCCAGGGCATTGGCGCCGTTGTCGCGGTGAAACAGGCTGCGGCGGCCCCTGCTGGCCGAGCTGTCGGTGCTGTGGCGGAAGAGACCGCCGCCAGAGTTGCTGCCGGCGGTGTTGTTGGTGTAGCCGTTGTTGTGGCTGCCGGCCGAGCTGGCGATGGAGCCCGTTCGGCGGGACGAGGCCGGCGACACATCCCGGTTGCGGTGGAAGAGGCTATGCTTGCGGGCCGGTGGTTCGGCAGCCACGGGCTCGGGCTGGTAGACGGGCTCTGGGGAGGGCTCGCTGCGGCTGAAGAAAGGCATGATGGTTGTATTGGTGGCTGTGTAGATCCTTGTGTGGTGTATTATATGTTAGGTAGGTGGGTGGCAAAACGTATTGTGCCCTTGTGTATGTAACTGTGAGACAGAAATGTGTAATGAATAAATAATGAAAAAAAGGAACAAGTATAAAGGGTTGTATCCTCAGGGTCCTTTTCGATATTTATTCTTTTCTTGGCATTCCTTTCTTCTACCTGCGTGCAGTCCTGGTGATGACGCCGATGATGATATCGCCGAGCAAACCTGCTTGACCCTAGAAGCGATGATCGCACGATCGCCGCGGTGACGTCAAATCTTGGTGTAGCTCACCACAACAAACAGCTGCTTGCGATGGTCAAGAACCAATCAGGCTTCGAGCATGACGGCAATGGTGTAGAGGTGATGAGAGAAGCAATTTATGCATGCAGCAGCTACTGCGTTGGCTGCATCAACCTCGGACTAGATGTCATCACAGCTTCTCAGGATCGGGGCAGATGAACAGAACAGGCTTGATAGCTCATGCCGATGGCTGGAAGTATCAAATGATGCCATCGAGATGCTGCTAATAATAGCGGCGTCTTCTTTCCCTGCACTGGGCTACACAAAACCTGTCGTTTAGCGCATTGTACTTCACACCACTCTCACAGCTCATACAGCAGCGCAGCGTCATGTCATGTCTCGATACTAAATAGATAGTCTTCGAGCCGGCAAATTTGCACATATCACACCCATTTAAACAAACGAAACGTTAGCATTCGATCCTGGTCTAAGACACAAGCAATAATCCCCTCTTTAATACAAAGCTGTACAAAGAAAAAAATGAAAAATGTGATGAGAAATCTAGCCTGCGTCGAAAATACGCTGCAGTAGCATATAGTGTATCAAACATTTTTCTCCAGCCTCAGCTCCTTCGCTCCATTCCAGGAAAATTACAACAAAATAAAAAACCGCAAATCGGTCATTCCGCAGTCAAATATGTACGGTGAAGGTCCATGATAGATTGGAAAAAAAAAAAAGTTGTTGGAAGCAACAAAGAAAAGCAAGTGGTGAAGACCTAAGAAAACACCATGTGATCAAGAAAAAATGAGATAAAAAGGCGGTTAAAAAAAATTGAATGCGTCGTTGCTGCTGAATAATTGTCTTTCCGCCTCATGTGGCGGTTTGAAAAGTATATCGAGGGAGGGTATCAAGAAGAGGACCCCGATATAAAACGGAGCGTCAGAAACTACAAATGCTTACATGATTGTGCATTTGTTGTCTTCCCTCTCCTTCTTGACGCTTAGCGCTACTCGGGCGGCCTCTGTGAAAGCCTCGTTGACACCGCGGTTCTTCATGGCCGAGCATTCGAGATAGCGGGATGCGCCTATTCGCTTGGCGACCTCGAGGCCCTCGTCGTAGGAAATGGTCGGGGGCTTCTCGCGCTGTGCGTTGCCGTCTGCTGCGGCTGCTGCGTCGGCCTCTTCAGGCTCTTCGTCGCCCATCTGGCGGAGATCGCACTTAAGGGCGATGAGAACCAGCTTGACGCCGGGGCAGTTGTCGGCAATCTCTCCGACCCATTTGGATTCGACGTTTTCTAAGGAGTCTTTGCTATCGACCGAGTAACAGAGCACAATCAAATCGGTGTCATCTGAGTGCATGCAACGTTAGCCACGCAATGTCATGCAATGTGATGGAATGGAAGTGGGGCTGCCAGTAAATGAACAGGGCGTAGTACCGTAGGAGAGCGATCGTAGACGGTCGAATTCTTCTTGACCAGCTGTATCCCAGAGCGAGAGCTCGATGTGCACGTTGTCGACGAAGATGTCTGCGCCGCGAGCTAATTAGCCTCATGACCACCATGATTGTCTGCTCTGCGCAGAGAACAAAAAAAAAGAAAAGAGCCCAAGGGGAGAGCTGCTTGCGTGGCACACAGTGTCGTACCATGAACGTAGTTTTCGAAGACGGTAGGCTCGTATACGGTCGGGAAGTATCTATCGGGCAAGCGTTAGGTCAGATCGATCGCTAGACACGGGCAAATCGGCGACATACCCTCTCGTGAAGACGTTGAGCAGCGAGGTCTTTCCACTGGCACCATCGCCCCTATAGACAAGCAAGAAGAAAAAGAGGTTAGCAAGGCATCGCATCTCGTAGCCGGCTAGAGTGGCCTGGAGTTGAGTTGTCCACATACAGAAGAACCAGCTTGCGCTGCACCGTCTTGGATCCACCGCAGAGAGGCATTGTGTTGTGTGTAGAGTGTGAAGATGAAGTAAGAAGATGAAGCAGCAAGGAATTTAGGCGTCGAGGCTGTACGGCAGCAGCTGGATCGATTGCGCGGGCTCGTTTGTGCTGGCCGGAGGTATCGCGTAGAGTCGTCTTTGTCGCGGGGACGCGTGCTGGGCGTGGCGCTGCCTTTTGGGTATCGATTGTTGGATGAGGAGACTCTGAGGCGGCGAGATGGAATGGAATCAGGAGCAGGAGGACGAGAGGCGAAGCGAAACGAAGCGAGGCGAGGCACGGGAGTAGCGCCAAAGTACAAAGTACAGCAGCCACAGGCCATGCATGCAGGTGCTGCCCCGAATTATTGGGTGCTAACGGGGGCCCGGGTGGAGCCAGCATCTGTTTATAGCAGCCAGCAGAGCGCCGAAATGGGCGGCTAGGCCTTGGGCGGGAGGGGACAGCGCATTGGCCAGCCTAATTTCTGCATCGGTGTTGAGCGTTATTTCGGCGCCACGGCACTGTACACGCTACCTGCCCTGTACTATGCGTGGTGAAGTGTCGCAGCAGTGCCATGTGCATGTGCCTGCTACGGCCTGCCGCAGTCGGCTACAGCAGGCTACAGCAGGCTGCGCTGTGTCCGCCGGTCGGGCTGTTTCTGCGCCGCTGCGCAAAAGTCTATCCTGCATTGGAGCGCAGACGGTCAGATTGTTGTGTCCAGGAACCATCTTGACTTTGGCTGCGGCACTACGGCTGACACCGGCGGCTATGCGATTTGTACCTATGAGCGGGCAGAATGAGGGGCAGCCAGTCATGATCAGCTCCAGCGATGGATTATCAGCGTTGATCAACCCCGGCACAGCCACAAATAGAGTTCAGGTAGTAGCAGAGCTTGAGCATTCCATGCTGGCATAAGCGCCGATGGCAGAGGCTACAGCACTACTACGTGATATGCCTCTGTACATGTATACTGCTACTACATGTACCTAGTCCAGTATATTGGATCCACGGTATACTCGTAGTGGTGGTGCTTGTTTTTGTTTTGCAGAGCAGATACTGTGTGAATCAAGGGTTTGATACGGCCTCGTCTGCTTTAGATGAGAAGTGGCCCTGAATTAAAATTCGCTTTGCATGGGTGTCTTTACGCTTAGTCACAAATTCAAAGTCAAGGTTGAAGGTACCCTTTTATTGTTATTTTGACGTAACTACCTAGGCGAGCCGACTGTCTCTGAAGTCTAAATGGACCGATAATATAAAATCAACGGGGCAAATTGGAAACAGGCACCGTGGATATTCAATTTTCTCCCATCTTGTGCCAAACTTGTGTTGGATTAATAGTATGGTACTAATCTATCACTGAGTGCTATCTGGAGCATGGCAATTGGTTTCATTGGCACCTAGTCAGCGACTCATGCACTAAGCTTCGTCACTACGCGCGCGGAGTTGCGCTGTAATTTCAGGGCTGCTCCGTGGTACCTTCTGACGCACATGTTTTACCCTCCTGCTTCAGGTACTCCCTGCCAATACCCTTAACAACTGAGGTATCCGTACATACCCGGTAAGCAAACTTTCCCTCCTCCTGAGATGCCTCCGTATTGTGCATGCACTCTCAAACAGACGATAAGGGGTGTAGATCCCAAGCAGCGAATCTGACGATTTAATATCCATCAGTCATGCAACTGCATCAGTCGCAGAAATCTGTGGCACGTCGAATGGATATTGCTAAAGGACCAGATATTACAGTCCCTTACAAGGGGATCATAATAATAGGTACATATTCAACCAAGACCAATGTTTCACCCATCACCGACCACGCAGTTTACAGCTTATTCTATAGAACAATTGAGCAGAAAAGAAGAAGAAAAGAAGAAAATCCTTATGTAATGACGTTCCATGTGGACAATAGAGAGCCAGGTATCGCCGTAGCGGGGCCAGTTTCATAGTAAAGCGTATATTTCGCTTACCCTAAGCGATATATCAGCAGTTGTCGCGGCTTGGAGAGACTCGACGATCTACGGCAATTGCGCAGTTAAACTTGATGCCAATCATTATGCCAAGTTAACTTATCAATATGTGTTAATTTCTGGTTCCTAGCTTTGGATGCTTCTTGTAAAACCCGTCAATGCTATGTCTTTTGGAAGATCTAACATCTCAGTTTAAAGCTCCACAAGCCAGAAGATATGATTACATGTACCGATCTTGGCAATCGTAGCAACTACATGTACCTACCTACCTAAACAGAATGCTTGTCATGTCCCGCAGGACTCAATGTCCTTCCTACCTAGGTACTCCACGCTGCATCTGCATCAGGCCACGATTACGTTAATCCCGCAGGACCTTCAGCAAAGTTACTGGATCAAGATACGACCAGCAAGGCTGTAGATAATCGGGGTAGTAATCGCCGAGGTCGTTACATGGAATAGTAAGCAACCCCGAATACCAGCAGAAATGCTCCCTGTTTTTTTCGTTTTCACATACATGCAATCTATTTAGCCTCTGCTTCCCCAATTTAACGTAAACTCTGTCCTGTATTCAGTGTCGTTCCCTTCAATCGCATTCCAAGATATACCGCTACTATAATTTCGATGTCTGCACCAAAGTTCAAAGTCATCATTGCGGGCGCCGGTCCTGTTGGACTCTCGGCGGCCCATGCTCTTCGTCTAGCCAATATCGACTTCCTCGTCCTTGAAAAGAGGCAAAATGTTGTCATTGATGTTGGTGCTTCTTTAGCTGTTGGTCCTGCGAGCATGCGGGTAATGCACCAGCTTGGCCTACTAGAGAGCCTTTTGGAGGCTAGCCATAAGTCTGAACGCAGAAAAGCGCTTACTATCGATGGGCGCCTCGTTAAAGATACTCCGTTTTACCATCATTTAAAAAACAAGTATGCCACGGCTCAACGGTCAAATGTATAATAAGCTGACGTTTCAACTCATCACCAACCTCCAAGTACTGGTTCCACATCGATAGCATTCAATCGTGTTGATTACTTGCGGCTTTTGTATGAAAGACTCGGAAGCGATCATGCCAAGGTACTGACAGGAAAGGATATTGTCGATATTATAAGTAGCAACTCCGGCGTTACAGTAAAGTGTGCCGATGGAACTATTTATGAAGGGTCAATTGTGATTGGCGCAGATGGCGCCCACAGTAAGGTGCGCAGCATAATGCGCCAGATGGCTCTAGAAGAGGACCCGACGAGAAGCTGGGACGCAGAAAGTCCTTTCTTGACAACGTACAAGTGCCTCTGGTTTTCCACACCTTCACTTCTCAGCGAACAGGACCTTTCTGGATGCCCAGACATGACGGTTTATGAAACATACCACAAGGATCATTCCATCATGTGCTTGAGCGGTAAGCTGCGTTGCTGGACCTTTCTTTACAAAAAGTTGCCGCAGCCGACGACGCAACGCCTCACGTATACCAAGGAGGATATGGAAGAAATGGTGAATACGTTTGCTGATTTCCCTATTACTGAGTTTGTCAAGGTGGGAGAGGCTTACAATAAGAGGATAAACTCTTCTATGGCCTCTATAGAAGAAGGGATGACTCGTTACTGGAGCTGGGGCCGCATTGTGCTCGCTGGAGATAGCTGTCACAAATTCGCTCCAAACCTGGGTCTTGGGTATCAGAGTGGACTACAAGACGTAGTTGCTTTGTGCAATCGACTCTATTCGGCGGTTGCCCAAGCACCGGATGGTATACCCGGCACCCTCGCCTTGAGCCAAGTGTTTCAATCGTATCATGCCTTTCGGCAAGGACCTGCTAATATAGATGCCAAGTTATCCGCATTTTTGATTCGGCTGACTGTCTGGGCCAACTTCTTTCATTACTTCCTATCACTCTACATACTTCCCTCATTATTAGCGGACCATATCTTGCAGAACTGGATTTTTCCTCCGATTGATAGGCGGATGCTGGTTCTCGATTATGTAGAATCAGAGGAGCCATTTGCCGGAAGAGTGAGCTGGATCTATAAAATACCGACAACTTCAAAAGAAAAGGAAGACTGAGTTGGAACATGATATTGACGTCTATGGGAGCTCAATAGAAAAAGAAATACATGATGATAGTGATGAAAATAATGATGAGACATCCAGAATGGACCGTGTATGTTGGAAGCCAGCAAGTATTCCGCGTATTATGTCATAAACTATTTGCCTGCGTGTTAGTCAGGCAGAATATTACAGTTCATGCTCAAAGCTGCACCCATCTTCGGCTTACGTGAAAGCTAGGGGTTAGTATCTTGATATCTGCACGACAGCTCTGCCGTAGCTGTTGCCCGAAGCGGCTGCATTGACAGATTCGCCAAGAATTCCCACCAATCAACAATTTTACCGCCACGGCACTTGGTGATGGCCTTTCGATCTGACAGAAGGGGTCCCGAATCTGCTAATACTTATGCGGGGCAAAAAGGTTGACAAAAAGGCGGAGTGCATATGTAGATCACATTTAGCATTCTGCTAGCTTCTTGGTGTTGAGCTACGTTACTTGGCACTGGTTGAAGAAGGGATTATCATTGGTGTTAGAGTAGAGGGGCGTTGGAGATCCGTCTCAGGCTTACGGAGCATGAGCTGGGAAGCGTTTCGGGTAGAAACAAATGGCTTATTCACTTTTCTGAGAAGGAATGGGAAGCAATTGGTGGAAAAAAGAGAGAGAATAGGCTGGGCGTATAGGTATGTTTGTAAGATGATCGTTGAGCAGAAGCAAGCTACGAACTCTTCGTGGTAATAGTTATAAAAGGCAATGAGATTTGAGATTCGACATTGAAGATCACTTGTCGATCAAGTCACTCTCACAGCGTCTTTCAAAACAGAGCAAAATTAAGACATATCAACAAACATTTTCATCATGGTTCCCAAGTCTATCATCAGTCTTTTCTCCCTTCTCCCTATCACGGCTGTCCTTGCCTTGAATCCGAGCTGTGCTCCTGGTGGCAATTTCGACTTCACTGTTTGGAGTCTTCAGCTCCCGACAGGCAGCGATGGCAGCGTCGACACCATCAAGAGCAAAGCCCTCCAAGGCTGCAACGGCTACACTGGTCCTACGTTCTACACCGACAAGTCCAATGGTGAGCTCATTCTGACGGCACCGGGCAACCCGGACATCACTGGCTGTGCTACCACTTCCGGTAGCCAGCATTGCCGGACGGAGCTGCGCGAAGTAAACAAGAGCGGTCAAAACACTAATTGGGCTCCTACGGGCACAAACACCAATACCGTGACGTTGAAGGTTGTCAAGGCAGACGACGGCACTCACGGCACCGCCATTGGCCAGGTCTTTGCGGCCGAAGCTAGCAAGCCTCTTGCCGAGATGTACTACAGCACCAAAGGCGATATTGTCGTTGGTGTTAAACGCGATGAGGATAGCGATCAGGTTGTCACAAAGCTCGGAAACGTCCCTGTGGGAACGTACTTTACTTATGTCATGTCATATTCCAACAATGTCTTGAGTATTTCCATCAATGGACACAAGACGACGCTTTCTACCTTTGACTGGGATTCCCCCAACTGCTACTTCAAGACTGGCAACTATAACCAGGGCAAGACTGCCGTTACTTCAGAGGTGCACATCCGGTCTATTAACGTGGTGCACTCTTAAAAACTTGGAGAGACTGTTGCGGTGTATGGCGATTTGAATGGTTTCGGCAAAAGATGGGATATGGGGATTAGAGGATGGGAAAATAGTTGTCCGGGGGGCGCAGAGGAAGGATTCGATGCTACCTCGGACACGCTAGCTGCCGTGTATACACACGAAATACGAAGCAGTATTCCGTACTATTACCGTAGTTAGTTTCCTGTTTATACCGCGTGCAGTAGCGTTCTCGGATCAAGCCGTTGAAATTGTGATGCTGCTCCTATTATTTCCTGTTTGATTCGCGGTCCACGTGCTAGGTGTTGGGGTGTAAGATGTGGATCGGCCTAGTTCCGTGTGCTGATCATACATCTCAGTAAGCCCCTTGTTTATACCACTTATACCTTCTCTACTATCTATCTTGAAGGGGGCGTTGTCTGATAAGAAAAGAGAGTTAGCTTGCGTCAACTTCCCACTATGGCTGTTCTACATCACTTTCTGTCATGAAGCAAAAATGTCAAAATAAAATTTGACTCCTGAGCGCATCCCTGTCTAATTACGTTTAAATACCATGCCTCGACTGAAGCCGAGATATTCTAGAAGGTTAGCCGTGAGGCTGCTGTGGATTCACATCGTTCGTTACCCATTATGAGCTAAAACACCTGCCAAAGTATATCTCATTGGTGGACAATTAAAACCCCACAGAAATAGCAGAGATGCCTCGGCCAATAGACATTTTTATGCATCTTTGGCTCTCCTATATCACTATGCTTAGAATCAAAATTGTCTCTCCCTCTTCTGCTGTTGGCTCGTGATAAACTAGAATCCTTCAGTGGGGGTTGTAATACCTTCCCGCATGCATTTGGCGTTGCTCCATATTAGAGAAGGGCTAGGACAAAGCTTGTCAAGTATTAAGTAGTGTTAGCGTTATCTTACATACAATTCGCCGACGGAACCTCTGACATGTATTTGGTCTCTAACGCAGATTTTGCCATGTCCGCATTGAGTATATGTGCGAAAATCTATCTCCCCAGAATGAGAAAACGCTCATGATTTATGTTACCGGCAAGGACTATGGGTATACGCTGTGTAAGGTGGAGCAGACCTCACTAAAGAGTTTAATTGAGCCTGCGTATGATGCGGGATTCTATGATCGAATACAACTTCCAGTGCAAGCATTGCTAGCCATTGTGCCCTGTAAGCCATATATTTCCGGCCCATGACACGTGGGCTGTACGGAAAAGCGACAGCCCATCTCCACTTTGCTCGGCCATGGCCGGAACATCATATGCAAACTCCCCCTGTTGCAAAGACGTCTGTGAAATAGCAAACAAACATGCCGACTACTGATAAAAGCCCAGCCGTCAATCTAAGTTCTTTTTGTGGTTAAATGGAATAGCCATCTCCAACATCGTGATTGGTGGAATCGCTGATGCAAACATGTGTGTAAGTCGGGTACAGCTCACGGCTTGTATCCATGCTGCCAGGCTAGCGAGTTGCTAGATCGTTTCTAGTTGAGAACCGATTCCTGCAGCAAGCTAATGCTCTCCACATGATCCTGATACGGTGGCTGCCGAGGCGTTTAATGAGAGGACCTCTCAGGGTAGAGATCTGCGGCATTGCACGACTAACCATGCTCAATGCCTTGAATCAGTCTTGCCTCTCTCTCAACCCTCCTACTTGGCGTAACGTTGAGAACAGCTGCTGCAGAAAGGCGGACATTTCGCTGGTTGGCTATTCTGGTATCTACTGCAAGAGCTCTGTTCTGACACTGGATTGAGTCAGAATGATAGCGTAGTGAAAGTTGGTCAGCGGTTGGTGGATTAAGCTCCTTCCCTTCTTAATTTTAAGCTTCAGCTTCTTCTGTAGGTTAGAAGTCATGCTTACTAACCACTTCTGGTATTGGGATCTGCCCACGCCATATACTCAACTGAGCTGGTTACCTCATACGAGACGGCTGGATATCACTAGCCTCCTGTATGAGTTCCAACACGGAAAAACGTACAGAAATCCCATTTCTCGTACAACAGGACTTGCTCTGGCTGAAAAAGGAAGCTAGATGTAAGCCTCTTATTAACGTTACAATTAGTTTTGTAACGGAAAACAAGGGGCGGTGGCCGATTCAGCGCATAGAACTGTGGCTGCGGCCTGTCGCGAGAGCCGAAGTTATAGAAGGCTTAGCGCAGGGGGCCGAAGAGCGCCACTAACATGACGGAAATACTATTGGGTTTGCAATAGTAGTGGTATGTCAACAAGGCTCTGGCTAATGCTCTCTACTGGGCTCGGAGGGCTCCCTTGTCAGAAACAGCTGCATCTCCTCGTATAGACGTATGGAGCATCGCTGGGCCAATGACTGTAAAACAATTGGGACCTTGTGTGGAGGTACCGAGGAGAGATGTCAATGTTCAGCCCG
This sequence comes from Trichoderma asperelloides, assembly GCA_021066465.1. Classification (NCBI taxonomy): domain Eukaryota; kingdom Fungi; phylum Ascomycota; class Sordariomycetes; order Hypocreales; family Hypocreaceae; genus Trichoderma; species Trichoderma asperelloides. The sequence continues at coordinate 331,307 of JAJKFY010000122.1, read as the reverse complement.
ATGTTTATATAAAGCGCTCGTGCTTCCTTACTGAAGCCGAGAGTTTACTCTTCACCCCCAGTCAACTCAACACAAGTCGACAAGAACCACTCAATCAAGATGCGCAGCTTCGATACTCTTCTGTTCACTGCCCTCGCGGCCTCGCCGGCTCTGGCTCGCCAGATTCCTGCCAATGTCCAGAGCTTGTACAACTCGATCCGTGCTCAGGGTTCTTGCAAGAACATCCTCAAGGGCGGCTTCTACAGCCAGGAGGGTGACTCCAAGAGTAAGTGAACAAGATAGTGTATCCTGATTGTGCTTTAGTAACTTACTAACTGAGGCTTCAGACTTCAGCTACTGTGGTGACCACTTGAAAGACTATGGCATCATGTACCTCCAGGGTACCAATGGCAACCTGGTTAACATGGACATCGACTGTGACGGTGCTCTTGGCACTGGAGACGGCAGCTGTGACAGCTCCCAGGATACTAAGGACGAGACTGCCTTCAAGGACACCATCACCAGCTACAAGGCCGGTATCAAGGATCTCAACGCCTACATCCACTCCTACGTGGTGCTGGGTAACGAGGGCAGCAAGTCTGGCTACGTGACTTTCGAGCCGGAGTCGGTTGGCGTGGACCCTCTGTCTGTCGTTGCCGTGGTGTGTGGCAACAAGATGGTAAGCATGCAGCAGGCACATATAACACATTGCTCTCTGGAAGACTATTCTAACATCAGCATCAGTTCTACGGTGTCTGGGGTGACACTAACGGTGACGACGGCCCACCATTGGTTGGTGAGGTTTCTGATGCTCTTGGCCGAGCCTGCTATGGCAACGCCGTCAACGGCAACGCAGCCCACGATGCCAACGACGTCCTCTACATTGCCTTCACCGGCGCCAGTGCTGTTCCTGGTGCCAAGGGAGCCGACTGGTCCGCCTCCTCTTTCGACCAGTTCGAGGCTTCTCTCGGCGCCCTGGGTGACAGCCTCGTTGCCCGCATTGGTAGCTCTGGCGGCTCTACTCCTCCTCCTGCGTCCTCCACCAAGCCCTCTGGTAGCCAGCCTACCTGCTCCTGGTCTGGACACTGTGCTGGAGCCAAGTGCAGCAGCGACGATGACTGTTCTGATGACTTGGTCTGCAAGAGCGGCAAGTGTGCCAAGGACAACTAATTCCCCGGCAGTTGGTATTGGGATTCAAAGGCGGGTTGTATGAGGTCATAGTTTTGGCGCCAATTGGTGGCTGAGACAAAAAGCTTCATGGCATTGCCTGGATGAAGTATGACTTGGTATATTTTACTTGATTGTATATAGATGGTGTCATGCGCCGCCAACTGTATATACTTTATGATAGCGTGTATTTCGAACAAGAATATGATGCATATTGATGAGAACGTCTTCCTTTCCGCCATGTTGAAACTTGCCTTTGTGTCTGATGATCTTATTGATGGCTGATTACCGATATGTTGTTCAGCAAACATCTTAAATATAGCCAGCCATGTGGCCCATAAGCACTTGAAACACAGCGCAAAACATGTCAAAAAACTTCTAGAATTTTGAGGTCCGCAATTCCAATTCCAGTAATCTCAGCTGAACTCCATGGAAATCACGGCCATTTCAGTACTGCTCGTAGTAGATAGTGCTCCGTGGTTATGAGGCATTAATTGCTTAATGAAGTAAACCAATGCCCACATTATTCGGGACGGCGCCACATGGACGAAACAAACGTCGGATGAGGCTCCCGTACAGGTGATTGCAAGCCGGCTCTACGGCTTTGCTACATTGGCACTCCATAACATTCTTCACATTACATCATGTCACTGGCATGGTCGGAGAACAGCAAGGCGTAGAGGTCTCTGCAGAGTAGTATCGTGCAATTCATATATACATTGCGAGTCATATATACATCCACATCTAACGTATCGGCATCGCCGTCAACAATATGTACAACTGGCGGCGACGAATCATATGTGGTGTGTCTGTAAACAAATCTTTTTGTTAGCCACACGAAAACAGCATGACCGCGACTGGCGGAGGAGAGCGTATTGACGAACCATCAAAAGAGGTTATATACAAGAAGGAAGCCTCACATTACAGAGGTAAGTTTGCTTTTGTTTATGCGGAAGCCTTGGGAGCATGACCCTCGGGAATAGGGCGCTTATTGGCGTACTTGAGGTCGACGAGGTTCTTCTCACGAGTAGCAGTGGTGGAGGTATCACGCTTGGATGCCGCAGCCTTGGGAGCGTGGCCTTCAGGAATGGGGCGCTTGTTGGCGTACTTGAGGTCGACAAGATCCTTCTGGCGAGTAGCAGTAGTGGCGGTAGTATCACGCTTGGATGCGGCAGCCTTGGGAGCGTGACCCTCGGGAATGGGCCTCTTGTTGGCGTACTTGAGGTCGACGAGGTTCTTCTCTCGGGTGGCAGTAGTAGCATCAGCCTCAGCGCGCTTGGAAGCAGGACCGTGGATGGCGGCAGCGTCAAGGGGCCTCGAGTTGGCGTATCTGAGGGCAGCGACCTCCTTGCCCTGCTTGCTGGCTGGGGCAGCAAGGGCGAGGCCGGCGAGGGCGGCGGCGATGAAGGTGGCGGTCTTCATGATTGTTGAAGTGAAGAGGTCAATGTAAGAAAACTGGTTCCAAGGCGTTTATCCTACTATGCAAAATCCGGGGCAAGACTTCAAGAGGTTGACCACAGTCTGGGGGCGAGAAGCACCGCTCCTATATAGATGCTACCAATCGAAGAACCTCCTGAGCCAAGCAATTCGTCAAAGCACCTCATCCGGCTGTTCACAACCCCAGGTTTGTCTCCTGCTCCATGTAGGTTCGCGCGGGACGCATAGTAATATGCATTTTGACCGAAAGATGTGCCGATATGAGTCCCAATCAGGAAGGTGGATTTCCTAACTGGTGGTCAGGCGCTAAAGCTTTGTTTGACCTCTTCCGGAAGCTTAGTGGTGCTAAACTCCGCCGAGACAGGCAAAACGAGAGAGAGAAACACACCGTAAACAAGATAAAAAGGACCTGGAGCTCAGGTGAACTCTTGAAAGGTGTCACGACTACTGATCGTCGATATCAGATGGGCAAAGGAGGGTTCTCGTCATCCCATGGGAGGCATATGCTACTACTTTAGCATTATCCTTGGGCTCCGCTCACATGAAATGCTAGTGCTATGACAAAGTATCTTCAATTCATGCCCCTAAGCTAACACGCAAGGCACCAGTTACTAGTACCGATCCTTTATAGGCTCTGTACCTCCTTGATCATAGTATTTACCAAGCAGAGAAGCAAGCAAGTACGGAGTATTTCGTGGATATCAGTGGGCATCTAATTGCCAGGCCCGGAATGGCTAAATCACCCGCATGCGCCGTACCTTAACTGCTCAGGTGCCTGGACTTTGCATTTAGTGTCGCCATGGGTGGCCGATCCTGTACCCCGCTGTTGCCTGCAACTACCGCATAGAGGCATCGCCAGGAGGGATATGGGGTGCAGTAGATCGAATCAGGCTGCTTGGCATCATCTATAGCCGGGTCAGAAGGCCCGTTTTCATCGCTGGGCCATGTTTAGAGTGTATGAAGTATATATACATGTTCAGGAGATAAGTGGCCCAGTGACGACGAGGATGCGTGTCTTACGTACTCTGCACAGGTATTACTACTTGTACATCATGCGAAGACCCAAATAGTCCTACCATAAAGGCAGGCAGACAACATGGTTCAATACCTACATGCCAAGGGTTCACTCTTCTTTATCAATGTATCGTTTCCCGCATTACCGCCTGCCCCTTTGGCTTCTGATAGATACTCCCAGAACCTTGGTCTTCATAATCCACCCTTCGTCAGACCCCTTGGCGCTGCTATTATTTACGCGCGACTTATCAAGTATTAACAAGTCCATATCTCCGTGTGTAATACTCAGTTAGCTTTTGGTGGCAGACGCATCGTCAAGATTTGAGAGGGTGAGAGATAAAGGGGGAAGGGGTCGAAACAAATATGCGGGATAAACACAACGAAGGTAAAGTAGACAGACTACTATCAAGCTGTATAGTTCTTACCCTATAATTTGGCATTCTACGGCATCATACATTGATACATTGCCCGGGGATGGACTATCACAACTTGTGCCCTCCCCAATGTTTCGTCTCTGAGTCCGTAGAAATAGTTCCTCGATCATTTGTAGCTCAAGTGAATTTTGTTCTTTCATCATCCAATATCGCCACTATACGTTGGGAAAGCGAAGTGAGCGTCGCTAGAGGCTTTACATATAACTCACAATTTGCATTCGATTTTGCAGTGGCCTTTACGCGATTTTAAACGACACGACGCTTATAAATTGGTATATCGCAACGACTATCATCATATGAAACGCTGTATGAGCGAACATCTCTTGTCGCTCATATGGCTGTGATATGATGCCAACGTCAGCTACTAAAATCATGACATAATAAAAAAGAACTTGTCGGTTCAGTATAGCTCGGCATCTCACTCCACTTAATCATTCGGATTATTCCGCCTCAAGCTCGCCCCTAGGTATATAAAGCGGCAATACAATATTGGATTCTAGTTGGAAGATCTCTTTCGCAACATTTGGTATATCCTATTGTAACGCTGAAAACTGCAGTCTGTCGCTACTCAATCATTTACGCTTTGCTTGAGATTTTATATACAATCTTTTCTCCGCTAATAGGTCGCATGTAATCCTCTGTGCGGCTTGTATCTGGCCTCTTCGACACAAGACCGCTACCCAAGAGTGTGAAACCGTCCGGCACAATTCTCTCTAAGCCTCCTGGCATAAGTCGCACGGGATTCGGCGCCAGTTTCACTTTCCCATCAGCTGCGGCTGTGCTTAAGAAGTTGAAGAACTTTGTGGCAAACACTCGCGCTTCGGGGTTAGCAGGAAAAATGGCCCCTATTACAATCATTAGCATTATGGACCCTTGTCATCATGGTAGTTATTATAAAACACCATGTGGGAATGAACGATGGACATTTCTCAACCTACCGTTATATCCAATCTCATGGCCCAGTCCCTCCCATACGGCTCCATAGATGGGCTTAATGCGTAGTTCAGATGGATCATATTGACCTCCCTTGGGTCCGCGGAATACAGCCATCTTTGCGGCAGCAGCTAGGGTGTCATGGACGCTATACACAGTCTGTCCTTCCGATATGGTGTCCACTGCAAGATCAACCCCCTTGCCCTCCGTAGCCATTTTGACTTTTTCAACCCACTCAGGATCGCGGTAGTCAACCAACACATCGTAATTATAAGGCGCTTTGCGAAGCAAATCATGTTTTGAAGGACTTGCAGCCCCAATGAGACGTATTTTGCGGCCAGAAGTACGAGCCGCATGCTGAACCAGCTGAGCAGCGTATAGGCCAAGAGAGGTGGATGCACTATAGATGAGCACATTGGTGACATCATGTCCATTGTCTATTAAGGCTCCAGTTTGATCGTCAAAGGGACATGGAAGGTTGAGACGCGAGTAGACTCCTTGTGCAGCAGTCAATCCGCACATGCTAATGGCTGAAGCATCCTCGAGCGACATGCTATCTGGCACTGACCAGAGAAGGTCATATGGTGCAGTGATGTACTCTGCAAACGCTCCGGGGCGATCATTGGTAGAGCAGGCTTCAACATCAAAGCTGTCAGTCTATCCTGTACATGCTACCTTTCAAGTAAATATGCAGTCTTAACAATAACTCACCACCTTGATGGAATCCTGCCACGCGGCCGCCAACTTTGGCGCGGAGATCAGTTGAAGAACTCAGATTAGGCCCAACAGCGGTTATCACTCCGGAAAAGTCGGTTCCGATAACTCGATGTTCTTGCTCTGCAATTGGATGGACCACATATATAGAATCTATGGGGTTAAGCGCCACAGCATGAACGCGAATGAGGACTTCGCCATCGCGAGGTTCGGGAACGGGGAGCTCTTGAATAGAGACAGCTTTCGTTGCAGGAGTGAGAATGAGCGCCTTCATCGTAACGTTTGACTGTATATTAAATTTAGATTAAGAAAGAAAATAGAAAAGAATCTGAAGGAAGTTGGATGAAAGAGTTCTGATGGATGGCTGCGGGGTGAAGACCATATAATAGCAGCTCGACGCTAAATGTATACGGGACAGTTTACCACAAAGGGTAATTTAGCAACTTTTACACGAATCGGAATCTTGATCCTATTTATTCGATGCCCTTTATTCTTACCCCGCTGATAGCTAGATCATCTAGTATCGAAGGCCAGCAAATTCGTCTTCAGCCATTTGTAAGCCTCAGTGTTAGCACGAACCCTCAAACTGTGATGGCTGTCTGCATCACCAAATATTACCTCAACATGCACTGTTACGCCGTAGACCTCGACAACATTGTCTAAGAAGTCAATACAAAAAGCATCATGATTAGTGCTATCAGGAATGATTGATAATTCGAAGGTGGTTGGATTTATAATAAAAGGTTCCATTTGTTCAAAATCTGAGCATTATGACATAGCCCTGTCGTTTTAGACTATGAATCACGACCATGGCGCAGAACGGCGCGTGAAAAATAAGGCTCAATGGACACCACCAGCTGCAACTAATTTTTTTTTAAGAGTAATTGATGGGCTAGCGTGGTACATGTATTCTAAAGCAGGCATCTTTCTGTTGGAGTGAACCAGAACTAGAGGCTGGCAGAGTAGTTCTAGGATTGACAACTAAAGATAGTAGCTGCGTAAGCTAACGAGTCTATTAGAATGATGCTGTATTGTTCTTTTTAGCCTTTCAAGACGCATATAATAAGTCGAGGTTAATCCTAGGCTCGTCCTTGGCTTGTTTTTCCAGCTTAATTGAAGACTCGAGATTCTGCTCAAAACTCGCGGCAGACTCGTAACAAACTGGTGGCGCTAATACAAGCGAAACTCGATCGCTAGATTACGGAGACTAGTCCTTCCCGTAAGCTCTAACGCATCACTAGCCTAATAAGGATATTATACATGTTGTCAGCTATTTCTCTAGCGTATTGCGCAAGCAGTGGAACTTTAGAAAGGTGTTTGAACAGCCATATTCAACTTTCTTATTAGTGATATAGGGATCTATTTTGAGCTTTTCCTCCTTAGACTATTAGCCCTGGGCCTCTTCATGCAAACATTTTTTGTAAGTAAATACTTACCATGCAAGGTCCTCGGCTCTTTTCGCCGCGTGGCCCCTGTCGCCGCGTGGTCACTGTCTATTTTCGCCACTTATCTAAGCAAAACGCGCAGCAGATTTCGAATTGCGATTCACCCGAAGCCTCATTAGACTCATGTGCAATATTATTGTTTTAACAAAGATCTACCTGAAGAGCTAAAGCAAGAGTATCGCGAGCTACCCGTACTGCATGATCTAAGTGGAATTGTTCTGTACTAGCTAGCTTTAGATTGGTGAATGATTGGCCAAAGGCGCAATCTATAGGTGCATCTTGAATAAAGAATAGATTTATAAGTGGGACAACAAAACCAAGAAATAGGTCCAAGGCATATATTGACAATATATAATAATAGAATTAGCAGCTATAGTTGGTCGGTATGGATAACTCTCCGCCATTTATGTGGTCCTGAAGGATACGGGTTAATTCAAATTCTACTTGCAGCGATCGATGCTGCCAGTCGAGGCAAATAGCTTGGCTTTGGAGCCAATCAGGCGTGAATAAGTCCATATCTAGACCTTGTTGGTGATAGACATGGACACTTTGCTCAACGTAGTCGTCCGATAGCCGACGTGACAAATGTGTGTCCCCAAGAAGGTAATACATCAAGCCGTCATTGCTTATAAGCAACTCATCTATTGCAGCTGGCTTAGCATAGTACGTGATATAACCAGTGCCATTTGCATCTGGAATAAGGACTGATATTGTTCGTGTTTGGGGCTCTGGGTACTGCACTAGAAAATCGTCTTGCAAATCACTATTATTCATCTCGAATGAATGCCAAGTTTCGAGGCTAGCGGCATAGACGAGCCCATTATATAGGCCTTGTCTTCCGGAATGCTTCATAAACTGTATGATCCAAAGCAGCCAGGAGGGCTCAGGGGAACATTGCCCGATTATGTAAAGCATAGATAACATTCCGTTTACGAGGTCTTCGCAAGGCAATGGAGATGAATATTTCGCACTCCTGTTACTCAGAAGTACTGCTTTACAAGCTCCGTCTGTCGCCGCAAATTGCAATGTCTCGTAAAAGTGCAAAAATGCCCGCTGCTTGTGTGCTTCTGCATTTTTGTCATCTTCGAGGATCGATAAAAGCCAAAAGGTGCGGCCCAAAAGAAAGCTACAGAGAGAAGCAGAGGCATCGTATGGTGTCGTTGTCGGATAGAGGGGAGGTGGGATAAGGAAGGGATCCTCTGAAACCTTCACTTGATTTGACTCTACCATATCTGAGGCCAAAGGGGGTAGAATTGATTTATTTACGTTTCTCCACGCTTGCAGCTTTTGCTGTAGCCAGTAAATTTTAGCAAGGGCCATAGATTTCGAGTACCGTGGCACTAGGTTCCATATGAAATCTTCTAACCCAGACTCAGCCAGGATGTTGAGTAGATTTTGTCGCAAAGACGTCGGTGTCTTGGGAGTCACTTCAGATACCGTAAGGGCTTGCCGAGTTGAGGGCATCTTGTTTTGTAGAGGTAGTGCCATGAAGCACATCCAACTCAAATTCTGAAGAGCTGTATCAAGACAGTCTAGAGCAGGAGTGTTCTTTGCTTTTTGACGTGAAACACGAGCCTTGTATGTTTCGAAATAATAGCTTGCTGAACGTATATGGCTGTATGCTGCCGTTATATTGCATGAGAAGCACTGTTGTTCGTTCATTAGATCGTAGCTCCTAAATGATTTCAATGCACATATGTCTCATTACCTCGAAATAGGCCATTAGTATGAGAGCGGCAATGAAAACATCCTGCGTTTTCTTTGCCTCTTCTAAATATTGGCTTAGCTCCTGAAGAGCAAAGGTGTATGCTTGGATAGCAATCACTTTAGTGTCTAGTCCTCGATCCTGGTCGCTTTCACCCGGCATCGACATCATTAATACAGCACGATGCATGCTGCCGAGCGATGAAAACGTCATGTATAAGTATTCGATTCCCCATCCTTCTTCGCATAATCTGTCTCTCCAAAACCACAAGTGTTCTGCAGGAAATAGAATTGGCAGCGTGCGAAAGAGAAATTGGTGATATGCAAGTACTTCTCGAGCCCCTGCTAGTGGCCTCTGAGAGGGACGTGGGTTGCTGGGTAAACCAACGAGTGGAAGTCCATCGCTGCGAAACAGCTGGTGGGGATAATTGGTGATTTCCCCAGTCAATGAAGGTGATGAAGCGTCTGGAGAAAGAGAATGTGGTGGTGTAGCAATATTGCTGAGAGCTGAAGATGATCCAGGACGAGCACGACGGCCACGGTGGTGCGACTCCCGCACTTCTACTTGCTTTTTCGGAAGATAGCCTGCGCATTCAATATTTCCAGCCTCGCAACGTTCACATTCAGGCTTTCGTTCATCGCACTTGACATGTCGTGCTCTGCAGGTGAGGCAGCCTGTCCGTCTTCTACGTCTCTCGGCCATGTTCACGATGCTGTCGATACGCGTGTATAATTGAGTTGTTACGGATCAAACAACCTTTCAGAAGTATCGAGATAATCGAGTCAAGCGAGGTAGCCGTCTACACCCCAAGTTATTAAGCAAATTCGGCCGAGTTCGACCGGCCAATGAGGCACTTACTGGCCTCACGGTAAAAGCCGCCCTACGGCCGAGCCATTAGGTCGGCATGGAGCAAACATTTGGACGTTCTAAATCTAGCGTAATACGGGACAATAATAGTACTACTACTAAGTGGACTCCGCGGAGATGCCACGAATTGCAATTCAAGGAACAGAGCCTACCCGGCTTCATTAATCAGCTGGACACTATACTGTGGCTGATTAATGCCCACCAAAGACATCGTTAGAGACTTCGTGTTGAACAAGTGCTTAGATGAAATCGAAACTAGGTTGATAGAAAGCGACAAGGAAAACATCTATAAAGATTAGGCATTTGTATGTGATTTAGAACTCGTGTCAATCAATAACAGCATCAGCATCATCAGTAATTTCATCTCTTTTAAGTTTCGATCTAAGCATTCATAGAGTGCTTATCAAGTTTCACATAGCAAACTTCAAAGACTAAAAAGCATTCTCTTAAATCTTCAACACCATGTCTGCTCGTTCCAACAACACTGTGGTGATCATCGGCTCCGGCCCGGGTATTGGTTCCCACACCGCCTCCATTTTCGCTTCCAAGCGATTTAACAAAGTTGCTCTTGTGGCGAGAAATCCTGTCCAATTAGAAAAGGACGCAGCTTTTGTGAGCAGCGCCGCCCCAGGACAGGTTCAAGTCAAAACCTATCCTACCGACATCATCGATAGCAAGAAGTTGGCCACTACTCTTGCACAAATCAAGAATGATTTGGGAACTCCCGAGTTTATCTTATTCAACGCTGCTATTATCGCTCTAACTCCGCTATTGGAGTTCAACGACGAGGGCATTGTGCAAGATTTCCAAATCTCCACTATTGCTCTGTACAACACTGCCAAGTGGGCTATCCCAGAACTTTCTGCCGTGGCTAAGCAAGATCCCACGGCTAAGCCGACACTTATGGTGACGAACTCTCACCTTCCCGAGACTCCGATTGCCGACCTATTCTCTCTCTCTCTTACCAAGGCTTCTCAGAAGAACTTGACCCTCTCCCTTCGCGAGAAATTTGCCTCTCAGGGTATTCACATCTGTTTACTTGCTGTCGCTGGAACAGTTGGTGATGAAAACCCCAACCTCAACAACAAAAACGTTTCTAGCAAGGCCTGGGATTTGTACAACCAGGACAAGAGTGCTTGGACTGAGGAGATCAGAATTAACCCATAAGCAAGCTGCAATTGGTTAATAGCAAAATAGTAGACAAATAGTTATCTATAGAAATTTTCAAAATATTAGTACATATTCCTAAATAGGCAGCAGGCAAATGCTACTATTACGAAGTGCTCTGAGCCATTGTAGACTGTCCTGGCTCTCTACGTCACAGTGTTTATTATACATTCATCATACGTTTAATACACCATCAATATATGATAACCCACTTATATATCTCGCGACAATACCGCATTGGGAAGATTTCCATGTCCATTAATCAGCTGATGGCGCATCTTATTTTCTGACTAAATATCTTGTCAGAGCTTATAGAGTGTGTATTGCTATTATCGTATCTAGGGCTGAGGAATCAAATCAAGGTCCACGAGTTTCAAGAGTATGTATTGCTATTTTTTTCTCTACGGCGGAGGAATTAAATCAAGACCCTTGACCTCCAGATGGAAAGAATCATTCCGCGAATAAGATCCAGCAACATCCAAATCCAATTGGCCTCTCTCGCACTCTTCAAAATCCAACTCCTGGATGAGAAGTTCACCATCCTTATCCCATAGTGGGCCTGCCAAAACTTGGCCAAAAGGTGAGATGATACAAGACCCTCCAGGGCTGACCATTTTGCCCTCTCGTTTTACCTCAGTAATCCACTCAGGCAGCTGATCATCGCGAACAGCTTGATTAGCACTTACAACAAAGCAACGACCTTCGTATGCGATTGTTTCCATGAGAGGCAGCCATGTCGGCCTTGCATCAGCGGTTGGCGCGAGATATAGATTTACATTTTGCTGGTATAGGGCCTGGCGCAACAGAGGCATGAAGTTCTCCCAGCAGATGGCAGCGGCAAGACAAATCTTGACCCCCTTAATTGTGGTACTGACAGCTTTGAGAGCCTTTGGTTGGCCCTGGCCCCAAATGAGCCGTTCAGAAGCAGTTGGTTGAATCTTGCGTCGCTTTCCCACAATGCCTTTGGCAGGATCAACAAAGACTACAGAGCAATATAGAGTGCCTCCAGAACGCTCCAGAACTCCAGTAACAATGTACACTCCAGTTTCTTGAGCAATTTTCTCCAGCTCTTCACGGGTACCGTCTCCGCGCTGCCCGTTTTCAAGAGTGGGCAGTCGACGATGGATCCAATCATCATCCGCACCTTGAGGCGTATCTCCCAGATCAATAGCTCCTTGGAAGTAAGTCAAAAACTGCTGATAGCCATCTGGAGTCCTCTGGCCAATCTTGGCACCAAAGGTTGCGAATCGGGGATATCCGCCCAGGTAAACCTCTGGGAACAGGATGAGATCGACGCCTTGAGCGGCAGCCTCTTTGACCTTGGTCTCGAGTTGCTTAAGAGTGTTTGCATTTGTGTCAAGAGTTCGACACTGCGCCGCAGCAACTTTGATGATCTTGGGCATGGCGGCTGATTTTCTTTTCTCCTGCTTCGGGAAAAACGGGTATAACGGGATGTTGGTATGATTTATGAAACTAGCAGAACTTTCGCCCTCAAGGATATGAAAGATGGAATTCTGAATTTGAAGTCTTTGGATAAGATTGAGGTAGCCCTCTCAGTCTTTTATCTAACAGATCGTCAGTATTCTGATGTCTCTTTTCAAAGTTGCCATATGACTACCCCACGAAATGTAGATAGCGATTGTGTTCAATTTCCGCTGCCTTCCGTGGTCCACGGTCGAAGCGACTTAAGCGAGACAGACGGTGCGTACTTACGGATACCCCCTTACTGAATTAGGCAATTTCCAGCGTAATCATGATGTTTCTTATTGAATGTCACTATACGAACTTGTATAACATGTAGATAGTAATTATATAGTTATAAATCTTCGATATTCTCACTATATGCTCATCGAAGGCTGTGGCATTGGACAACTCAGGCTTCTTCAAAACAGCAACTCAGCACGTCAAAAGGCTATCACCGGCTGGAGGATATGGCTCCAAAAGATCAAAAACTAAAGATTGCGACAGCGCAAGTTCATACAATTCATGATTCTGGACGCGCACTCGATGTGCTTGAAACCAGAGTAAGAAAACTGAGCTCCGAAAATGTGGATCTTGTCCTCTTCCCAGAAGTTTTTATCGGCGGGTTTCCACGATTATCTACCTTTGGTAATTCTACAATCGGAACGTTTGGTGATGAAAAGGATTACAACCCATATTTGAATCATTGGCGAGCTTCTGCTGATCTTGGAGATACGCCTAAAGGAGCTGGTCAAAAATGGATAAAACGGGAATTGCCTCGACCTCCCAACCGTACTCATAGGGGAGATGGAACGAGGAAACGACTGGAGAACATAGCAGCCGATTCCGGCGTCTTTATAATAGTCGGTGTTGTTGAAAGATCCGGTGGAACGTTATACAGTTCTATTGTCTACATATGCCCCAGGATGGGAGTAATTGGTAAGAGACGCAAGGTGATGCCAACAGGATTAGAGAGAGTTGCGTGGGGCCAGGGAAGCCCATCAACGCTTGAAGCGGTCTCAACGACAATCAAAGGAGTGAATTTGAGGATGTCAGGTAAGTTATGAGGTATCTCCTAGCTCTTTATCGAGACGGAGAATGCTAAAGATAAGGGAATAGCTGCAATTTGTTGGGAAAACTGGATGCCACTGTTGCGGCATAGCATCTATGAACAAGGCATAAATCTATTTCTCGGACCAACTGCTCATGCTACAGAGATTTGGGTTCCATTAATGCAGACAATCGGAATTGAGTGCAACGCCTTTGTGTTATCAGCAACACCCTGTATCAGGGCAAGTGATCTCCCAGGATGGATAACTGAAGCAACTGAGCGCGGAGATGAAATAGTGAGCAGAGGAGGATCCGTGATCGTGTCTCCCAGCGGCGATGTTCTCGGGGGCCCAGGGTGGGATAATGAGGATGAGATTTTCATCGCAGAAGTTGACTTTGCGGATTGTGAATCATCGGGAGATGACTGGGTGGCGATGGCTCATTCGAAGAATGATGACTTTGTTTTCACCGTCGATGGGCTAGATATGAGGACCCCATGATATGAAATGCAAACATATTAAAAGAAAAAAGAAGAAGAAAAAAGAAGAAGAAAAACAATGAAGAGTTATGTTTTGACAGAACCTAAAGCCGATACCTTTGTAAAGAAGCTACCAAGTATTACACAGGCCAGTTGCTCACAAGACCGCCGCAATTGGCTTAGCAGTCGTAGTCGAAAATTTAGGCGAAGAGCGTAGACTTTGGTTCTTCTTCCCCCTTTGCACAACTGAATCTTGACATTGGCAAAACTTGCACACCTTCGCTGCCAACAAGATGATCTAATCTGCCTCTCACTCCCCGCGGAAGTACGTTTTTCATGCCATCGATGTTACATCACAAGTAGAATTCGCTTGGAAAGCATTATTGCTTATGAAGCAGATACCCGCTTAATAATCGGGCTAAAAATGAAGCTATACACAATACGAAATATAGCACTGAGAATTCAGGGTTGATGTGTTTGCCTGTACTCCACACCTTTCTATTGGCATTTGTCTTATAGCCGATCGACGGAGAGTTCCGCTCGAGTTTGGTGGGATCTAGCACTTGAGTAATAGGCAGCATGTAAAGTGCCTTGGGGTAAGTTTAAGCCAAGCCGAGTTTTCCGATCCAGTAGCCAGCACCATAAACTGTGGCTAGATTATGATTTTGCTTTAGCTAGAATTTATAATTGTACCGCTATTGGCTGACAACCCACTAGGAAATGCTATCGCAAGGGAGAAGAAATTTAACGTTCTTACCTACACCGTGACTTCGATTGTTCAACTTCTTTTGTTCACTTCAATTGGATTTATATATACTCTAGCTCTTAGCATTAGTTATATCTTAATGTCGAATACTACCTAACTTAACAGTCGACTACGCTCATACTTGTGCTCGCCGGAGACTTGAGACCTCGCTACAATGGCCAAAATACTTCCCAAGGGCCTTTACGCCCCTCTTCCTGTATTTTTTAATGGCCAAGATGAAATCGGTAAGCGGGCATATACCATCCTTTTAAAGGCTTGATCTTTCATCTACTAAAGAATCTTAGATTATGAAGCATTCGCAAAGCATGCGAAATGTGAGTTTATCCGGTCCAAATAGAGCGTAGAAGACGCAAAGAAGGGAATATCACCGGTGTACTAATGTGAAGAACATAAGATGTTACCGCCCCTGGAGTCTTGCCGGTTGTTTCTGCAAGCATGGGCGAGGCCGTACACTTGGTTCGTCGTAATTCTAATATCTGCATTTTCTGGTTTTCGTTAATATTGGATTTTAGACTCCGCAAGAGCGTGTAAAGCTAATCCAGACTCTACGGAATGCTCTCGACTCTATTGGCTTACAAGAGACGCCTATTGTTGCCGGCGTAGGAGGCAATAGCACCCGTGAAACAATCCAGTTGGCTCGCGATGCTGCCGCAGCCGGCGCAAATTTTGCTCTTGTCATCGCTCCAGGATACTGGGCCAGTTATCTTAAAGGAAATCCAGCAGCGACAAGAAAGTTCTTCGTTGATGTGGCTGCCGCCTCTCCAATTCCAGTGTACGCTTCCGTCCCGTCTGTCGCAATGCTGGCTATCTGCTAACCTTGTCGGAGATAGAGTCATATACAATTTCCCTCCCGTAGCAGGGGGGATAGATTTAGATAGCGATGATGTGGCGGAGATAGCAAGACTCGCGCCCAACGTACGCGGCATCATGCTGTCGTAAGTACCATATTTGGCGCTCTTTATATGGCCTATCTGCCGCCTGTAGTAGCTGTCACTGCTAACGTAAACACAGATGCGGCAATGTAGGCAAGCTTGCAAGGGTCGCTGCCTTGCTCGACGGTACCTCTTTCACAACACTGGCTGGTCTAATTGACTTTCTCCTCCCTTCTGTGGTAGTGGGATCCGCTGGAGCTATTAGTCCTCTGCCCAATATTGCGCCGGTTTGTCAGCTGTAATCCATTGGGGAATAAGAGCTAACGCTAGGCTTAGAAATTCTCCATGAAGCTGTGGAAATTGACACAAAATCTAGAAACAAAGGCAGATTTCAAGAACGCACAGTTTGCTCAAGGAGTAGCTTCCTTAGGAGAGGCTGCGTTGTTAAAGAGCGGTGTAAGCTCCATTACATGACCACACTTATTATTCATCAACACTAAACATTTGACAGGTTCCTGGGTTAAAGTCTTTGCTTAACAAGCAATTTGAGTATCCCGCAACACCGAGGTCACCACTTATGGCATATGGCGATGTGGATGGCGTATCTAATAATAGGTACATTGGCGAGATATTAGAGCTAGAAGAAACCTCATAGTGCATGAAAAAAAATTTATATCTTGCTAAATTATTTATTCATAGTCTGATACTAGCAACTAATACATCAGTTAAAGCTTAGGCAAATTCTCTTTGATATACTGTGCAATGTTCGGACGTTGTTCAAATGTCTCCTTGAACTTGGTGATATAAGTGGACAAGTTTGGCTGTTGGGGTGGTGTTAGCGGCAGTATATTTGATATGTCATGCCCAGTGATAGCGCTTACAGGTAGAGTCCCTGTCCTTTGATCATTGTCAATAGACTGATAAACAGCAAAATCAGCGTAAGTGATCTTGTCGCCCAGCAAGTAAGGACCATCAGTTTCGCCGTAATACTGCGCTATTGTGTCGTAATAACTCGGCGCATAGTTGTTCTTATACTCGTCTGTTGCTTGCCCAAGATTTTGTACCCATTTATACTTCTTATGTTAATTTTGTCACCTAATCAACGTAGTTGAGATACTCACTCTCCAGTCGATGTAGACATCTGATACCGCGTCTACAATAAATCTTTCCCAGTTTGTTTCTCCATCATAGCGGCCAATGTCTCGGGCGATGTAGCGTAAAGTTGGAATGTGCTGTCAAAGTAATCAGTATCTCAGAGAGTTATTAATCAAAGGTAGAATACAATACTTGATTCAAAATTACACCCTTGTATTCTACTGCAGGGACTTTACCAGTCCTTGTAAGGCCCTTCTCCTTCAATTCCTTGCTAGTATTGGGCCAAGTGTCATCATACGCATATCGTATGTCTTGGTATTCAATTCCCGCATCTTTCAAAAACAGACTTTGACAAAAATACAAAAATACGAAGTGATTAGTGATTAATGAAAGCAATCATTTTTGCAATTTATCGGGCAGATAAGTTAGAATACTCACTTAGTTACTTCGCCACGACCCAATCGGCCAATAGCTAAATAGTGATGAATAGAGACGGAGGGTTTAGCCGCCATGACGGAATTTAATAACAAGTTCATATGAGATACTTCGCAATGTATGTGTACTGGAAAGTAGTTACGTAGTTTTTGTTGCCCAATTCTGAATCGCAGTCTTCATACGAGGTGGATTTATCTCTCTACTAATGTGTGCGTTACATAAAGGGCGCCATTGACAAGAAAATAAAGCCAGCTATGCTGTATTATAAATCCAGGTCGCTAAACTCGATTAAACTACCAAATATGGACATCAATGCATTTTCATTACGTGACTAATTAAATTACCGCAATCATTTGACGATTGAGCTGAGGTCAAGCGAATTAGACGAGATAGCCGAGGCCAACGGTCAAGTAGCAAACCCACTATGCTGTGGTAATGGCTAATATGGAATCATAAGATGAACAATTAAATGTGAAAAGAATAACGATAAGAATAATGCTACCAAATTCTGCCTTACTTTTAATGTTCTATACCTAACCCTGAACACATCTGAGGTACTTGGATTGCAGAGTGAATGCAAAAGGAAAAAAATCTCCAACACTTAACATCGGTCAGTGTAGCATCCTAAACGAAAGAAGAATCAAATGTTGACCAATATCAATCCAGGATAATACCTTCGCAATGTCAACATCTCAGGCTTCTCAATTGACACTATTCTACTCTCCATGGGCTTGCTCCTTTGTTCCCCATGTCGCTCTCTGCGAGGCTGGACTAGAGTTTCAACTAGTCCTCGCGAGAGTCGGACACATGACGAAGGAATTTGAGGCCATAAACCCCAAACGCCGGGTGCCTGTGCTAATAATGGAAAAAGAAGTCATTACTGAAATGCCAGCCGTTCTTACGGCTATCGCAACGGTTGCACCAGAAGCGCACATCTTTGGGAAAACTCCACTGGAGAAAATTCGAGTGTACGAGTGGCTCAACTACCTCTCAACGACGGCACATGGTCAAGCCATTGCGGAAATATGGAGAACCGAGAGGTTCACAAACAATATAGAGATATATCCTCAACTTCGTGCTAAGGGATACGAAACAATGCGGGAAATTTTCGCTCACATAGAAGCTAAATTTATCGAGGCAAATATCACAGAGTTTGCAGTAGGAAACTCTTACACTGCTGCTGATTCTTTCCTTACGGTATTATATCTCTGGGCGGTCAGATTTAAGGAAGTTACGATTGATATTGATACCGACTATCCTGTATATGCGGCCTATGTGAAAAGAATGGTCAAAAGAGACTCTTTCATTGAAGGTATAAGGGTTCATGAATTTTGAACAAGATTTTGTAGGTTCATAGAGTTAGTTTAATATAGATATAATTTTGCTTGCGATCTAGAGGATTATTGCATTATGTTACAGCTATATTGGCGAACCACGGAACATACACAAGTAGTACAAGCATTATGACTAATAGGAGCATAGGAGCTTCCAGGACATTTTAATCCCATTAAATTAGAATTAATCTCCGTTGTCAAGTTGCATCATCGCATTCCCCACCTGCTGACGACACGCTGATCTGACAATGAGCTTGTAGCGTTGCCCTTAAAAATAAACATATCTCCTAGCTTGCTTCACAATCAGTTGTTCCCTTTTCACCTCTATTATCATATATACGGAAGACATTTAACTTTTAATATATCTACTATCCAATTAGACAAGATGACAGAAACCTGTGAGGTCGAGCACGAGCTCTCCGAACTCCACGAAAGAAAAGTGACAGATGGCGCACTATCGAATATAGCCGACTCTCATAAAATTAAGGCCGCAACAAACCCTATTCTATCAAGAAGCAATGCTGGTAAAAGGCCAGAATGCTTCAAAAGTACATTTCAAGAGATTTGTTTCATCTTCATGGCCACGTTAGCCATGGCGACGAACAGCCTCGTAACTGGCGCCATGATTATTGTCACAGCCTCGATTGGAAGAGACTTGCACATGACACAGGCTCAAATCACTTGGATTAGTGCTGCAACGACGTGAGCACATCACGAACCGCTTTCTTTGCTACCCTTTTTAAACCTTTTGTTGCTATAAATGGTGCTCATGGCTAAAGTGATTCCAGTCTTTCTGCAGGAGCCCTCCAGCTGCCTTTGGGCCAGCTTACTGATCTTCTTGGCCGCAAAGCCTTCTTCATTGCTGGTATGGTTGGTTTTAGCGCAAGCAGTCTGGTATTAGGATTTTCTCAGAATCCGTTCTGGATGAACATTCTGTGTGGCTTTCTTGGCCTCTTCTCCGCTGTTATCGCCCCGCCCGCGATCGGAATACTCGGTGCAGCATACTCAGAGCCTTCAAAGCGCAAGAACTGGGCATTTGCGTGTTTCAGCGCGGGTAATCCTGTTGGATTCGGACTCGGTAGCATAATTATGGGAATATCTGCCAGAATATTTGACTGGCGTGCGGGCTTTTTCTTTTTCACTATCCTCTGGGGGCTGTTGGCCATCCTTTCAGTCTGGGTTGTGCCTGACATCGAAGCCTTTGAACCTGGACCGTTTGGGCAAAGATTACGTGCAGGCCTGAAGAAATTCGATATCGTCGGAACAGCTCTGACAATCGTCGGTGTTGGGCTTTTTACAACGGGTCTGACGTATGTTAGTTCACAGCCGATACGCCAAAGATATTTGTTAACATGATCAATAGTCTTGGGCCAGGAGACGGCTGGAAATCTGCCCATGTTATTGCAATGTTAGTTGTCGGCTTCTTCCTACTCGCGGGATTTGTCATTTGGGAAAGAATTTGCCCAAATCCTTTGATGCCGCTTCATATATGGAAAGATAAAGGATTTTCCTTTGTGAGTTTGTCTACTTCCACTTGGCCACTCTGTTGTAACATGAAGCCTAACTTGCCTCCAGTTAATGCCTGTTTCAATATTTGGCGTCATGGCAATGCTTTCTTCCAACTTTTGGCTTGCCCTATTCTTACAAGAAGTCCACCATCGTTCCGCTCTGGTGGTTGCTGTACAGCTTTTACCGCAAGTCATATCAGCTATCATTTCTAATATAGTAGCTGCAAATATTCTGCACCGAGTCAATAACAGCCTCATCATGGCGTTTGGTGCGGCTATGTATCTGGTTGCAAACCTATTACTTTCTATTCAGAATCCCTCAGCAACATACTGGGCCTTTATTTTCCCGTCATTATTGACAAATGTTATGGGGCTGGATTTGCAATTCAACGTCACAAACGTGAGTAGTCGAGTGCCAATGGCCATACTTTTGGCTAACTACTTTACAGATGTATGTTATGCAGTCACTACCATCTCAGCAACAGTCGTTAGCCGGTGGCATTTTCAATATGTTCATTCGCTTGGGAACGACTATTATTTTCGGAATGTCTACTGCAGTATATAGTTCAGTTAAAACTTCGCAGGAAGGGGGAAATGATGTCTTCAAGCCTTTCAAGAGCGCATTTTATGTTTCTCTAGGGTTTGCTGCTCTAGCTTGCTTGTTTGTTCCTTTTCTACGAATTGGTACACAGGGAAATTCTCCGAAAGAGGAGTAATAGCTAGATAAATGTGTCTAGGTAGTGAGTCGTAGCGCAACAATGTACCTCTTTAAGGTCTGTATTTGCTGTAATGCCTAATTAAAGCTTAGTAATTAGTTTTTTGAAGCCAGTGGTCACCAGAGATGGCTAAAACGCGAGATGAACGGCAACACCGTGAACAAGTGCGGTATCTCCTCACGGAGACAGGTGCCATCAGAGACAGCCATTCTTACAACAGCATGGAATGCATTCCATCGTCCCTTTCACATAGTCAACTCAAAATACCACAGTATCGTTTACACGTCCCTTATCACGAGAACTCAGATGGGCGATCTTGGCCTAAGACTGATCAATATTCGGCTTTCGGCTTCTCCGGTAAGCAAAAGCTAAATCGCATCGCGCATAGGGCGTGGCTTCTGGCTGCGGCATCCAGCAAGCGGCGAAAGCGGCACTAGGGTTGATTTCTTAAGCATGAGGAATCTTTTTAGTTAGTTTGGCTTTATGTAATACTAGTCGTCGCCCAGCTAATATAGATCAGATTTACCGACATGGCTTCCGCCCGATTACAGGGCTTCTATGGCCTGCAGTGTTGCTTCAGCATCCTATAATTAATCATCGCAATACGTCATTCAGTGGTGTTATTTCTGGTGTCATGGTTTATATGTGCGCTTTATCTGCATTGCATGCTAGGTATATACCACTTCTTGTCAATATGAATATTCAGTAAACCTCATTCACAAAGCAAAGGAGAAATTAAATACTCGGTCGATGTGAGCTAGACCACTGTGAAATAAGGTAAATCCAGCGCTTTTAAGAGCTGTAATAACTGCAATCTTCGCCCTCATGGCTGTATCAATATCAGGCCTTCAGGGATGGCATCCCGGTGAAGTTGCCATGCAATCGAAATTAGGCTTTGCCGAGGCAATGTCTTCTACATGGCAGAAGATCGAAGACAGAATGCGTGAACAGCATCGCATTTTCCACACCGGCAATTTACCTTTTATTCCGATAACTACCATAGACGATGAAGGGCGACCATGGGCTTCACTTGTTGCTGGCACCGATGGAGAGCTTGGATTCGTAGAGGGTCCTGATCTGAAAACCCTCATCGTAAATGCCAGATTGTGGCCTGGAGAGCCGTTGTTAGACACTCTCAATAAATGGGTTGATGGAAATGGCCAGAATCCGACCTCGCCAGAGAGATATTTGACCGCCGGCATAGGAATTGAGTTTCCCACCCGAAGGCGCAATAAGTTTGCGGGATATATTGAAGACGTAAAACGAATCACAAAGTTGGATTTTAGACTGAATTTGCAGGTCAATCAAACTACGGGGTAAGTTTCGGTGCAGAATCAGCTTATCAACTGTAATTTTGACTTCTAAGGCTGATTTCAACTTGTTACAACTATAGAAACTGCCCAAAATATATCAACACTAGACAACTTGTCGGCTGTAAAACCACCAACCCATCCATTGCATACGAGAAACGGCACATGGAGCAGTTTGAGAGGCTTCCGAAAGAAGTTATCGAATTCGTTACAAGCGCTGATACCGTGTTTGTTGGATCAGTCTATAGATCCGACCCAGCCACAGCAGCGAAATTCCCCTCACATACTGGAATGAACGCGCGAGGTGGATTGCCAGGATTCACGCGTGTCAGTCCAACCGATGGGCGTTCAGTGGTCCTACCTGACTACTCCGGGAACAGATTCTTGTCTAGTCTTGGAAATGTTGAGTCGAGCAAACAGATTGCTCTTACTATTGTTTCATTTACAACTGGCGACGTTCTATATCTCACCGGAACGGCGGAAAACCTTGTCGGCCCTCCCGCCCTCGAGGTAATGGTTAAACACGCAAGCATCACTGTGATGAAAACAACAGGATTCATCTTCATTCGAGACGCTCTTCCTGTACGACAACAGCTTGGCACAGAGGTTGAGCGCAGCCCATACAGTCCTAAAGTCAAATATCTTGTTGAAGAACCCGAGGGCCAAGCAAGCGCCGGTGGTGTACACAAGGCTAAGCTATCCAGCGCAACGCAACTCTCGCATGACCTTGCTGTCTTTCGATTCAAGATTACTTCGAAGCTTGGCGTTGAACCAATTAAAATACGACCTGGGCAAGCTATCGCTTTAGACTTCATGGAGTGGATAGGGCCTCCGGCATATCAACATATGGCTAACTCTGCGCCCGGGTCGATCAACGACGATAGAGTGCGGACCTGGACTGTTTCAAGTACCCACGAGGATCGGGATGTCACTTGGTTCGATCTAACGAT
Source organism: Trichoderma asperelloides (assembly GCA_021066465.1). Lineage (NCBI taxonomy): Eukaryota > Fungi > Ascomycota > Sordariomycetes > Hypocreales > Hypocreaceae > Trichoderma > Trichoderma asperelloides. The sequence continues at coordinate 308,470 of JAJKFY010000122.1, read as the reverse complement.
GCGTGAGATGAAAGGAGGCGCGGTGACGGGGGCGTTATTCGATGTATTGAGGAGGCATTCCTCAAATAAGTGGGAAACACCAATAACAATTACAGAAGATGTTGTTTGTGAAGTTGTCGGTGTGACAGGCGACTTTTTCTTGGGTCAAGGCAGCGTTAATATGCTCTGGGTTGCTGGCGGCATTGGCATCACTCCCTTCCTCGCCATGTTCAGCGCGTTGTCTGAACGAAGAGCAAAAGAAAATGGCGATGTTGTACTTGCCTTATCGACACGAGAACCCGAAATGATGCTGAGACTAGTCCAGGCTTCTCTCCGAAACGCTCTTTTGAAGCTCAGGCTACGAATCGACATCTTCACAAGGCAGGACCACGTGGATATGGACGGCATTGATCAGGACAACATACGGATTAAAATACACAAGGGTCGAATCACACCGGATTATTTCCCCGAAGTGGCAAGCGATCGAGACGTTTTAATATGTGGTCCAGGAGGATTCGGTGATTTGGCAATGGACGGGCTGAGAGCCGCAGGTGTATCCGACGATAAAATGTTACGAGAAGGGTTTTATTGATATGGCAACGAATGGAAAAAGCAGGATATTCGGCGTTATGGAATGCAAGCGACATGCGAGGAAATATGCATTTCGTTAAATTGATTTTGAATAAGATGTATAAGCTTTAAAATATAACTATTAATTTTTGATGGTATCATACTTGAACTCGGCACGATAGCTTGGTCGCAGCTGACAAAGGATGGCCACAATGCTATTGAACTTACCTTTCAAGAACAATAAAGTATTGATTGCTATAACAGAGGCATGATAACATTGTTCCCTAAAAAGCGGTCATTTAAACGCGCATTGGAGAGAGCGAGAGAGATCCATCTCGGCTATTGTGCGGTATACACGATATAAACGAGATAAGCGATTTAGTAAATCTGGTGAAATTGTCGTAATTGGTATGCTTTGGTGCGTGGAGAACAGCTTAATTAAATGCCGATAACAGGGACTGTTTTACGGCTTTTTCTTTCTCTAGCCTCATTTGTTTCTCTTATAAACTTTCACATCGAACATTGCAACCTCCTCTATGCATTGTTGTATAGTAAGATTTAACCACCAACGCATGGTAGTTTAAAACTTTCAACTGACAATACACATAAGGCATATTTAGTTCGCCAATCTCACTATTCAACAGTTCCACCATGGCTATCGGGTCACATTCACCTGTAAAACTATGGTATTCACCTGGAGCTTGCTCTTTTGCCGCACATATAGCACTGCTTGAAGCCGGACTTCAACCCGAATTGATCCTTGCTCAAACAGGCAAGATGACGGAAGAGTTTGCTCGCGTGAATCCAAAAATGAGAGTGCCGGTATTGGCAGTTGGCGACGAAGTCATCACCGAAATGCCGGCTATCCTCACAGCTATCTCAGCATTGAACCCCGATCGCCAATTACTGGGACAGAATACGACAGAGATTGTCCGTTCATACGAGTGGCTAAACTATCTCTCTGGTACGCTCCACGGACAAGGATTTGGAGGTTTTTGGAGGCCAGAGAGATTTGTAAGCGATGAGTCGTTGTATCCGGCAGTTCAAGAGAAAGCGAGACAGACCATCAAAGATTGTTGCGCGTTTGTAGATGGCAAACTCAGAGAAGCCAAGAGCGCCAACTCTGTGGGAAATTCTTTTACAGGCGTAGATGCCTTTCTATTGGTATTCTATCTTTGGGGAATCAGGGTTAACATCGACATGGACACCGATTACCCTTCATACGCAGCATTGGCTCATCGCCTCTTGCAAAGAGAATCTGTGATCGAAGCTCGAAAGGTTCATGTACGCATGTGTTAGTAAGACAATAGAGGGATAGATAATAAAATAGGCCGAATATATATACATATATATATAAATTGTGTGTGAGAATGGAGATGCTTACTGCATGTCCAACGTTTCACCTTGAGGTATGGCGTGAGTGATGAATTGACTGTCTTTTTCTATTGTTGTTTCGAATTCGGGATAAAACTGTTCCTATATCACCTTTGAGTTTAAAAAAAAAATAAGAAATAAAAATTGACTAGCAATTCCTATGAATATCAAGAGCAACACTTGTTCGGAGTTGAGAATGACGTTGAGAGCAATTTGATCAGCAAAATTGAGCCTATTACTAAAACACCATAATTTTTTTCTTTTTTTTAAAAAAAAAAAAAAAAAAGAAATAGAATTTGCCTCATAAAATGGAAACAAGCGCAAAATTATACTGGGAAGTCATAATAAAAATGCTATTGGCTTAAATAAGATCAACCAGTTGAAAGATATATGTCTTGAATACATTCCATAGAAGGTAGCCCATCACACTCTAGAACTCCGTTCATTTTCAAGCACCCGCGCTGTATGCACAGGCGTATATGGGGCGCCTTGTCGATTGTAGTGGCAGCTCTAATGCTCTTTTAATGCTGCATCCCCACCATGATTAGGATTGTCCGAGATATTGTAAATTCAGAGATATATAAACGCCTAGTTAATTGTTCTATTTACCTCAATTACAAAGAGATCTTAGAAGTCAAAAGCCATGCGATGAATGATATCACCGAAATTGGCTTGCTCGAAACTCATAGACGGCTTGTCATATAGGCTCTCTGTCGGTACATGCCAGCGCCATTGGTGGGGTAGAGTTAGAGTCATAGAAGCGACAAGCTCAACCAGTTCCAACCAGAAAGACGCAGCTTGTTTACTCATCTCATATTAATTCCGATACGGAGTTTTGCCAAAGTTGTTTCCCCGCATCATTTCATTTTTTTCTCTAGAAGCATCATTTTGGGATGGCCCATCGAACACACATTATCTTACCATGTCCAAGAGTTCTTTTCCGCTTTTCAAGTCATTCGGATCTTTGGATGAGTATTTCAAAGCCAGAGAGTCCCTTGTGAGGGCCGAGAAGGCACATGGCTATGAAAGCCTATTCCAGAGAACGAGTCTAGAATCAACAGCCGAAGAAATCATTCAACAACTCAAGACTTGGGAAGATCAAAATATTTATGGCATCAAGAGCGACGGCTCTGGTTATGAGGCTGGCCATCGGTTTTTCCATGGGTTGGATGTAGCACCAACAAGCAAGCTGTTTGAAGTTGCCGTCAGGGCCCCCAAAGGCTGTCTTTTACACTGCCATTATGACTGCCTTCTGCCTCCTGATACCGTCCTCAGCGATGCTCGCAATCAGCCGAATCTTTATATCAAGGCTGACGTACCATTAGTCTCTGAAGGGCTCTTTGCATACGCATTACCTCAGTTTGACGTTTTTAGCCAAGACATACCATTAATTGACTCTACCAACATGTTCAGCAAGGGTTATATAGCCGGATCTTGGATGCGCTATTCTGATTTCCTAGCCAAATTTCCAGGTGGAGCTGAGAAAGCAGCAGCATGGCTCTATAAGCGAATGGTGTTGAAGCCAGAAGATGCTTATCACCCGAAGCAGACAGTTGATGGGTAATTATGGGGTAAAACCTACCAAGTATAAGAGTCAAAAGTGCTAACGTTCAATGTTGTTAGCATTTGGCAGCAGTTCATTCGGGCAGTTACGGTCATCCGATCAATGCTAGGATATGAAACCGCATATAGAGAACATTTCCGAAGAGTATTGTGGAAGTTTGCACAAGACGGCATCATGTATGCAGAGATTCGAGTAGCCCTCAATTATGGCTTCGCCATCAAATCTGATGATGGTACGCGAGAACTCAAGCAAAAGGAAGCTTTGGAGATTTTCCAGAGCGTATTGGAAGAAGAAGTTCCCAAAATACACGCCGCGGGGCATATATTTTACGGTACCAAAATCATCTATGCATGCATGAGATCTTCCTCAAGAGAGGCCATGCTTTGGTGCATGAACAACTGCATCGAAATGAAGCAGCTGTTTCCTGGCTTGATTTGCGGTGAGGTGTGATATATCTTCCATCTACTCCTGGAAAGCTAACACAGTAGTAAGCATTTGATATGCAAGGCCAGGAAGATACCGGCCACCCGCTTTCATACTGGGTTCCTGATTTGCTCGAAATGCGCGCTAAAATCACCCAACTTAATCTCGATTTGCCATTCGTCTTTCATGCTGGAGAGACACTTGATCACGGTGGAGAAACTGATTCAAACTTGTACGACGCCATCCTTCTAGATACTAAGCGCATCGGTCACGGTTTCAGCATCACCAAGCACCCACTTCTTATGCAACTTTGCAAGGAGAGGCAAATAGCCATTGAGACTTGCCCTATATCTAACGAAGTGTTGGGACTGGTCCCTACAACAAAATCTCACCATTTACCAGTGCTTTTGGCAAATTGTGTACCCTGCACTGTTAACAGCGACGACCCTGGATCTTGGGAGTAAGCCCTACCCTTACCAACTAAATTATGATGCTAGCACTAACGTATGCAGGGCGAGTATGTTATCTCATGACTTTCATCAAGCAATGATGGGCAGTGAAAACATGACGCTCATGGGCTGGCGAACTATCGCCGAATGGAGCATCTCATACAGTTGCACAAGTGAAGCGACAAAGAAAGAGATGCTAAACGACTATAGTACCAAATGGAGAGAATTCTGTCAATGGATTGTTGATACAAATGAGAAAAACTAGAGTTGAACAGTTTGTAAGTGATATAGGGATACGGGGTCTGCGTTGGTTTTTTCAAGGAGTTCAACAATACTAATACTCATTCTCAACGGAGTATTTGGTGGTATAAATATCTGGTCTTTTCTTTTCTTTTCCTTTTATTTCAACATTTCATGAATTAATTCCATGGGCGCTGCCACTCAACATTTGGCAGCAAGATACCCCAGAATAGATATATGTGTATTAGCACAGCTGTTGGAAGTTCCCGTAGTCAAAGTCTTGTTTGGACATCTAATACGTACAAGCTTTTAGCTGCTGTAAAAATTCCATTGGCTTCTTACTGAGAGGGGGCTGCTGTATAACCACTTGGGATACGTTTAATCCGTTATTATTGCTGCTAAGAGTTGCTTCTGCGGAATTGGACGAGGATAGATCAGGGATAGTTGCGAGAACGTGAGACTCTGGGGCACCACCTTCCTTGGATCTCCCAACCTTTGTGGCACTAGTAGCATTTCGTCTTGCACTATGGCCAGAGACAACCAGAGCATCGTTGCCCTAGGGTGCAAGTTCGTTGTCGTCATGAGAGCCATTTTCTCTTCCGTCAAATCGGGCAACCCAAGGCCTGATCTCCTTCTGAGGAGGACCTTGATGAGAATGTTACTGTCCCGTAGGAGGGTGGGAATATTTACCAGCACTGCCTCTTCCTCGCCTGAGCCGTCACTGGCCTGGGCGTCCTGGAGATAGTCGATGCTGTCGATGATGATGAAAACACAATCGACTTGGCTCTCTCGGAGACACTTCAGAAACAGCTTCCACAGTTCAAACATGTTGCCGGCGCAATCTCTAGTGAGCTGCTTGAACATCTGGACCATAACTACTTGAATAAGGGTTCGGAGTTGTTGGTCTTGATAGAAGGTCAGTCTCTGCAGAAACAACGCAATACGAGAAACGATTCAAAGGAACTGTCGCCGAAAATAAGCAGAGGGCCGACAAATTGTTAGTTGAAGTTGTGTTTGCTGACTGTCGACGAGAAGTAGCAGTGAGACGCTGGATTCCACCCACTCCATGTCGTTATCGGCTCGCAATGGGTCCTAGTTTTGAGCCCCTTATGGCCGCATCTATGGCCGCTGCCCAATTGTTCTCTAAAGCTGTTGAGTATCCTTATTGAATTCGTGAAATTTCACAAAAATACCACTACCTTAGCTGTGGTTGAATCTGCTAGTGATGTAGTATTGGCTCATAAAGGCGTATTATTGCTTATTTGTTCCTTATCATCATCCTTGACATTTTTTCTGTGATCATATTAGAAACTGCTAGCTAGTTGAGCCCTTCGGCTAGGCGCGTTGATAAAGAAAGTGCAGCTATTTGAGTGATATCCTCCTTTGTCGCCATTGTCACCGAGATAGCCTCTAGTAGTTGCACTCTGCCGTCGATTGCTGCAATGCTTTTGCTAAAGACATCAAGGATCTGGTTTAGCTTGTCTGATCCCTGCGAACTCTTTCAGCTGATCTATTCGTCATTCGGTTGTTGGCTTTGACACAGGGCTATTTATATCGCGGGATAAGACGTACACTCGTGTCGGATAAGTGGCAGGTAGAGATCTGTGGCATTCGAAGTCGTGAGAATCTTATCTTGCAGCTGCTTCAATGGCTTCTATGGGAGCGAGAAGAAATGTTACCATACTATACCTGCACAAGGAAGGCTTAGACAAAGTGATGGGAAGATTGGCAAGTTGGTCGTAGAAGCCCATTCAAGGCAGTTTGAACGTGCGCAAACGAGATTTCCAGCCGTTTTTCTTCCCAGTATGCAGATACAGGGGGGTGTGTGCCAGTATAATTATCAAGGTCTCAAGCAAGTTGGAATTGAATTTATCTATTGGCTGGCTATGATGCAATGTTACACGTACCTACTCTGCATCACTCTCATTGACATAGCTATTTTCATATTTCCACAAGGCAGATTCCGCTCTGGCATTTCTAGACCCCTCTATAGCCCGGGGCCTAACGAGGCAGTATTTCTGTGATCTGCCATACTTACGCATTATATACACATTCGTATCCGCCATAATATTTTTCCAAGTATCCTAACAACTCAACCATTTTAATAAGAACAGATGTCGATGTTGGCAGGTGAATCTGCTTGACCCCAAACCCAGTTAGGATTCAAGACAGATACGGGGCGCAGGTTATTATATGCCCAGAACTGGTAGTCATCGTTGCGGTAGTCATCAGCTGAGAGAGGGGGGCAGGTGTTCTTGAAAGCTGCGGTGTACCAGTTCTGGTGAACAGAGTGGTGGAATTTACCAAAGTAGAACTTGCCGTGATCAAGATTCTTCTGAGCAAAGTTCTCCCAGTCATTATCGCTGTGATGCTAAAATTAGCTACTGGCGTGTTACTGTGCTGTCTTCGACCTGTCAACTTACCCCTCGAAAGTATCATCGACATCAGACCAGCTAATGTGCACATGGTTGCCGTCTGTTGAAGTGTTAGTAAAGCTTCGAGCATAAGAAATATTCCAGTGTGCAATCAGATGCGACCAACCTTGCTCCATAATGACCGATTCGCGAGTGTAAGTGTTGCCTCCGTCAGGAGAAGTGAATCTCATCACAATTCCTTCCCAATCGCTTTTATGGCCAGTGTCCTTCTTGAAATATACGTAGTAGATGATACGATATGAAGCATCAGAGCCGGAGGAGTCGCCATTGCAAAAGGTCGATGCCCAGTAAGTCGGAATAGTGACGAATGGTTCACCCGAAACATTGCCATAAAAGGTGTTGGGTCCCTCCCAAGTGGGCTGCACGGGACAGCCATTTGCTAGAGCGTTGATATTGCAGTTGTCTGTGTCAACGCCGTTTGTCTGGTTGCCTTCACCATCTTCAGCAGCCGAGGGCATGCATGTGCCAGACGGCATATACCACATGGGCGCGGCGGCTTGCGCAGCTGCTAAACCGCCATTCTCGGTGAAGTCGCTCACAGCAATTGGCGTATCCGCTAAAGCATTCTTGGCAGCAAGAAGTAATAAGGGTACAAGTTTGGCGAAACCCATGATGAAAACAGACAGTGTAAACAAACTTATTAGCCTCTGTTGATGGAAATATGAATGAGATGCCAAGGTGTCGGCGTATCTTGGCGATATCGATCAATCTTATACAACTTCCTTATACGACATCATACGGCTATACCTCACAAATGGCGGGAGATTAACGATCTTCACCTTGACAGCAAGCCATAATAGGAAGGAGACTGGCTAGTGGTATGTTGATCCATATTAGCGACAATATGCATCACCTTCTCCATTGAATTTACATGTGCACTTTTGGGCAATAAGCTCACACTGCGAATAGATTGTCCCTGCGTATCGCTAAATTTTTCACGGATATTTACTAATCAATGGCCGAATTCGCGATGCAAATGACTTGCCAGAACAGGAAACACTCCCATTGTGGCTACGAAGAGCTGATGCCATTTAGCTGGGACGCGGTTGTTGCTCGCAATGAATAACAGGCACGTTGTTTTGGATCTCAATGCTATTGGGGAGTCAATATACCATGAGCTCGCTATTGATACGTAGTGCTTTGCATAGCTAGTGAAGGTGACATACTTTATACATGGTTCCCATTAGCTGCGATGCGCCTTAAGCGATCTTTAAGATCTCCAGGCGGACTTGATGCCTGTGGTTTCCGCTAGGGCTTACTTTTGGCGGTACCTATTTCTTATGGGCCAGCTCTAACATGTGTGATTCACACTTTATATCGTGTTGTTAGCGCATATAATCATGCCGAGTTTGCCGTGGGCACCGCTATATTACGACGTTGAATCTGCAGGGGAAGGTCACTATAACCCTACGGGTTTTTCACTTCCACTAATCTGGAACTGAGGACTGCCAGGGGCGATGAATGCGGCGATACCTATTTGACGTCTTCACCGACAAGCGCAGTAATGATGCTCTTAAAAGGAGAAATTGCCGAACCTAGTTAGATAAACGTAAGTAAGTTAAGAATGAAGTCTAATATATAGAAATGTATTATAGTCCTGTCAACTCTGTTCAATGAATTATTCGAATGCCCGCCCTATTTAAGCAAAGTATATTAAATGGCACCCAATTACCGTGAAGGGAGAGATGAAAAAAAGGGCCTTCAAAAAGACACAGCTAAATGAAGAAGGGGAGACGCTCTGCCTCAGCCTCACGCTCCTTTCTGGTACATAAAGGAGACCTATTGATGAGATGCTCACTTTATACAGGCACCAGCGTTGTGTATGATCGCCCAGCGCGTTTTTTCGTTCAAGTATTAACGGAGCTAATGTTTTTCTCCACAAAGCCACCAGTAATAAGGAAAAACAAATCAGTTTCTAATTTTTAACTACAATTCCGAATCCCAGAAGGCAGCTATATAATCACATCAATGTATGGATAAAGACTACCGAGTTCACTCTATTATAGACTCAAGATGGGCGCGTGGAATGGGGCGCAACTGACATATATTCAACGCTCCAAGATAGGCTTCACGTAATCGTACCACGTGACCTCTGATTTTGTTGAAATTAGGATTATCTAAGCCATGTAAACTTCTTCGTTGGCGCACCAACTGAAATCCACATTGAATACGCATTAATCATCTGATGCAAGGCCTGTGGAGTGCTTTTTGGGTGGATTTTGAAACCGCGATATCCCGGTTTGTCTGGATATGAACGCATTCGAGGAAACATCTCAACTTGGTGCAGAATGGTTCTCTGTCGGCCTCGCTTCATCGTTTCCCGACTTGGGACTCGACGATGACAACTTGGCGAAATATAGAACGTGTGGTGCGGATGCCAAACCAGGATGCAAAGTTTTCCAAGTGCCCAGAGAAGATAGCGTTCAAAGCGCAGAGGTCACCATTAGAGAAGATGGTACACTCCAGCGATCGGATTTGAAGGGGCTTAAAGATCAGGTTCTGGTGTTTCGATACAAAGGAAAGTTTCACGCGGTTGATCATGTAAGTCAGACAACGAGGCCAATTGATAGCCATATCTTTATACGTTTAGGCAACCAATAATGACGTTTTGCGAGATATGCCCTCATTCCTCGTACCCCCTCTCACAAGGCACCCCCTTCGATATTGAGGATTTTGGAGTCATTTTAAGCGCTGGACTGACCTGTCCAAAACATGGATGGTCGTTCGATATATTTACTGGAACAGCAGACCGTGGGAATTACCAACTTGATATATGGGAAACACAATTACGCGAAACCAAAAGCGTAGATCTGCGGCAGACAGAAGTTGGCAGTAGTCAAGTGTTAGATATCGCTGATAAAGAAGTATGGGTTAGGAGAAGAAGACAACAAGGGGGGTAGATTCAACCATGAGATACATTCATAAAATTAGATAAAATTGCCCCTCAACAATATGCATCACTAAAAACTTCACTAAATCTGTTTTCCCTAGCATTAAGCGGTTTCATGAAGATCGTGTTTCGCCTCGTTTCATGAGTGAATTAATCAGCGTCAAGCAAAATTCGCTTAATAATTGAAGAAGGAATGAGTATGTACATCGCATCCTTTCAATGTAACATTAATAATTTACAAAAAATGCCAAGGGTCGTCCGATACTTGCTAGTTAAACGATTGTACATGAACTAAGTAATAAACGATAACTTTTATAAATCGGATTTAAAAAGTCATGGGAAAATCCAAGGGTCGTCCGACACCTGTCAGTTAAACGAATGTACATAAACTAAGTAATAAATACTAACCTTTATAAGTCGGATTTAATAAGTTATAGGAAAATCCAACGGTCGTCCGACACTTGTCAGTCAAACGAACGTACATGAACTAAGCAATAAATGATGACATTTATAAGTCGGATTTAATAAGTCATAGGAAATTCCAAGAGTCATCCAATACTTGTTAGCCAAGTAGACGTACATGAACTGAGTAACAAATAATGTATTCTATAAGTCGGATTTAAAGATCACTTCCTCTTATCTCCGTCTAGAAAACTCATATATATACTTATATCTTGATACAGACAGAGATAGTTCTACTAAGAAACAACTCTTCTTGTATTAACAGTACTCCATTACGATAAAAAAAGTCAAAAAACCTCTAGATGGCGAATGTACTAATTACCGGAGGAGGGCGTGGCCTTGGCCTTGGCCTTGTCCGTCAACTAGCAAACGATTCAAGTATTGCAAAGCTTTTCGTTACCACGAGAGGAAGTCCATCAACTGAACTAAGCAAAATTATTGATGCTGCTGGAAAAAAAGTGATCCACATATTGTGCGAAGTGGTCGAAACCGCAAGTGTTCGGCGTGCTGCAGCCGAAGTAGAAGAACAGCTCGAAGGAGAAGGCCTCGATATCTTAATCAATAATATCGCTGTACGTTAAAATTCTAAATATCTTGCGCACACATTCCATATTAACAAAATTCACATTAGACAGCGCCAATTACTCCTGAAGGAATTCATACTATGGACGCGGAAGAATTGATACAAGTTTTTGACGTCAACGTCGTCGCAGCCCATAGAGTCACTGCTGCACTTATCCCATCCTTAAAACGGGGGAAACAAAAGAAGGTTATCATGGTGTAAGAATTTCTGGAATTTGTCTTCTTGATTTTCAAATGGGCTGTTCAGCGTTTTGGCTAATAAGAATAAAGTTCTTCGGCAGTCGGTTCGGTTGCATGGGCGGACCGTTACAACTGGTCGCCGGCATACGCGTATAAAATCACCAAAACTGCGATGAGTATGTTGACAGTTCAATATGCAATGGAGTATAAAAAAGAGGGATTTACCTTCTTAGCCATAAGCCCAGGGGTAGGTATCTCTCTAGTATCCGATCTTCCCTCAACTTCTAACACTTGGCATAGTGGTTGAAAACAGACATGGGCTCTGATAAGGCCGATCTCGATGTCGCAACAGGAGTTACAGCGGTAGTGGATCTTTTCAACAAGGCGGATGCTAGCTACAATGGAAAGTTTTACAATATACACGTCTCAGGTTGGGAGCATAACGAAGGAGTAAACCAATATGATGGCGCAGAGATTCCATGGTAGAGGAATCATAAAGTACAGGAGAACAAGCATTCATCGTCTTTATTGAAGCAGCCACCCTTTACTATACTTCTCGCTGCTAAACAACACAGTATTAACTTATACGAGCCACATCAATGAAGTACAATATATTCTTCTGTTCCAACAAGAAAGCTAGCCTATCTCATTATGATGAGCATTCACTAGTCTAAAATGTGATAGACATACCACCATCCACTACAATATTAGCCCCATTGATATAGCTAGAGAGCCTGCTGGCAAGAAAGATGACGGTGTTGGCAATCTCCTCGGGCCTACCAGTTCTTCCAAGTGGAACAGCATCCAGCAAAGCTTTGTAGAATGGATAGTTGTCCCTCTTAACTATTTGATAAGAACTCCACTGTATCGTACCGTCAGGTAATGTGATATTGGGGTTCTCAATAGAACCTGGTGCAATGGAGTTAATTCGAATGCCAAGAGCACCAAGCTTTCGGGCATAATCTTTAGCCAAGACAGCCTGAGCTCTCTTTAGCGTAGAATAGGGAGAACCAGCTACCGGGTGCCTCGCCTCAAACCCCGCCATGGAGCTAATTACGACGATAGACGCATTCTCAGAAGCTTTTGATCGCTCTTCGAGGAAAGGTAGAGAGGCTTCAATCAAAGTAATCAAGCCTAAGATATCTGCGCGAAAACTCTTCTCCCAGTTTTCGCTTGTTGCTTCCACAATGATAGGAGATGCTATTCGGAAGCTCTTTGGTTAGAGATTGATATGAGTAAAGGTTTAAGAGGATGAATTCTTGTTGGCGTAGCTTACCATTGGCAATAATGGAATCAATTCGACCAAATTTCCCGGCTGCTTGACTTATCCAACCTTTAATTTTTTCCGGGTTTCCAATGTCAACAACTGAGCCAACGGCCTGTGCTCCATGACTGGTACCCGCGAAAGATGAAAATTCATCCCCACGAATTGTACGAGCGCAAAACGAGACATTTGCCCCCTCTGCTAGGAAAGCTTCTACGATAGATCTGCCGATGCCCTTCGAGCCGCCTACAATCTGTTATTAATGGATATAAGAATTTCCAAATCGATGGAGGTTTTACCTGTCACTAAGACATGCTTCTTGGAGAGGTTGCTAGAGAAAGAAGCCATGGGAGATGATTTGTACGACGAAAAGTATGCTCGCAAAGCCTGATAGCAAGTATCAAAATGCCTGGCTGGGTCAAGTGATCCTTGAATAAAAGTGTCTATGTTGGTTTCTGTAGTCGTCCATGAAGCTTTTATAACACGTTTATACTCTATATGTTTTGAATAACAAGGAATATATTTCATAAGCAACTGCTGGTACCGGGCATGATATGTCTAACATTTGAACTGTATCTCCGCTCCCTCGCAGCGATGAGTGGACTAGGCTAGGCTTTAAGCGAATTTATTTGTCTAATCACCTTATAAGGCGGAAAATGAGCGGCACAGTGATCGGTAGCAGCTTGAAAGCATTCGGAGAGTCGTCATTAAAATAAATTATCTTTTTTGAATTGCGAATCTGTATCAAAAGTGTTACTAGGCCAAGCGTTGAATATGTCATCCAGCAAAAGCCCGATGTAGAACAATTATTTGTCTCGCTGACGAAAGACCAATCCCGCAAGCTCCGTGTTAGTAGCTCCCTGGATTTGAGCTAGGTGATATTGGTAAACCACTAATCCTAGATTGGTGACCGCGCGGATGCACAGTTTAGTGATGGTGTCTTCCCCTGCTCCATTACAACTTTCTGATGGCTGCTTGAAGAAGGGGCGATAGCTTTTCTTGAAGAATGTATACCGCCGTGCAACATCACATCGTTAGTTATTATCATTCTCTGCCTTTGCATCCTTAATGAGCCACTTGTCTTCCAAAACGTGCTGGACTTGCCGTATTCGCAAGAAACGATGCGACCGAAAACGACCGGCTTGCAGTGCCTGTCGCTCGCTTGACATAACATGTCATGATGGCAATAGCCGTCCAAGCTGGATTGATAATGATCGCAAGCGCGATGAATTCGCAGATCAAATCAAAGCGCAAGTCAAGGAAAAGGCAGAAAGTCGTCGTGAGAAAGGTTATGTGAAAGTAATGCCCCTTGGAAGAATGAAACGGTCGAAAAGCAGCCTAAAAGTAGCTGCTCAGACACCTAAAGCGGATAAGGCTGAGCAAGAGGCTCAATTATTATCATCCAAAAATGCGCCTTTGGGGAATTGTGTACCATGGGCTGAAGATGTTAAACCGGATAGGGACATTACTAACCCTGTTTTACTTGGAGTAAACAACGACATAGATCTTGATCTGGAGATCATTTTTCTGGATTATGCCTTTCCTTTTCTCTTTCCCTTCTACCGCCCTTCAATCTTTGAAGGAGGACGCGGCTGGCTGTTAGCGACGTTGAGAAACAGCATGCCACTATTCCATACCGCCATGGGCTTTTCGACCTATTTCTTCACCTTGGTTATGGCGAATATTGCTGATGGCCAAGATGAACATGCGGCCTGTAGGCAATTGATTGAGCGCAAACTCACTTCTCATATTGATAATGCAATCAGCTCCATACGAAAGGGAATACAATATCTCCATGCTAGCCCGGTCCCGATATCGGTTTTTGGAAAGGCACATCTCCTGGAAGGTGTCGTACAGTTGTTAGTGTTTGACACAAACATTGCAAGGACTACAGAATGGAGCGTCCACATTACTGCTGCCGTCTCACTGCTCAAAGAGCTGTTGGAACTGCCTGAGCCTCGTGGCCAGATAGCTGACCTCACTTCGATATTTGTTATGATGCAGAGGCCCGGATGGTCGACTGAGACACCAAGTCACAGAATGTGGAACAGCGATCAAAGTGCCCTACGATTTCACGTTGCTTTTATCATTTTTGCGGATATTATATCTGCGACCACACTGGGGGATATACCCAAATTGCGAGAGCATTATACGCGCCTAATTAAACCCAAAGCCAAAGCAACTCATCCAAGTCAAATATTAGAATTGGGAGATTTTGTTGGCTGCCAAGGTTGGATTCTTCTTTTAATAGCTGATATTGCTGTTTTAATAGAAGGCAAAAAATCCGGGCGTGTACTCAGAGAAGATCTGCTTTCTAAGAGTGTTAAACTTTCTGCAGACCTTCAGAATGACATAGCTAGTCTTAATGCCAATATGCGGCAGCCTATGGCCACTCCATCTCTTCCTCAGGCTTATGTCCATCCCGAAACTCTACTACAGAGTATAGACACCATATCGATTAGCTTGATATGGGCACACGCAGCCGTCCTCTACCTATACATCGCTACTTCTGGATGGCAAGAGGAAGACCAAGAGGTTCAGCAAAATGTTTCATCATCATTGCATCTTCTACAACAGATTCAGTCTCCAGCAATCTTGCGTAGTCTTGCTTGGCCTTTTTGTGTCGCTGGTTGTCTTGCTCCCAAAAGTCAAGAAGCCGAGTTTAGGCAGATTGCTTCCAAAATGGGTTCATTGTCAGCATTTGGCACACTAAATGAGGCATTGAAGATAATGGAGAAAGTATGGAACACCCGTGGAGAGAAAGACGCCGAAACATGGGATTTCACTTGTTGTTTTAGTATAATGGGATCGATACCACTGCTTATATAATAATACGTATGATGATGATATGTGTTTTTTGACATACTTTATCTCTCTTTGAACCATCTTCAGCTATTATTGGCTTGAAAAATAAATAACTAGATTGCATTAATGTCCCTTCCATGCCCCGACGATTTCGTTCAGCTTGGTTGTCTTGATGTCGGGAAATTTGGCGTTCAAGCTAATTTCCTCAGGAACATCAAAACCCCCGTCGATTATCCACTTGCCAAATAGTGAAAAGATTCCCTGCAATACTTCCTTTGGTGCGATGGAATACATGGCAGGGTGAGAGGGTAATTCTGTAACCTCGCCTCTATTAAGCTTTTCGACTGAATCATGAGTAACATTGAACTTCGTACCTAGAATAGTGTTAATATTACTTTTATCTCGCAGAGATCAAGTGAAAACAAAATGACATACCCCGAGCCTCTTCAGCAAGGGCAAGAATCTTGTTGTATGAGGATTTTTCACCGTAGCAGTAAGTTATCTCTTCCCACTTTGGCAGCCCCAGAGATGCGACAACAAACTTGGCTACATCGGCCGTATAAGTAAAAGCAACAATTTCATCTCCAGTGCCGGGAATGCCAGCAGCTTTGTTTTTCACGTCAATCACGAACGAGAGCGGCTTCAGGTACGTTTTGACGTGAGGATATCCGTAATAATCCATGAAGTAGCCGTTGGCAACTCGGGTCCACTCTAATTTGGACTTGCGAAGCTCGGATACAGCATCTTCTCGAAATTTATAGAGAGGAGATCTATAATCCTGTTAGATACAAATCATGTCCAAGGACTTAAGAAATAGATGCGAGCGCACGCTTCCGTGTGGACAATGCCCCATTCGCTAACGATGAAGCGCTTGACCGTACCAGACTGGCTGGCAGCCTTGATCAAATTAATTTGTGCTGTCGAAGCAATCTCCTCCATAATATGAATGGTAGAGATAACAACTTCTACCTTTTGGCTCGCGAGAAGCTGGGCTGTTTCCGCGACATTGTTGTAATCGGCCGCAAAAACAGGAGACTTATTATCTTTGTGTTCCGGGACCTTGGTTGTTCGCTCAGCTATCGGACGTCTACTTGACGCGCGGCAATTGTATGTAACTTACATTGCGGGCCAAGACAATGGTATCATAAAGAGACGATTTCTCTAATTCATCCACAATGGTGCGGCCAACACTGCCAGTACCACCGGCGACTGCAATAACTTTTGACATGTTCCAAAATTTTAGTTAAATATTGTGTTTGCAAGGAATTCTTTTATGGCAATGCTTGATCTCCTGTTGTCTGCGACTGAATCGAACAAAGCAGCAAATGGTGGCTGGATATTGCCTTTAAATAGAGATGAGAATACACCACCAGTGATACTTCCATCTCGTATCTAATTGTTGATTTATAAGCTCGGCATTGCTTAATTTCGTGACGATTTCACTTTTCCGCGTGGAAATCCATCTGCTGAACACTCGTGTTGGTGGTTTCACCGCGCGGTGCCTAAAAAGGACAATCCAACTATGCGATCCTGGATCCCCCCACATGGCACAATGGCGCTTACAACTGATACTCCAATGAATGAGTGCAAAACAAAAGACAGATCGTGGCCATCCCACATCTGTCCCGGGCTGAAAAGTCTCCGGATGATTCAGCGAGACCATTTTATCATTTTACATGTGTCTATATTGAACATCAGCACATGGATGGCTGGTCTTTCAAGGGGCTGCTGATCAATCGGCCATTCTGCCATCCCCATGTTGAATTGCGAGCCTTGGATGTAGGTATGGCAGCTTCAGTTGCTCATTCGCCCTAAGGCTTTGGAATATTGCGTACTTGATACCAGGACTGTCCTAAATCACTGTGTTCCTATTATTTATGAGCCTTCCAACTAAGATGTCCGCGCTATTTTGCTCCTCTATTCCTTCTTCAGTATAGATAAGAGCGAGTCCTGCATCGATCTTTATTCAGCATTCATTATATAGTTAACAACGACTATGTAACGACTGTGATCCTCAAAATCCTCTTGCTCCCTGGATTTTGATGGATTGGCTGCGTTTATTTGTACAATAGTGACGAAATAGGGTCCTCGTCCAAATCAGGATTGTAGAGCATTGTTAGAACGGGTGGAGTCATCACAAAGAGGTTTCAAAAACAGAGACAAGATTTAATGAAGTTTATGAGTTAATTTATGTGTGTTTATCTTTACATGCCTTTGATATACGTGTCTCGTAGTTTGGCTTTCAATATCTAGCCATCAAAAGACGGGCACTTCTCAAAATATAGTTAGCCTCTCAAACACCTGCATTTTTTCAGATTCCCTTTACTTATGAGTTCAGCAGGACTCCTCTCGTACGAGAGATAAGAGCACAATTATACTTCGTAAACAGCAATTTGACTGCTTGAAAAGTCACTCTGTGTACGCTCAAAACTTGTGTATCGAAATTGAACACGCTGTCAAAAAGATATATGCCTTGTAAAACATAGAATTCCTGCCGAACCACCTACATACAATGTCATGTATTATAATAATGAATGTACTTCAATGCTGCTCGTACAATACTCTAGAACATCATGCTATGCTATGGTCTACCGTTCTAGGCATATGAATAGCGCTGGAACCCTTTTAACAACGGTTATCCAGTTCTGGCTTTTCAGACAGAGCGAGCAATCATTTGGACCAGCGCGATAAATAGAGTACATGGTTTATAAGTAGACAAAGACATTTGGTGTAACAGGAGAGACTGTGTTTAAACCAGTTTCAAGAATGTTAACAATCTCCTGTCGGTACTAATATTTTTATTTTCCGATACAGGCAGTCTAAATAAGAACAATGTGCTGTTTTTTTTTATGAACCCCAAATATCATTTGTAGCGGTGAACATATCGATGACGGTGATGATTGTCGATTTGTAAGTGCTTCTGCATCATAAAGTATTTGGATTGATTGACGCGGTGTCTGAAGCCCATTGGCAGTGTAATTAGGGCGAATTAGGGCGAATTAGGGCCGCACATGCCCGTATAATACCATCACAGCCACAATCAACAAGAGCTTTTATCTGCCCTTAACTGTGCTTGTCAACACTTTGTACTGAGTGGGGACTCATGCCGTCAAATACTTCTTAGTGCATCAGTGCTTAGAAATGACCATTTGACTCTTGAGCAGAGTTTTTCGCTGCGATTCGTAGTCACTCTGAAAACTAAACATAAGATACGGCAAATTGGTGGGCCATGAGTCTCTAATCTGGATCTCAGTCGACTTAAGAATGACTCTTGTAGCCCCTTGCAGCGATGACTCTTCCATTAATACGCCCAATAAACAATTTTAAATGGACGGAAAGTATCGCTATAGGCCATCTATTATAGTTGCGGGACTCCTGGTGACTCATTCCAGCAGAGAAATGGACGCAAATTGCCCCGCATTTTCAGCCGTAATTTGATGCTGCTAATCCATTATCTGTTGGTTGGTTATCGCCACTGAAAGTCAAGCTAGCGGGGGAACTTCCTTACCTAGCTTTCAGGAGCAGCTGTCGTCTAAGCGGCTAGCGCTAGGGAGACTCGCTGCTCTGCGATCGAATATATATCTCGACCATTACCATTTCTCAGATTTTATTTACATCTCATAGCCATCTGTTTTCCTGGCACTTATCAACGCATAGAGCATTGCATTTAGAAAGCCTCTTTCTCTGTTTGCTGTCGTTTTCCTCTTTCTTTTAAGCCATCATGGACTCATTCACCTCATACCCGATACCAGACGGCGTCTATGCTATCCCTCACGATGAGCTGGATCTTCGGTCAGATGCCGAAGTAGATTACGAGCTTATTAATCCCAAGCCTGTAACAGACGAGAAGAACCTTTGGTTTTTTTGGAATAGCGGATTCCAGAAAATGCACGGCTACCATCAACGCACTGTACGAAACTGGCACAGGAGATTTTCCAAGAAGGGATGGGTTGTGCGCGTCATGAATGTTGAGCCGGGCTCCTCTTTGAACGTGGCAAATTATCTCGACGTACAAGATCCAGATGTGTTTCCAAAGGCCTTCACAGATGGCACCATCGGCGGCCATCACGTGAATCAGCACATATCGGATCTTGTAAGATTCCCCTTACTATTAAAGTACGGCGGCGTCTATGCAGACGTGGGCTTGGTTCAGATTGGAGACCTTGACAGCGTATGGAACGAGACTGTCGGCAATCCAAGCTCACCATATGAGATTTTAACATACAATACTGGTAGTGCCGAAGATCGCAGCATGACAAACTACTTCCTGGCTTCGGGGCGAAATAATCCTTTCTTTCTTAGGTGCCATAAACTTTTACTGACACTATGGGCGGGGAAGACAAGTACTGAGGGAATGCATGCAAGTCCCTTACTGAAAGGACTCCCTCTAATGGACACTGGGCTTTCGATGGAGGAGAATGGCATCACATATGGACGTGAAGAAACTGCGAAGATGTTGACGGACTATATCATTCAGGGACATGTCATCACCATGCTTATGGGCCTCATTGATGTTGAGGGTGGCTGGGATGGCCCTAAATACGTAGCAGAGCACGTTTACGCATACGATTTTATGGTTGGATCCCAGCTGATTAACGAAATTACCGCTTGGAACGGCCCGAAGCAATTCGAACTCATGTCTTTACATGTTCCGAAGGGCGACGAAAAAGAGAGCGATGATCAAAAGCTTGCGCGGAAGATTGTCGAAGATTGCTTAACTAAAAGCTTTGGTATGAAGTTAGCAACTGGGATGATTGTTAGAGTCATGGGAGATACTTTGAGCTCTCTTTGGAGGAAACACGATGGTAGCGACAACGTTCCTGGCACATACGCCCACTGGCTGAGATACGGTACTCTGTACTGGTGTCCTAAAAATCACCCCGCAAAAACGGACTTCAAAGAGATGCCAGCATTCAAGATTGGAAGTCTACTGCTAGAAGGAGAGGTTGGCCCTGGGGCTCGTGCGACAACGAGTGGAATTCGCGTGCCAAATTAAGGATCTTAGAGTTGCAAATTAATAATTGATCAACGACTTATTTTCTATTGTTAAAGTGTATTGTGTGTTTTACCTCTAGATTAGCTGATATGGGATGAAATATATGGGATGAATTAGGCATATGATGTGGCGGAAAGTTGGTGCAACAACGGTTCACATTCATAGACTTTGAGAATTCACACAAGATTTAATATAAATGTTATAGTATGTTAATGGCATTCAAAACATGCAATTGTAAAACTTTATATGAACTGCTATATCTATATAGCTCATTACAAAATGTTCACAATGGCATTGTATGCAGCTTTGGGATTGAAGTTGCTGTCAAATAAAAGGGGATTGGCACCGGTGCGCCATGAGTCCTATCATACTATGTTAAATGTATGGTCCTAAACGTGATGAATGGATGGGTATTTCTTTACCTTGTCACTAACACCCCATACAGTGATGCCAATGCATTTGGAGACATTTAAGCATGCTTGAACTACGGCTGTATAATCATTCGATGGTGCTCCCGCGATGTCGAGTTCAGTGATAGCCAATTCGGTAACAGGTGCAGTAGCTAGCTGCTGAAGAGCACCTAGTATAGCCGAGCCTCCTCCAGCACCAATATGAGTTTGAGTTCCTATATAGCGAATTTAGCATTACTCATGAGACTATGATGCAAAATATCTACAGGGCCTTAAAACCACTGTTAACATACCGATGCCGTCAATTGGGACTCCTTGAGAAATCCATTTATCGACATAATATCTCATTAGATTAACTTTACTGTATCCAGCGCTATCAAGATTATAATCATTAATATAGAGACGAGCGGACGGATCAGCGTCTCGGGCAGCCTTGAAAGCAATGGACACAAACTCTTCGCCCAATAATCTGGAAAAGACAGAAGAGCGAAGTGATCCATCTTCGTTGAATATCTCATTCACCACGTCCTGATAGATACTTTGGTCAGTTCTCGCTCAGCACGATGGAGCCATATCGTTTAAGTTCTTCTTATGGCTGTGAATAGGAACATATCGAGCTTACCCATGCACGAATTTTCCCTTTATATCGCCCAACAACAGTAGAAACATGAGTACGGATGACTTGGCGCAAAGTATCGGCATTATTAATATTGTTGACCCAATTGGGGAGCTGAGAATGCCAAATAAGTGTATGTCCACGTATGACCTTGCCGTTTTGCTGCGCGAAGTTGACGAGATAATCTGCATCCCCCCAGTTGTACTGTCCTTGATTGGGCTCAAGCGACTGCCATTTCATACTATTTTCTGGCGTCACTTGCCCAAGATTTGCTTGAATGATGGCAGCATTTCGATCTCGTTGCAGAAGGCCACGATCAGTGGCAGTTCCGAAATAAATTCTACCCCGATTTTTAAAGCGCTGATCGATGCTCACGGAAGCTTGACGATCTTCGAGATCGGCTGTTCGCTCGGTGATGTTGACACGACGTGCGGCCAGCTCTGGCTCCAGCTGAATAAACTCAGCCGGGAATGACGCTACAAAAGGTGCCAAAAGGCAAAATATGAAGCTTGTTTTCATTGTAGCCGATGGAGTAAAAACACCTTTGAGGATGAAACTTGTAGAGGCGTGCGATTGCTGTTGCCCAATGGCAGCGGAATAGTTAGCAATTTATAATTTCGAAGAGTAGCATATATTGGGAAAATATTATTGAGCTATTAAATGAAAAACAAATAAACAAATTAAATAGCCGCCGTGGATAAATCTGAGTGTGATCTTCCAAATTTCCAGGTTTAAGAAGACTTCTAATTTCCTATGATATGGAACCAGCTTACCTGGACGAAGGGAAGAGTGTATTGTAACCCAAGCTTCATCATGTCAATTTACACTTCCTCATTAAGCTTGAATTTTAAAAATCCCTGAGAGATTATTTTGCCGCAATATTAGCCATATTGGAAAGTTGAAGGAGACCAAATTAACCGACCTGCCAAGACCATCTTTGGGCCATGCGCCCCAATCAATGTTGCAAACATGTTCAGTCATGATGGAGACAGAATCGGCATGCTAGCAAATAGCGAAATATAAGCAGTCGGAGATTTATTAACCATAAATCTTTGAATATCCGGACAAATATGGCTAAATGGATCTCATGGCACTATAGCCAGAATCAATCTGAGCTGTACGTTCCTTTTTCCCTATTTAGGAATCAAAGTGGCCATAGAAGGCGGTAGATTATACCGTTTATAGTTATTATTCCTGGAAATATTTTATCTCGTTCGGAATTTTCGTTTTTAATACCATGAAATCCCATTCTCATTGATAGCCGGTTGCTTCACTACTCTTGAGTGTCTTAGTCGGCAGACATGATGGGTAGCGTATGAGCGGAAATGTATTGCTGTACAGTTTTTACTATCTCTACCAAAGGCGAAGTGAAGAATCATCTTAAAATTCTAAAAATTGGATGCATTATGTTTTCTGGTAGTCAAGCTTGCTCTTTCCGTTCAACATGGCGGTTAGCCTAATCTTGTTGCTAGGGTTAGAGTGAACTACGTAATTCAGAAACTATAAAGCTTTCCATCCCATTATATGAGACTATATGAGTGTATTGGAGAGGGATATTAGCAAAATCTCGTTTTATTAGGTTCGAAATTTTTTTCTGCTTCTGGTTATTCTCGGGATAGACCGTGCGTTGAAATGTATGAAGATTCAATAGCCTATGATACTCTCATAGATGATTTTTCAGCGTTCAAAAGAAGAAATATGAGTAAAACTTGCGTCAGTGCCACGTATAAGTAGCCAGGACGCCAGGGATTATCTACTGTTGAATTGAATACGTACACGCAATCGATCAATTATATGCGGAAAAATTTACGTTTGACATGATATATCAATCAATTCGCCAAAAGCGCATACACAGGATTATTTGTATAAATAGCAATATAACTACGTAGCCTGCAAGCCTAGTAAAATCCCCAAAGGGAGTGCAAAATCCTCCTGAAGCAATGCCTATTTTCCAATGAACAGGGCTATTTCTACGAAATCCATCAACCTCAGCCACCTTGACATCGTCAGCGACATTTGCTGTCCCCAGAGGCTTGGTGCCCTGATTCCACTTAGCGCTTATTTCTCTCCCCTAGTATCGCTAAATGTTGACGCGTCGTAGTGCAGCATTATGTATTCAGTATCCTCCTATTCTTTATAATTCGAGTAAATACTATTGAGCCAGTTCCTATAAAAGAGTGTTATCATTCTCAGACTTACAAACAGCGTTTAATCTCGTTCAACTTCTATAAGTCTTTTGAACATTTCCGCATAGCTCCTTCAATTCCCCCATCGCATCTAGCCATGAAATCCTTCGTTTTATCCACAACAGCAGTAGCTGTTTTTCCTCTGCTATCGTCTGTCATAGCAAGCTCATGTCCACCTCTTGGGGCTGTACTTCCACCACCACAGGCTCCTAGCCATAACGAAGCAGTCAAATTGGCCAGTCAGAAACTCAAGTCAAGAATGGATTCGAGCTTCAGTTCAAAACTAAACACCAGTGGTATCTCTATTATGGTTAAATCTATACATGAAGACGAATCGCTGTTTAGCTATCATTTTACACCACCATTTCTCTCAGATATCGGCACTGCAGTCATCGATGATAAAACGATCTTCCGCGTGGGAAGCTTGTCGAAGATATTTCCTGCATTAGCAGCTCTACAATCGACCTCTATTCATTTGGACGATTCAGTGCTTGAGTATATTCCTCAGCTCAAGAATGTTGCGGCTAGTGATTCTGGAGAGGCAATTCCATGGGAGGATGTAACGGTCGATTCCTTGATGACTCATCTTTCTGGTCTTGCCACTGATAGTAAGAGCTCTTTGAATCCCTGGTTTTCCTTCATCGTGGTATTTTAAAAACTAACTTCAATACAGCGGCTATGGATATGGGACTCTTTCCTATCCAGCTATGGCAGACAATTGGGCTACCAGGCATTCCTCAAGGGGCCGGTCCGAATTGTTCAGGGCTTCCCAGCAGTCCACCGTGTTCAAAAGGCGATCTTGTCAAAGACCTACAACAGAGAGAGCCAATATATCTACCATACACTAGCCCATCTTATTCTAACGTTGGCTTTGCCATCCTTGGAATGGTTATTGATGCCGCCACTAATAAGAGCTATATTGACAATATCCGAAACGATATATTCGACATTGTCAATATGAACAGCTCTTCATTCAACGGATTTGTAGAATCATTTTCACAAAATGGCTTTGTTCCGGTTGGGGAAACTACATGGAATGTTACTTTAGGTGTTTTCGAAAGGTACATAAAGCTCTCTCCTCAATCTTGCTATCCAAAATATGGCAAACGATTATATTAACCCGTTTATAGTGCCGGTGGCATGTTTTCAAGCACTTCAGATCTAATCGCTTTTGCTGACGGTATCCTTAATAACCGCTTTCTCAGCCCACGCCGCACCCGAGAATGGATGAAACCACGTAGTCACACTTCTTCGTGGGGATATTCTATCGGCGCACCCTGGGAGATTCTTCGGAGTGACCAGTTAACAGCCGATGGCCGTATTGTTGACTTGTATACCAAGAGTGGCGATCTGGGCCTTTATCATGCTGTTTTAGGACTGATACCTGATTTTGACATCTCGGTTGTACTTCTTGTTGCTGGTGCTGAAGTCAGCGAAAACATGCCATCTGAAATTTTCAGTGCCATTATCGAGGAGCTTATTCCGGCGGTTGACAAGGCAGGGCGGGCTGAGGCTACCGCTCAGGAAGCGCTAAATGGCACATATACTGATGATTCAACAAACTCCACCATCATGTTGAATATCGACACAGAAAATAATTTAACGATGGAGAAATTTATCGTTCGAGGTTTCGATGTGCTTCATCACCCCGACTTGTATAGCCTTAACGCCCTCTCGGCAGACCAGGATTCCATCGCCAAAGTTTCTTATGTTAAGGCTCGATTGTATCCAACAAATCTCGTCGGTCGAAATTCAGATGGCATGACTCAAAGGTCATGGCGCGCCGTTTATGATACAACCACTGCTGCAGAGAAATCAGCAGAGGACGCAAATTTGGTGTGGAAAAATGGTGATTGCCAGTCCTGGCTTGAATTGGATCGAGCCGCATATGACTTTAAGAGTATAGGGGATTTCATATTCAGCTATGGACAAGGAGGCATGCTAAGTCGGATTTCGAACGCTGCTTTCAACGTAACATTGACAAAAGTTGGCTAAAAAACAAACGAATATTCACAAGGTGGTCGTGACATTAATATCGTAGTATCCAAGAGGAGATTAATATATATCACTAATAAATGGGAAAGGCATTTTAAACTCGAGCGCTGTGTATAGACTAGGATTTAATACTTGCATGTAGGAAAAGGAAAAGCACAAATACAACCAACTATTAAGGCCACTGGGCCTGGTGGTTCTGCAAAACAGGTCTAGTGCGTATATACAAAACTGAGCATATAGGGGTCACTAATCGTAAATGTATAACATGTTTCAATGTGAATGCTAAAGTGCGCTGATTCTAGCGAATACCCGATATTGCGTGGGCAGTGTAAAATGATGCTGCGCTAATTATAAAGTATACCTGTACCCAATAGGCCCAAATGATTAGTACGACTGTTTGGTGTAATGACGCATTCTAGAAGCTATGGCGGGGCAGTACAAGCAAGTGTAGCAGCACTCAAAAAAACAGTGGTCTTAACTGCAGGACATTCCAAGCACTATGGCAGCTCCGAGGAGAAACATTGTCCTCGATCATCGATCGGTGGTCGGATTTACATCATTTGAGGCGCTAATCCGCTGGCAGTTGAACAGCAAAACTTCATTCCACTCATCGGCTTTAGGAGACACGTAGTTATATAAAAACCGAGATTCACCAAAATAAGAGTTGTGCTGTTAGATATCAATTAGATATAAAGAGCAAACAAGCAGTACATAAACAAGAGGCCAAGCACAACGACAGCGAAAATACCGAATCTTCCTCCCCTGGACATATTTGATGCCGAGAGTCTTCCTTCTTCCTAGTTGTGCATTGTATAATACAGTATTGCCGCTTTTATAACTATCTTCCTCTACAAGTTCTATTCATTAACATTGAAAATGTTTGCAATTGTCGGGGCTGCCGGAAAAGTCGGCTTTGCAACGTCGCAGGCACTGCGAGAGGCGGGCAAGCCGGTTAGAGCAATTCTACGTGACACATCAAAAGCAGCCAAGCTACGAGAGATCGGTTGTGAGATCTCTGTAGCCGACCTGCAGGATCCCAAAGCTCTCGTAAAGGCAATTGGCAGTGCAGACACAGTTCAGGTTATCCTTCCACCAGCGCCACAGTTAAAGGACACTGCGGAACAGATGAGACAAGCTATCGAAAGCCTCGCCACTGCGCTTGAAGAAGCGCGACCCCAATGTGTGCTCGCAGTTTCTGACTATGGTGCTCATATCACGGATGATATTGGCATGCCGACAATGTGCCGTGATTTTGAAACGCGACTCAGCAAAGTTCCCGGCAAGAAAGTGTTTCTACGATCTGCGGAACATATGCAAGGATGGGGACGAGCTGTCCCAGCAGCCAAAGAGTCCGGTATCCTGCCAAGCTTTCACGACCCGGTTGACATGCTCTTCCCTACCATTTCAGCTCCAGACCTTGGTTTCATTGCTGCGAATATCTTGTTGCGGCCCGCTGCGGCGGAAGATGTTGAGATTATCCATGCTGAGGGTCCACGCCGATATAGCGCCAATGACGCGGCCGCGACTCTGAGCGAACTACTGGGGAAGACAATCCGGGTGGAAGCTGTTCCTCGCTCACAGTGGAAGGAAAAGTTTGAGCGAGTAATGAGCCCAACTCTTGCTGAACTACTAATTAAGGCTAATGAGGCTCAAAATAAAGGTGGTGTGGTCGACGTTGAGTCTGGCCACAGCACAGTTTACTACGGCAAAACGGAGTTAATCGATGCGTTGCGACCCCTAGTTTAGTTCTACCTCTCGAGATAGAATCAGTATGGAAACAAGCTATAGAAGAAGAAGAGTTGGTTTTGTTTATACCATTGAATGCGATTTAGAGATTGTGAATATAAACTATCCTAGCTTAAAGTATCCTGGTTGCAACTTCTGCCACACTCGCTGCGGATCGTACTTAGCACTTATTGACCTTAACTTTGCGAGATTATCTGCTCCATAGCTAGCAAAGACATCTTGCTGATAAGAAGCGTAGTTTTGGTAAAGGTATGGATGATCGAGGCCTTTAGCACGTGCAACAGCAACGGAGCGGTTGACGATGTTTTGCGCGGCTGCGAGGACTTTATCATCATCCGAAGCATTGGACCAAGATATATCGACATTTATTACTATTGCCATGATTAATAAAGGGTTAGAATGTGAAAGGAAGGAAGTCACGCACAGTTTAGAGGACCTTGGCCAGCGAGCCCAAGTGCATTGCCACCATTCTTGGAAAATTGGTCGGTCATATCAGTGGTGATGAGCTGAAAGATAATAGAAGGCCCAATTCCTGTGATGTTCTTGATAGGCTCAATTTCTTCCATGTAGATGGCAACCATGTCAGCCATTAAAGCAGCATTGTTCTGGACTGTAAAGGTCCAGTATGTTTGCCTATCATAAATACGTCAGCTTCAGCGAGCAAGTCGTCTCTGAAGAGTGAAAGCATACCGGAAGCCACCTGGGTTGGAGTTGTTGAACTCGACCGTGAGGTTAGAGAGGTCTGTGATACGGAGCGTGCTGGCGATAGCACCGGGAACCGAAGTGAAATTCTGTAAAATTGGAGGATTGGCGACCGGTTTTGTGTATTGTAGATCTGAGGCAATAACGAAGAGATTTTCCGACTGGGCATAAGCGTAGGCAATGATAACTTGAGCATACGGATCCGAGGGAGCATTAATGCCAAGGTAATAGAAAGCGTCGTTGATAGCGGCTGCCGTCTGATTTGTATACAGAAAAGTATCTGAGCCCGCCCAAAGATCGCCTTGGGGGTAAGCCGCGAGATCGAATCGTGTTACAATGCCAAAGTTATTCCCTCCGCCGCGAAGCGCCCAGTACAAGTCAGAATACGGGGACGAGTAGCTGACTTGGCGGATTGAGCCGTCTGCAAGTACGACCTATTCATAAATTTGTCAGTCTTCCAATTCTCCCTAAGCATCATACAAGGAGGTAGCACCTCAAAAGAATTGACGTTGTCACATGCCCATCCATGCTGACTAGAAAAAAACGACATTCCACCTCCTAAGGTCAGACCTCCTACGCCGATAGCCGATACCCTCCCGCCAATCACAGTGACGTTGTGAGGCTGGAGGTAATTGTAAACGTCATACCAGACGTTCCCAGGGCCAACAGAGACCTGAGTCTTGTCAGGAGAGAGCGCAATTTGGTTCAGGTTAATAAGATCGATCGTCACGCCATCGTCAATATTTGAAGCGCCAGCGAAAGCAGCATGGCCACCACTTTTGACGGCAAACTCGCACTGAGTGACGCGAAAAGTTAGAACGGCCAAAGACACCTCCTCTGGTGATGCGGGAGAGAATCGACAAGCAGGTCTAGTGAGAGCTTGCTGTTGCGCCCAGTATCGCGATTCCTCGAACTCATATATTGAGCTGTTGGGATACGACAGCTGCGACGGCAAAGAGAAGGCTAGGAAGCCGCACTAAGATATGTCAACACTATCAGAATTGGCAGTCTGGGCCAGGGAAGCTTACTGCCAGCTGACAGCCCGATGGGGGAGTGGATACTGCAGTGTAGGCGGCATGACGGGCAAGGTGTGATGATATCTGAGCCTCAACATCGCTCAAGCTGTAGGCTGCATTAACAATGGCCGACCGCAGGAGCAGCGGCAAGGCGAGGCCGAAGAGACGCATCCTACGATACTGAGCAAGTCAGTCAAAGTAGAATGCAGGTGTAGGTAGACAATTGCAGCTGAGAAGGGAGATTCATCCACTATAGCTATTCGTTTAAAAGCGGATACGACAACTATCTGGTGGTACATACAAACATGATTAGCTGTTGGCCGGTTACAGAGCTACTCCCTGCATAAGACCAATTGCTGCGTTGTCAACGGAGCAGTGCCTCAAGACGGCCGAGGCTACCAGGGACATTTGGCCTGTCATAGAACACTTGCATTGATTCCTGCCGTAGTGCGTTACATCCCAGCTACGTGTCCATTGAATCGGGCAGTAATCGCCGTTCTACGGCTCCATCGCCTTCCTCACGACAATTTTTCGAGATCCTTGGCGGATTGACAGCTGGTCTCGCCAAGTTGGTGCTAGTATTTCGCGCTACTATCGACTTAATCGATACGAAATCTCACAAAACAGCGCATCTTCGTCTGCACCATAGTCTTGAACATAGGGCAGTTAGCCCGAAGTCCGAGGCTGCGTTTGAAGGATCTTATACCTTGCTGTTATGAATTTTCATCGCCCACTTTCTGAGGCTACCTTCAGCTATGGGGTTGGCACTTTTGCAAAGCAAACTGCCTGAAGCCCCGCAGCGATCTTCAATGACATTTCCTAAATCACAGATACGATAGTTCATCGCCTCGCGATCGCTGAATTCAGAAGCAGATTGATGAGGGAAAGAATAATTGTATAATAGTCTTCTAAAAAAAAAATCGAATTAAACGGCCTACCCTTCGTCCTCTTGTTGACTTCTTCGCCATTTGTACATGCCTTACTAGCTCAGGAATCATAACAGTCCATTGAAAGTAGGCGACATCATCCATGTACAATGCATGTACTGCGGCGTTAACAAGAGAAGTAGCTCCTCTGATGATCTACCATCCATCGGCTGCTGTATTGATTCAAAGGAGTTATCGGTATGTAAGAGCGCGAATCCTATATACTACTAGCAGAAAAGCTCATCCTGTGGCAATAGTCGTCAGGCATCTCGTCTCGGTGTAGCTCTCATTCGTAGCTCGTGTGGCTGCGGCTGTCTGCGGCACTTCCAAAAACAGCTAGCGATGGCCATTTGAGCCTCCAGCTGTGGGTTGGCAGATCACGACAGAGTTGACAGCCGAAACGCTGTTGCAGGAGGTGAGGTCGAACTACAAGCTGGAAGTAGCTTATCATGGCGGTCTAGTGGATTATCAAATGCAAAGTCAGTCTATAAAATTTCTTTGTTATTAGTATGTAGTAGGATAATGTCTCATTATGATTGTATAACTTTATTTTTCGTAGAAATTTTAAATCCAACCGCATAGTTATCATATCGTTACTGCAATAATGTTAGTAATGAATCGCAATTACGTCTATGAGAGAACTTATATACAGCCCATAGAAGAATAATTGCTTTCTCGAAGTAGCAAGTCATTTAACACATGGTTATCGTCGTTATTGTAACACCGAAATTTTTTTGCATGCAAGCTGTGCATTACGTGCACGTGCGGTGCTTCACTAGATGTGAATCAATTACCCTGGAAAGGCGGCACTCATCTCAGCAGATTTGATCCCGCCGATTATCTACACCGCTTCAAGGGAAAAATGTCGGTAACAAGGAATGGACTAGGATCCCCGGATTTACCTGGCAACTAGCTAGGAGTTGATGCCCTGAAGGATAAGCCGCTCAAGGTATACAGCTAAATCTAGTGAGTTCTTTATCGTCATCGCTACCGAGGCAGGTATCTCATCTGTTTCTGTCGACGTTTTTCCAAGAAGCGCATATATTTTAGCGGAGCAACTATCACGCTAGATTATTTTCATCAGTAGATGATTGCATTTTCTCGTAGCTATTGATTGGTACCTGTTGCCACGGGCTACCGCGGAATTTTTTTTTTTTTTTTTTTTTTTAAATGCTTCTTCCACATATTAGAAAATGATTATGTTGTAGGAAAAGAGTTATTCAAAAGCAGAGCCAGTTACTACTGCGACTAAGTCAGTCCATAGTTTGATAGCGGTCGACATACTGCAAGCTTGGAAAGGAAAGCCCCACCATAGATGCAATACGGTATAACTAAGGCATAGGTCAAACGAATGGCAGCGTGACAAGGGTAACAATTTCCAAACCGCCTGTAATTTCTTCAACGATAAGCCCGCAACAAATATACACAACTTCCTTGCGTCAATGGTTACGCGAAGTTCAACCAAACTCTCCCAAAGGTTGTTATCTCGACAGTGCTGATCCAGATTTCTTCATCACGGATCTTGATAAAACGATCTTTATGGAGCCAAAAAGAAAAAGAAAAAAAAGCGACATTTGATATGTGTCTTGATTGTACGAGATTACTATGGAATATGGTTTCCGCAATCTTTATCAGCGAAATGAATGGACAAGGCTTTAACTCTGCCAATGAGCGCCCAGTATAGATGAGCATGCAATTTATAGGCGGAGACATAGAAATCGCATTTGGTATTACTTAGGGTGCTGGGGGCTTCCATTCATGAATTAGCTTGTAAAGGGAGACAGAGACTTTGTGTACATCCAGAGGGGGATAATATCGATGGGCCTGCTATAGGCTGAGCAAACTACTACCATGACAATGCTGCGGATTTAAGAGAGGCTGTTGACACGTTGGCGCACCGTATCACGCGATTTCGTATCAGTAGTACCAACATTGGATTAAAAGCAGACAATCCTAGCACAACCGCTCTAGAACAAGACCTAGATATTATTGAAGCTCTAATTTCACAGCCTGAAAATGCAATTTTCGAGGGCGAGTGTTACACCTTGTGGGAGAACCGGACGAGGAGCCGTTTTGAGCTGAGACTGGATGATACGCTAGTCGAGATTTTTGAATAGTTTATGCCGCTTTCTACCCACTAAGACTGGGGTTTGGAGATCATTGCTGCCGAATAAACGTGTTTTCCTTCCATCAAAACGTTGCATTCATCTGAGCTGGCAACTGGAGAACGCATGAATCGACCCTCCCCCACACCCCACCCCCACTATCTCTCTTGAGCCCATATTTACTCCGCATATGCGGAGTAATGCTGCTTGCCTTGCAATTTGCTATCAAGTTCATGCGAGGAGACGGGACATATATCAAAAGATCCAAAGAATCATTCGATCAATTAAAGAGCTGTTTTCTTTTTGCCACCAGGGTATGACTTGTAGCTGCTAGGGACATCGTGTGAGGCGCAATATCACCTGACGGTTCTCTCGGCCAAACTGATGGAGAAACAGAACTTGTGTAACACGTAGTATTCAGCTAAAATAGCTCCAAAACTTGGATCATGATGAGAAGCACATGTCAATTTTAACTTTGTTGCTGTCTTTTGAGTTAATTTTCTCGATCTGTTAGGCAGCTGCAACTACCCCAGAGTACAACCAAGCACACAGGTATTCGTCATAGCCTCATAGGCGTTAACCTTGGGGTAGCCAGTTTCTCCAGACTTGCAAGGAGTCTAGTTTCCCCCGCACTTGACTTGTATCGGTTAGATTCTTCCAGAATCTATACGGAGAAAACGGGGATATTTCGTTCGGCAAAGCCAGCTATTGGTCAAATGCACAAAATGGCAAGGATGGGGATCCTCAGCCAGAGAAGCGGTCCAATCTGAGACGACGAGGCACTGGCCACAGAGAGGCAACGCTTGCCCTAGTAAGCAGAGGCGCGGAAATTTATTGGCCCTTCAGATGCGCACCTATCACATCTGCGGACTCATACAGGGACCTGCATATCGGCCTGCGTACTAAGCAACATCGCGCATAACGTTGAAAGCTGAAGCGCGTATTATAAGACAGTGAACTGAATAAGGCCGAGAATCGTGGATATCAAAATATATAAACCCCATGTTTGTCCTTTTCCCTATTCTCTTCGAAAGCTGTTCTGTTCTCAAGGTGACATTGCGTTTAATCAAGTGAGAGACAGCGAGCACCCAAGACACAATGCCATCAGAAAAGCAGGATGACCTGCACGTCGGTGCAGCTCATGTCGATGTTCCGAATTCACAGGTTCTTGGTAACAAGGATCTGATAAGTGATGCCATCGATGGTGAAAACCAAGAGCATGATATGGGTGTCTGGGAGGCGGTAAAGACACATCCTTGGGCGTGCCTATGGGCTTTCACCATGTGCTTTACTATTGTGAGTCCATTCTCTATCATCGAGCCATTATCTGCGTAATATAGCAACTAATGCCTGTTAGGTTATGGAATCGTTCGATATGTTCTTGAACGGTAACTTTGTCGCACAGAGTGCCTTTCAAAAAGAATTCGGTGTTTTCGTTGAAGGTTCCGGTTGGACAATTCCAACAAAATGGCAGAGTGCTCTTTTCCAATCCGGCCAATGCGGTGCCTTCGTCGGTGTTTTCCTCGCTGGTCCTATTACAAACCGTCTCGGATACCGTTGGACTACTATTCTGGGGCTGGTTCTTATGAACGCCACGATTTTTATATCTTTCTTTGTGAGTAGCATTGACCGCTTTTTGTTTTTGATATCTAACTAGAATCGCATAGGCCAACTCACTTACACTGCTTGTTGTCGGACAAGCCTTGGAAGGTGTCCCTTGGGGATTCTTCATTGCGAACGCCCCTGCATATGCTAGCGAAATTGTTCCCCTCCCCCTTCGAGGTGCCTGCACAGCTACCCTCCAGATGGCGTGGTCTATCGGTTCGATCATCGTTGCGGCTGCTACCCTTGGCTATAATAAACGTGATGATCAGTGGGCATGGAGAGTACCTCTTGCACTTCAGTGGATTTTCCCCGTGAGACTCGAATTCCAGATTTAGCAGAGACGAGTACTGACTTTGAATAGACTCCTCTCTTAATCCTTATCTTTATTGCTCCTGAATCTCCATGGTGGCTGATTCGTCGCGGACGTAAAGATGAAGCCCTTCGTTCCATTGAGCGCCTTGGCGGTAAATCTGGACAGAATTCAGCAAACACGTTGGCCATGATGGAACGTACAGTTGAGATCGAAAAACAGATGGGCGGTGCTCCCACAATTCTTGACCTCTTCAAAGGCACTGATTTACGACGAACAACCATTACCTGCTTGATGTACGCGTCTCAGAACTTTGCTGGTAATTTGATTGCCAATCAGGCAACTTTCTTCTTCGAGCGTGAGTAGCATACTTTCCTTGTGAATGTGTCTCCCAGCATAGATGGCTAACCCCCTGATTAGAAGCTGGCATCGGATCCGATCGTGCCTTCCAGTTAAACTTGATCAATTCTTGTCTTCAATTTGTTGCCAACGCTTGTTCTTGGTTTTTAACTGCATGGTTTGGCCGACGAACTATCTATCTATGGGGAACTGCCACCAATATCACCCTTCTATTCATTCTTGGCATTTGCGCCTCCATTCCTCAGAGCCAATCAACCAACTATGCTCAAGCCTGCCTCGGTATCATCATCTCTTTCGTTTTTGCTGGCAGTCTTGGACCAATCTCCTATACGATTATTTCTGAGACATCCTCCGTCCGGCTTCGAGCTCTAAGCACTGGCGTCGGTCGTGCTGCATACTATGTTGCGGAAATTCCCATGATTTACCTGGCCTCACGTCTCCTAAACCCCACTGGATGGAATCTTGCGGGTAAATGTGGTTACGTCTGGGGAGGCACTGCTTGTGTCTGCTGGGTTATGGCCTACTTCTTCCTCCCTGAGCTGAAGCACCGCACTTACCGTGAAAGCGACATCTTATTCAATCGTCGTATTGCTGCTCGGAAGTTCAAATCGACCGTGATCGATGTGAGGGAGAACGAGTAATACAATGAAGCTAAATGAAATGACCAACCACAGCGTGTAATTCGAAACATGATGGCTATAGAGATATTTTATATTTTAAGCCTCGGTGCAATAGAAATTAATCATAATCCCTATTTCATGTTCATTAAG
Organism: Trichoderma asperelloides; assembly: GCA_021066465.1. Lineage (NCBI taxonomy): Eukaryota > Fungi > Ascomycota > Sordariomycetes > Hypocreales > Hypocreaceae > Trichoderma > Trichoderma asperelloides. The sequence goes on along the minus strand of JAJKFY010000122.1, from coordinate 273,510 downwards.
CAAGTTCAAATTCTCTTCACTAACCGGCCATGTCCCGAAATACTCTGCTTAATATGATACTTTTGTCGGTCTGATAGAGACAGTGAACCAAGCAGCCACAGGTTTACTTTTCCACCATCCATTTTTAGCCCGATTCTCTTCTAAATCTATGTAAAGTTGTAATGGCTGTTGCCGGTAGCTGTGAAATGGAGAGTGTTTAATGTACATTAGTTTTACAAATTGTGAACTTTTCTTTTGCCAGAAAAGCTTCACTGTTCGGCATGGCATTTATTTACGCACTGCTAAGACTTAGCCGGTGCTTTGCCTCTGCCACAGCATCCCTAAAAAGCATATTTGCGTATATGTTGTGAAATCCTCCCAGAAAGCTAATACCAATTGGCTTATTAATGGTTGGATTACAGACAATGCACTCCAACTGTATGTGAAATTGTGTAGGTTCTCTCTGGGAATGAGACTTTCCCTCGAGTCGTTTGATAGAAAATCGATGGCAGCCAGCAAACTGCCCCCTATTATTACCGAAGACAATATCAATCATACTTCTACTATCTCCATCTGTAGAGCTCGATAACTCAATATTGGCGACTTGGAAACATCCCCATAATATCGCTGTTTTGGCAGGAAGGTGGGTATTGGACATCTGTGAAGTATTCCAGATGTGTTGTGATGTCGGTGCCAAGCCTATTCTATGATGAGCCCTGTAGGAAATATCATTGCTCTTAGCAAACCCACCTTCAAAATTCACGAATTGGAATCCTAAAAGCCGAAGTGCAATCCTTTCTGGCATAAAAACTGGACCTGAGAAAAAGCCATTCACAAGTGCGGAGAGGATGGCCTCATCCGATGGCGCCTCCTGTCCTGAGGGCGTTGTCAAAACGACTGAGCGAGAGTCTCCCATGGCAACATGGCTGTGAGGGTTGACTAGGGTGCGGACTATGCTTGAGTTGGTAAGTGAGTCCGACACACCTATCTCTGGTCGAATATATATCTGGTATTTTCGAATATATCGATTGTATATTCTAAAGCTGTATGCGCCGCTAGCTACACCAGCAAACACGAGTGTAGCGCCTAATACAACAGTCTGTGGCCTAAGGGATTTTGTGATGCGCTGGACGGGCGCGAACATGATGAAGAAAAAAAATTAAAAATTATCGGAGAGTATAGATTGTGAAGGGTAGAATCTGAGTGTCAGATGCTTCTAGTGGTTACCAGGAGGGAGTAGGGGAGTAGGAACTTTAAAGAAGATCAGTGAAGTATAGGGCTCTCCGATATCTTCCGTCATTATATCACTTGTCGCAAAGCAAGGCAGTAGCTCTAGAGCTGCGGAGAAAGTCGGGCAAATTTCGCGACAAGACCGTTGGTAAGCCAAAAGATTCCGCTAAATCCTGTATTCAAAGAACCATACATATGATTATAGTATAGATGATAATCATGTAATAGGCTACGACTGTGAGACTTTGGGGTTGGAACAGCCAGCTGGCCAAGTTTCCTGTGCTACGCTGCTGCATTCGCCTCATTCCTAAGTAAATGCGTCCACAGCCTAGTGAAAGTGTTAAATACCGCAAGAAAAAATAAAATAAAATGAAAATACAGAAATAGCTGCAGAAAAAATTTACGCAGTTTCCGGGCCTTTATGCCCGAGATGCCCAGCAAAGAGATTTCATAATTAAAGAGCCGGAAGGCATCTTGTTGCTACCTACTAAATGGACAACTTGTAGGCCCATATGGCCATGCGGCTTCTAAACCTGCTCGGCATTTCCCTTTGATGAAAAGTTAGTGTTGAGGGAGGGGAAGAAAAAGGCAAGAAAAGACGCAAAAGTGATTCTTATGGCCAAAAAAATTAACAGCTCGTTCTTTAACTCCGATATACAGGGTTATTACATCCGATGCTGTTGTACATCTCGCTATGTCGCTTATAATACAGCGCTGAATTACGGGGCTCAGTGAGATTTCAGCTGAAGGTATGGTAACAAAAGCTGACTTACTAAACCTGGTAGCGGGTTTCGGAACGTTGAGCGAATCATCTTCCCCTGATCTCCTAACTTTACAGCTGAGATTCGTCACAGCACCTTAGAGAGCCAGAGTTCAATATGCTGCCTAAGTATTTTGCGGCAATATCTTCCGAGAAACACTGCCATTCTATTAGTGAATCCGAGCCGCCTGCGACCTTTAAACATCGCGCTAGAATCTAGTCTAATCTAGGAAGGTTTTTGTCTTAGCCCGATGACAAAGCAGCTACAAAATTATCTCCAAGAAGTCGAAGCCAGGCCAGCTTATCGTCTTGCAGAAGACAGCTATTTTACCTACAGAAGAAGAAATAATTAGCAAGTAGCGTCATTAGCCTGCTAATGTAACTAGATCAACTGTTATTTTGTCGCCGCATTTTCTCACCTTGTATTTTGAAAGCAATTGAACTTGGCGGCTTGGTGCAAGGTTCTGTGTACGGCTGTTAGGTCGGCTTGAATGGTATCCTGGAGAAGATATAATACTCTAGGATAACCATAGTCTGTGAAGAGGACATTTTGAAAGCCTTTCTTCCGATAGTACTAATATATATTGAGGCTGCAAATGCGAGAGTTGTATCCGAGATAGCCAGGAGCCCTGTAGATCTCCTCAGCTATGCGTTCCTAGCGCTTTCAGAGCAGATAATGCGTGGCACACTCTTTGGTACCTGCAGACTATGCATAATTTCAATCTATAAAATCCCGTACGGTTTAGCGTACTGGCATGCCGCAAGCCCTATGGCCGGATTTTGTCGTGGGCATATCTATTACCTAGTAATCTTGAGCTAGTCTGCCAGAGGAAGTCTAGTACCAATACGCATTGGGGGAGTGAGACAAAGATTTCAGAGGAACAGATTCTCCGTAGTAGCTCGAGTATGTTTCTATGTATTACCAAATATAGTTACTGCATTGCATACGGCCTCTATGTAAGCATTAATACCAATGACCTGTGCGTCAGCTGTTTGTAATGGCTATGATAGTCTCTATGCGGCAGCCAAAAAGCCCAGAATCGAGACGCTGACAAAAAAAAAACGAAAATAGTTTTGCTTATGCCGGCCCTGTATATTGTAATCACTTTGAAGGGTGCCTGTGGGAGTTAGTCAGTAAAATTAAATATATATTTCACAAGAGATTATACTAATGTTGTAAGGTTAACTTTACTTTTCTAATATGATCCTGCTCTATTCGGAGTAAACCTGGCTTACTCACTGCTACTAGCTGATGTTTCGACTTGGCATCATATATCCGGTTGTCATATTCCACCAATCGCGCAAAATCGCGCCCAAATATATTAGAGCAACCAGCTATTCGAGTGGGTCTATCAACTGACAGCTCAGCTAGTCCCAGTAATATTCGCAGCCACAACATTCGATGTAAGAGTCCATTCTTCAAGGGATAAGACGCCATTAGAATCTCCTCATATGGCTTCCCCACCCCCGATATTCCCGACCCGATGCCGTAATCCTTCCGACTCCAGCCTCGTTACAAATGCTTATAAGCAATCAAGCAGTATGCATCTGTAAACCGGCTTTAACTTCTGCCTAGAGTGGGGATATTGCAAACCCAGCGTTGGAGTTATCCGTGTTTAATAGTGCAAAGCGCAACCCAATATTTGTTTCTCATCTCATAGAGACGGATGTCGGAAAGAGACACTCTCGCATATTAGAAACATATTTGGTGACGTTATCATAACAGCCTTAGGGTCGATCAACTCAACTATGTAGCTTTTACTTTTACAAAATCTCCCCCCTTCCTCCTTTGCCTGAAGTTTATTCGAATTCATATTCGCCGCCCACAAATCTACGTTTTCATAGCCCTAAACCAGTGCGCGCGCGCTGCCCCTGGAGAATGTATAAACAGTCGCTCGTGCAGATTCGAATCTGCATGGCTCTAACTGCATTTGGGGTTATTATTATTCCTGAAGTTACTATAAAGAATACTTGTAATACGTCGTAAGAACTTTAGGAATGTATACGGATCGCATGACCATCTTGTCTTTTGTTCTAATCATCCAGAGTTGTCTCCGCTCTGACATCCTGTCTGTGCACCTGTCTCTGGTAGCCATAGAGTTGCTAAGTTACCAACATGTTCCTTGAAATGGTTCCTAGTCGAAGCTGTCTGACTTCCCCAGAGCATCTACTCCATAGGGGAAGATATTTCTAGATACTGGCTTCAGCTAGGTAACTAAAAGGCGATCTCGAATGCAAAGTAATATGGGATTGGTTTATTTTATTCGGTCTCAAGTATCTTGAGTCGCATTGATATGGCAATTGATGGGTCATTCTAGGTTGTCACAGTGTTCACTGAGTTGTATTGCTAAATTCTTATTGAGCAAAACTGTTCGAAAATAGGCTAGCTAGTAACGTTGGCATCAGCAGCTACGGGAATCCTCAACCCAGCAGCATGCATAATTTGTGGGGACACGGATATGCGATGCTCTGGATCGAATTGCCGAGATTTTAAATTGTCAGTCTCAGGCGGAAATATATTCGGTCAATTGCATTGGTTAGCAGTGTCGGACTATTAAACATCTGTGATTATAAAGTGTCCAGGCTTTGTAACTATTGATCATATTAAGAAGAATGGCAGGAAACTGGAATTTCAAGGCCAAGATCTGATTCTGAAAATTAGATAACGTCGTTGTTTCATGAGAGAAGAAACAATGGCACCAAATTGTAAGGGATAGGTCCTGTAATCATATACCTAAGATAGTAATCAATTCAGAGAAGAACCCTGCAAGTCTCCGCCGATCCTGCGTTTAATAACCAGTTATTCGGCATTGCCTTATAGCTCAAAGGAACGCTCATAGCTTATGACCCTCAGTTCGGCAGCGAAATATGGCGCTAACAGGCAGGCATTAATTTATTCCGTACACTAGACTCCAGTGGGCATCTATTAGTAGCATGATGACTGTGTTCCAGCGAACTCAGCCCGCAAAACCCCTTCGGACCGATCTAGTGGCGGATTTCAGCTTCCTAAAGCGATAGGGGGCTGGCACGATGTTCCCGCAGACTCCTGCCCCTTTCGTCCGCCTATTCACCAGGTTTACTATCAATAGGCATCAAAGCTATTCTGAAAGGATAATAATCTCACCATCGTCGGATCTCGGATTTTGTCGCAGAAATATAAAGGACAGGATGAAGCCCGTGAAGGAGAAAGAGGCTCGACCATGCCAAGCGGCTCGCCAAATCTTCTTGCAGTCACCTCTTTGGCACCTTCATAATGAAATCGATAGCAGGGGCTCTCCGCCGCGTTGGCTTGACCGCCTTCGCTGTGGCCGCAGCCTTGTCCTCCCTGGCTAGCGCCGAAGTCGAAGTCCGATCTCTCGAAGAGCGTGCAGCTTCTGGCAACCGTCTGGTCTTTGCTCATTTCATGGTTGGTTTACAGTTGGGTTTATGGCATATAAGCAATCTAACGTTTTATATAGATTGGCATTGTTGGACAACGTACCGGCCCAAGCGACTATGATGCCGATATGCAGCGTGCCAAGGCCTATGGCATTGATGCCTTTGCCTTGAACATTGGTCTTGATTCTTATACCGACACACAACTCGGTTATGCTTATCAGTCCGCTGCCAACAATGGCATGAAAGTCTTCCTTTCCTTTGACTTTAGCTATTGGAGCACCTCCAACGGCACCGGCGTGGGCCAGAAGATTGCTCAATACGCTGGCAACGCGGCCCAGCTCCAAGTCAATGGCCGAGTCTTTGCCTCGTCCTTCATTGGCGATGGTCTCGATGTTAATGCTGTCCGCTCTGGTGCTGGCTCTAATGTCTACTTTGTTCCCAACTTCCACCCTAACACCGATACTTCTGCCATTGACGGCGCTTTGAACTGGCAGGTGAGTACATCGCCTTGATTACCACGACGTATAAGTGGAAGTCTTACTCACTTTCCAATAGGCTTGGGACAGCAACGGCAACAACAGAGCTCCCTCCAATGGTGTGAATATCACTGTTGCTGAAGGTGATTCTGCTTACGAGAGCTGGCTCAACGGAAAGACTTATCTCGCTCCCGTCTCTCCCTGGTTCTCTACCCACTTTTCTAGCAAGAACTGGGTTTTCCCCTCTGGTGATCTGCTTTTCACCCGATGGAACGAAGTCATTCAACAGGGCTTCCCCATGGTGGAGATTATCACTTGGAATGATTACGGCGAGTCTCATTACGTCGGACCTCTCAGCTCTGAGCATAGCGATGATGGCTCTTCCAAGTGGGCCAATGATATGCCTCATGACGGCTTCCTTGATCTTTCCAAGCCCTTCATTGCCGCCTATAAGAATGGCGACACTAATGTTGCCAACTACATCACCCAGGATCAGGTTATTTACTGGTACCGCCGAAACTTGAACAGCCTTAACTGCGATTCTACCGATTCCTTGGGCCGCCCTGATGGTTACCAGACTTTGAGTGATACCGTCTACGTCGTCACTCTTCTTAAGTCTGCCGGTACCCTCACTGTTAAGTCGGGTAGCAACTCCCAAACTTTCAACGCAGCTGCAGGCGCCAATATCTTTACCGTCCCCGCTGCCCTTGGCCAACAGACTTTCACTCTGGCACGTAACGGCGCGAATGTGTTGTCTGGAACCTCGCTGATGGATATTACTGCTGTTTGCACTTGTGGTCTTTACAACTTCAATGCTTACGTCGGCACTCTCCCTGCTGGTTTCTCTGACCCTCTCCCTCCTGATGGTCTCACTCAGTTGACTGCCGGACTGCAGGTTACAATTTGCCAGCCTACCCCTTCACTAGGAACTAACCCGCCCACAAGCACAACTGGCGGTGGCTCTCCTGGCTCTCCCACGCCTACTAACTGCAATGCCGGAACTGTGGCTCCGGGCGAGTCCGGAAACTTCACTGGCCTCTGCCAATTCGCTTGCTCGTAAGACACACTCTCCATCTGACCCTGTTCATCTAGAACTCACATTCTTAGTTTCGGCTACTGCCCGCCCGGCCCTTGTGTCTGCACCGGCACTGGTCCCTCAACGCCACCACCGACGAATGGCCGCAACGGCTGCCCAATCGCCGGCGAACCATCATCCTACGATGGTCTTTGCAGCTTTACCTGCAATCACGGGTTGGTAGCCACTTGTCTATAAGGATGAACAATTTGCTAATTGTATTATAGCTACTGCCCCGAAGGAGCTTGCCAATACTGTTAAAACTTGAGCCATTATAATTGTAGCCATTTCTAGATGGCTTGTACATAAGAAGCCGTAAATAATAAATCGCTAAAATGCACTTATCCATGGACAATACGAGAAAACAAGCTCATGTGTGATGATTTGAAGATCCACCCTTTCTTTACTCGGGCTTTCTTACTTCTCTCTCGCTGACTCATTTAACCCTTACTGGTATCTACAGCACCATATTGTCATGACAGTAGATCTTACAGCCAATTCATTTGGAGTCGTTCAATGAGATACGGACATTAGCAACGGATGTGTGGGCAACGGTGGCAAGTCATCAGTGCCTGCTTTGGATATTGGGGAAGAGGATAACCGTGTCGCATATAATGGTGCGAATGGTCATAACTGGAGCCTCTACATTGACTACTTTGTTGATTGAGGGCATCACCGAAGACGCTTAATATCGGTACCTCATAGAGGTAGCGGTAATAGGAGACATTATAATCTAGCAATTCTGGCCGCTGTTTACGACCAATATGGGCACTTATGGAACAACGGAACAACGAGTATACTGAGGCATGTTTTAGTCGAAGCAGTTTGAAACAACTCGGGCGCTGTAGCTGTATATACAAATCCTCTTTAATGTATAACCTAGGATGCTTTAAATCGCGATTTTGTACACCAAGCTTATCGCGCCACCCTATTCAGCTCGGGGTTTCTCCCCCCTTTGTTTTCCTGACCAATTACCAGGTGGTCTGCTAGGCCGATAGCAACAAAGAAGTTTTACTGTGTAAACTAGTAGAAGGAGGTACGTTATGGCAAGTACTTAATAAGTAACATATCCGATGGCCGCTTTGCCAAGCTTTTTAATAAGGTTTAGAAACTACACGTACATTAGTCACTAAGATGAGAGGATAATACGTATTAATATTCTTAAGACTTCAATAATGTAAAACCGTAATTAGATATAAATAACGACGGCTAGAAGTTATTATACTTGTACAAGGGCTATTTTGTGATAATATCTTAATCATGTCTCCGTTCAATTGGATAGCTAAGTATGTAGACTTCCAGCTGAAGAAATAACTCCCAAGAGGTAATATCCTGCGAACCTATCTCGATTAATGCAGCTATCGACTCTTCTTGCAGAATAAATGACAAAATTGTCAGTATTAACTAAGAAAAAAAATGGGTTTGATACAGAAGCACTAGTTTCTATATAGGACAATATCTCGTAATGAGATAATGATGGAAATCACACACTTACACCCTATCAAAGCACAATTGAGCTGGCTCTCACTGCGCTCAATCTAGGAAATGGGACTCACCAGCGAGGGCATTCTTTGTTGACTATCTCCGATCTAATTTACCAGAATTTGTTTTTCTTTGTTGGATGACTCGCACCGCACCGGCATGCCACCCCTGCTTAGTTTACAACTTTTTGTAACAGTATCAATTGGAGCTGTATGAATACAAAATTTTGGACTTTTGGGTTATATAATAAATTCATTGCATACGACGGTTGAGCTATTCGATTAAGGGATTATATGAACGTGCCAAAGCCCATATCATCTGTTGTAGTTTGTGCATATGAAGAACCTGAATAATATCTTATTTCTACCCAAATTCACAGCACATTGCTCTCAACTTAGTACTGGCTTAAATTGGCTTTATTTTGTTTCTTCTAATGTAACTATGCCAATTTCAATAGTCTTCAAGAGCTTAGTGAAATTTTGAGCTCCTAAACTCCAACTATCTGAGCAGTCTCCGATATCTTTTGGGACTCTTTGTTGTCTTAAATTTCACTAGCCTCTATGGTATATAGTATACTCTCAGCTATGTATTTTTCCCCTCCTTCATTTATCCCTGTTTTCTAGTTTGTACTCAAGTATACTCCACGCTTCCCTGAGGGATACTGTCGGAGTTTATTGTAACTTCTCTATTATATATCGATAAGATCTCGTGCTAAGGGATCGCTTTCTGGTACATTCAAATTAGCCAACTTTTCTTGCTATGAATCCATCACCACTAATCTCTGTGGGGACTGTTTGCTCAGCGGCGTCATTTTGTATAACCCAAAGCTACATGAAATCATAATTCCCCTGGATCGTATTCGCGTCCACTCACTCCCTGCATTAGGCTCTATTGACCCACATCTTGTAAGTTGAAGATCACCGAATAGCTTGGTAAGTAGGTATAAATGCTGGACTAATAGCACTACTCGTCCTCATTGGTGATCGAATGCAAGGTGAATATTGTTTACATATTCAAAGCCTAAGAACTCGAATTTGGTCCGATTGAGCTACATAAGGAAGCAACAGTAAGGTTCAGATTTGACTCGCGCAGCTGTTTCAGAGAAGAATTAGACCTATTTGTCCACCTCTAGAGGTGCTTAAACGTTTATCCGGTACCAATTCTGTTATCTCGCACCCCAGAACCTTGTAAAGTTGAACTTTATGTTCTATCTGTTCATGCTTTCGAGTATTTTATAATTCCAGCTTTGTGGAACTGAAGGAGCAATATGTTTTTACCATGGCATCCGAGGCTTTAACCAAGTAAGAACGCGGAAATAGCGAGGGAACGCATACATGGATATATAAACACAAGGCATGCAATCCGATTCAGTCATTGGCGCGGATCAAGATATTTCTACTAGTAATTGACTTATAGACTTTTGGGCACTGACATGCACACAGTAATATCTGTATGACGCCGAAGCGTTGTCTAGTTTCATATAAGAGCAGCGCGGAGAAGAATTAATTGCTAACCAATACTATTATCCGCCATTCTGCATTTTGACTAACATTCAGCAACTATTACTCAATAGAGCTTGAGATTAAACAAAATACGAATAAAATAGTTGTATATCACCCGCATTCGCTTCCGGAGTCTGCAGATCTAACTATCGGATGTTGTTTCGCGTGCCGCTAATTGGTGCGCATAGTCCATCTCCACACTGGGGTAAATATGCCAAAAAAATACCCGCCGCGAGTTGAACGGAATGGTTGTTCCACCTCTTTAAGGCCTATGGGGAGCTGCTTCATAGTATTACAAGCTCTTGTTCATGCAGAATCGAGGAGCAATAGCACTATTTCGACAGGATTATTTAGGCTACTTTAAATACAACCGGAATATTGGTAGGTAGCATTCGATGAAGAATAAAGGTCTTCAACTATTGGAGGAAATTCATCTTGCATGAGAAATGTACTTCGTATGCAACCCTAGGATTAAAAAAACAAGCGTCATGGTAGATTGAATAACAAGTATAAAATGCCCAATTTGACCCAACGTAAGTTCAAAGTTTTGTAGAATAATTTCTATTGCAGTGGATATTCTAAAAGTTCATGTCAATTCATAGTTCAAGTTTTCTGCTGTTGTGATACACCGAGTAGCTGATACTGGCATACACTCATAATGGTCTCTCAAACAGCCCCTCACCGAGCCCATGCGCTCGCCTTAGCTCTTCTAGCCACAAGCTCTCTTGTAGCCGCTGGTCCCTGCGATATTTACTCTTCTGGAGGTACTCCTTGCGTCGCAGCACACAGCACCACTCGTGCTCTCTACAGCGCATACAGCGGATCACTCTACCAGGTGAAACGTGGCTCTGATAATGCCACGACTAACATTGCGCCGCTTTCTGCTGGAGGGGTGGCCAATGCTGCCGCCCAAGATTCTTTCTGTGCTAGCACAACTTGCCTGATTACAATCATCTATGATCAATCTGGCCGGGGCAACCATCTCACCCAGGCTCCTCCCGGTGGCTTCAGCGGACCAGACTCAGGGGGATATGATAACCTGGCCAGTGCAATTGGAGCCCCGGTTACACTGAATGGGCAAAAGGCATATGGCGTGTTCATCTCTCCAGGCACAGGGTACAGAAACAACGCTGTTTCCGGAACTGCGACAGGTGATGCGCCGGAGGGCCTATATGCTGTGCTTGACGGCTCTCATTATAATGATCAATGGTTTGTCTATGATTTGCCGTATAGCTGAGTCATGCTGAAGTTATGCTGACTGGTAAACTAGTTGCTTTGACTATGGCAACGCCGAGACAAGCAGCCGAGACACTGGCAATGGCCATATGGAAGCTATCTACTATGGTAATTGCGATGTTTGGGGCTCGGGATCTGGCTCAGGACCATGGCTCATGGCAGACTTGGAAAACGGCCTATTCAGTGGGGCCAACCCAAAGAACAATGCCGCGGATCCATCGCTCTCGTACCGATTTGTTACAACGGCTCTGAAGGGAGAATCCAACCAATGGGCGCTTCGCGGTGGAAACGCTGCTTCGGGCTCTCTATCAACATACTATAGTGGCGTGCGCCCCAGCGTCTCTGGCTATAATCCCATGAGCAAAGAGGGCGCTATTATTCTGGGAATTGGTGGGGATAACAGCCACGGATCACAAGGTACCTTCTACGAAGGCGTAATGACCTCTGGTTATCCATCCGATGCTACTGAAAACTCGGTTCAGGCCAACATTGTAGCCGCGAAGTATGCTACAACTTCCCTAACGAGTGGGCCAGGTCTCAGTGTCGGATCGCACATCTCTCTGCGTGCCACAACAGCTTGCTGCACCACTCGCTACATCGCTCACACCGGCTCTACTGTGAACACGCAGGTTGTATCATCTTCCAGCGCCACTGCTCTCAAACAGCAGGCTAGCTGGATCGTTCACGCCGGCCTCGGAAACAGCGCCTGCTATTCATTTGAGTCTGTTGATACCCCTGGAAGTTATATCAGGCATTATAACTTTGCACTGCAAGTGAACGCTAGCGATGGCAGCAAGCAGTTCAACGAAGATGCCACGTTCTGTCCGCAGGCTGGACTCAATGGCCAAGGCAATTCTATCCGATCATGGAGCTACCCCACGAGATATTTCAGGCATTATAACAATGTTCTGTACATTGCAAGCAACGGTGGTGTTGATACGTTCGATGCCACAGGCCTGTTCAATGACGATGTGAGCTTCGTAATCTCTTCCGGTTTTGCTTAAGCCATCAGCAATTGCAATGTTTGGTACTCGGGCTGCGGCAATGAACACTGTCTCATGTACCAAAAATCACCAAAAGCGCTACTACATATAATGGAAATATAATACAAGTATTTGACTTTCATACTTTGCAGTAAAGAGATTGTTTGTGCATGAACAAAAAGGTCTATAGCCCCAATTGTGTAACTCGTGGTACAAGATGTTGACTCCAGTGCCTCCCGCTCTCCCATCGCGCCCCGGTGCACACCACAGCGGTGGGTTCGCGTGAATTTCCATGTACCATGTAATGCCAAATTTCTGCTTCCGCTGCCACCGCAGCTCCAGCTCCAGCTCCTCTTGCACTTCATCCACAGAGGCGGGTTCGTGTAAATTGAGAGTGTGTCTTCTTATTGGACATTGGGAACTTATTGCGGCCTATTGTATCGCCAAGCCAGACAGCGGCAAGAGCAGAATCGCCCCCAACAAGAAACAGAAGCATCATCATTAGCATCATCATCAGCCCCAGCTCGATAAACGATGCAAGTAGCTCGCTTTCCCACGGTGGTTCGGTGGCACTGGGGTTGTAGGGTGGTACCGGTCTAGATGAGAGATCGCATGAACCACTGTCCTCAAAGCTGAAGAAGTGTTTCAAAATCCGAAATTGTATATTGGCAGAAATATCAAGAGATTGTGATATATGCATATGCTGAGCTCTTGGTTGAGCACTTGTCTGCATCAAATAGTCTTCAAGCTCTCGTTCTATGGGTGTCCGCAACGAGAGAGAGAGAGGAATCGGAAAGCAGGGAGATTCAGGGCCCCTGTGCTACGAGGGAAAATGATTGCGAAAGAATAGGGAAAAGAAGAAAGAGAAGAAGAAGAAGAAGGAAAAGAGGGTAATATTCAGAAGGTGGTTGCTCCTCACAAGGAGGGCAAGGTCGAGATCCTCGCCAAATTTGAGCTTCATATTTGTTTCCAGGCGTGAATATTGACAATCTAAGTGCTTAAAACTGCCTTGGTGAAAAACAGATATGGATCCGTCTTTCAAGAGGAACTATCAAGGGTTTCTATGCTCGAAGGTAAATTATGCTTAACGCAATCTTATTACTAGATTTGACTTGTGGAGTCAAGGTCGTGAATTTATATTGAGTCTCACTGGCGTGGCGCGATCTAGGCAACCTGGCTACGGTTGAGCCTTGATCCAATGAAGCTAACTGAACATTATTGGCTTTATAGCGTTTAAAGTCTGCTTGTAACTATTGAATTTAGGGCTAAAGCGAGCATAGCCACGACTACTTGTTTAGCCTGATGCGGAGCATGGGAACGCGAAGAATATGGCGAGCTGAGTGATTGAGCAGAAGGGGGATCCTTTCCTCCACCCCCTACCAAGCTCTTTTCAAGTCATAAGCCCCAACTGCAAGATAAAATTCCATCACTCTCTGCAAATGTCCTTGTCCTTCCTACTATTCTCCTCTAAACTTGCACAGTGAGTCCTGACAACAATACCATTCTACTCTCAGAAGTACTAACGTCGCCCTCGATGGGCAAACCATTTCTCGCCTCCTTCCCACTGCTTGAATGCATCTCTTTAAGCACCAATTGTAGCCTCTACTTGACCATCATCCCACATGGCAACAACCGGGGTTCAGCATACAGTACTAAAAAAATAAAATAGAGCTGCGCCGCTTCGCTGCCAAAAGAGTTTAAGCCGGGCAAAACGCATATTATTTATAAAAGTTCTTCTTCGCTTAATGATTTATATACGCTGAGAGGTACTACAAAGCAGATTACAGGCTTATATTGATCGACAGAGCCATCTGTGAAAGCTACTCTTCACTCGGTGATCTATATGTCTTCAAAGCCAGCTGTGGAGGCGGGCGTAGGCTTATTCAGTCGACAAGGGCAAGACGCAGCAATCCACTGGGACGTTAGTTTCGTGGCGATCCAAGGTAATCTCCAGATCCTCGAGGACGGCAACGGTAGTCATGATATTCATCACATCGTTGGGACTCACCTATAGGTGGCGTACGGCGACATCTGTGATATTTTCCAGCATGAGAACCTCTACTGATGCCGAATCTTCTTCTGGGAGCGAGGCTAGGGCTTCGAGGATATTGTCGATGATAATGTTGGTAGCGTTGGAGTTACGGCCTATCAATTGGAAAGGCATGCTTGACGTAAAGGAGGATTCGCTCATGCAGTAGAGGTTTCGGTAACAGTGAGCGTGAGGACGGTGGGCTGGCGGTTTTTCAATGAAATCACGGCCTAGCATCAGGGAAACCGGATGCGCCAGAGGTGAACATGAGGCTCATGGAGACGGCCGGCTCGCAAGAAGTTGAAGAGCTGTAAACGCAACGCGTTGTGACGATTATGGTAAACACATTAGTGGGGGAAGCAGTCCTTCGTGTTAAGCGATACTACGCGACCCATGCTTACTCGGTCATTGGAAATACATAGGTCAAGTCGCAAAAGTAATAGCAAATGACTGCCATGCAGGTAAATGACAAGGCATATAGGGTGTGAGAATTGATTTGCTAGTGACGATCGGCCACTGGCCGCAGTCTGAAAAACTAAGGCTGGTCTAGCATAAGAAACCCTTGATGGTGGGATCTATATATCCTAACAATTATTATCCGTCGAGGTGATTCGATTCACCGACAGCTTGCTGAGAATAAATCGAGGTAATGCATGTTAGCACTCAATGTCATAGCAAAATTGTAGCGGGTCAGAATTTGGATGATGAGTCCATTTTTCCTGAATTCCTACCAACAGTGCGGATAATAGGTCTCTAGGAAAATGATGCCTTTTCTGTTTAGAATCATTCTTTGTATAATTCTTTGGCCGCTGCCACCAAGACGCCGCGTAAATACAAATCTTAACATTAAGATCTGGACTCTGTACAAACGACTGGGTGAAAAGCACCAGCTACAAAGTCAAGTCCGAGTGGGGCTGTTCCCCAGGAATATGGATACCGACCAATGCACAAGAATAAACAAAGAGGTAATGATCCTCGATCTTCGATCTTCATCGCCCACAGCCTAGAAACCAGATCCGCTAAAGGTAAAAACAACGGCTTCATAATGGAGATTGTAGAGCTCGAAAAGCTCTCTGGTTGCTGCTCTTGGCCATGCCCGCTGTTATCCTCCCTCCTTTTGTGGGATGCGGAGGTTTGTTTCCGCCTGCTCTACTCCGTATTGGCCCTGGCGTGGCAGCAATACATTTTAGCGACAGTAGTAAAATTCAGAGCAAAAAGACCAAAATGCCGAGGTAGAAATGCCAAGCGCTATAGCCCTCGATTACCTCGTATTGAGGAGGTATTACTCCCACCAGACCTATTATCAGCCAATGAAACAGGTCACCTCGCAAAATTGATTACCCCACTTCATATCAAATTCCCTGGTCTAGCTACAAATAGCCTGTCTCCCATGATTTCAAGGTCTGGGCACTCTTCTTATTTGCCTAGAGCTCAGTTAGTGGCTATGCTAGAAAGGGGGCGAGACGTCGCATTCTGCTCGAAACGCTGCCGCAATCATTGTCTTACCAGCGTCTTACAGCAACGATGCGGCAGCACAGCCCTTCCCAGCGGGCGTCGGTGGGATTGTTCGATGTCATCTGCTTGTAAATCTGTTGATCAATTCCATACTCTGAATAAAATACGCGGAATCCTCAGCATCATCTGCTCTTGTATCAGCAATTATGGTTTGTAGTTAGCTGACCGTATCTTTGCTCTGAGTTATTTCTGGCGTAGAATTCCACCACATTTTCTCTGCCTCCCGTTTACTCATCAATGTGTGCTCATTTCTCACCTTGATGGAACTGCATATGTATGTGTGAGCTGAGCATCTATATAGCGGCCTGGCAGTCAACCTTTCATTGAGATTACATCGACTGAACCGGAGCTATTCTCTGCCACGGACTGTTTGGCCACTGGAGAATGCTTTCAGGGGCTAACAGCTTAGCCCTTTTGGGCAATAGCCGTAGTGGATCTTGAAGTCGTTAAAGAAGAAGGTTGTGTGTCAAAACAGCTTTCGCAAAAGCTTATAAAGAAGCTACACAGCCCCTACATGGCTGTCCATTAAAGTGGATCTAATTGCTACGCTGTGCATAACGTAGTTGAATGCGAAACATGGCACCGATACCGAGTCCAGGAATGAGGAAGAAAGGGCAAGTTTGACTTGATATATACATCGAGTAGACGATTTCAAATCCGGCAGAAGTTCACTTAACAATCTTGGACTGTTTTTTCCATCAGACCGCACGCTGGACAGAGCAAAAGGCGACAATGTGGGACCCCCGTATGAAGTTCAAAGATCCTATCACAGGGACGGTATGGTCGGCTCTGCTCTGCACCCTTTTCACAGAATACACCTCGTCAACGAGGTCGGAAGCATACTCAGAATTGCTCTGCTGGATACTACTGCCTATTCTGTTCAGAACTGTGAAATATAAAGATTTAAAATCCGAAATTAGCAGCTCTTATTCGGAAAAGAATATTACTCATGGCAAATCGCTACGCTCTTTATGGATAGTTGCTCTATCTGTTGCCTTTTCATGCGCGTATAAAACAGAGAACAGGGTGATCCAATTTTTTGTAGGTTGCCTTTATGACAGGATATGCAAACTTGACTAAACAATGCTTAGCCGGTTTTAACTCCTGTGCTATTGATATTACAAAGACGATTTCAGGCTGACGCCTTCATGACGGCAATTCCTGTTTCTCTACAAGCACGAGGTAGTAAAGTTGAGACGTGGAAGGTAGTAACACTCTCTACATTTGCTATGCTTGGTTTGGCGAGTAGAGACTATCACAAGTCCATTATCTCTCTCTTTCCGGCTGCTGCTCTCCTTCTTGTTTACATGACGTTGGTTCCCAGAAGGAAATCATCTACCAACACATTCCCACTTATCGTGGATGAAAATTCTGTTTCATCTCTCTCATCGCGAGTTGTTGTCATTCTGCTCATTGGGGTAGTGTTAGAAACCTGTTTATTCGGCTTCAGCTTGAGCAATTTAGTGGCTGCAATAGCACCGGGCGTTGGAAAGGCTCTATCCTGGGTCTTTTTAATCCGTACAGTAAGTTTACGTTTTGTACTTTCTTAACAAGCACATGGAAAGCTTTTTGACATTTTACAAGACTCAGCAAACCTCGGTGGCTGTTGCCACTGCCATACAAACAGTAGGCATCACCGCCACGATTGACTTATCTGTGCTTTCTACACATATGCAAGCAATTTTGTGCATTTCAAGTACAGTCTTTGCTCTCGGTCAGCTCGTCCATATGCTGCCCAAGCAGATGAAATACAAGCAAATTTTGTGGATTCTTCCACTCCTTGCCATTGTTCCGTATGTGGACAATACTGTCGCGATCAGCTCGCTAAAATCCGCAGCTCAGCTAAGCTTTGATGGTTCTACTGATCACCCAGTCGAGGCTATTGTAAACAGCGCCAAAGATGGTTTCGAAAATATAATGCGAATGCAATCCCAAAGCTACCTTACCGCTCATAAGGAATATACTCGTCGATATGGGGTGGAGCCTCCACCTGGTTTTCAAGCATGGTACGAGTTTGCTGTCTCAAATAATTCTCCTATCATTGACGAATTCGACACGATGACGAAGGGAATGTTACCTTTCTTAAGACTGAGTGGCAAAGAGGTCATGGACATGATGAACTCTTTGCAAAATGACACGCGCAGCGAAATATGGGACTGCACGTTTGGGACGCGAGAAGCACAAATTTGGTGTTCTCATTCTCATCGCTACTGGGACAGACACATTCAATGGATGTTCAACACACTACTAGGAAACTTGCAGATTGATGTTCCAAACATTAGGTTCTTTGTGAATCACCTGGATGAGCCAAGAGTCGTTCCACCACGATTGACAGAGGAGGGGCATTATCAAGACCGACGGCTCAATTTAACGAGCTTTTCTCATCAATCCGTTTACGACGCTATAATCAAACCATGCGCAACAGGCAAGAATGGATACCAGAGCGACAAAAATGATGCATTAACTTTTGGTTTACCGTTCATCACCAATTCTAGCTCGGCGATGGATTTGTGTCAACACCCCGAGTACGAACATCAACACGGTCTTATCATGAGCCCGGTATCTTTTCAGCTGATTGACGGGCTAGTACCTGTTCTATCAACAGGTACTCTCTCAACCATGTCCGATATACTATACCCTAGCCCTGCTTACTTGGAGCCCGAATTCCAATACGAAGAAAGCTCCGATGTCCCTTGGGATGAGAAAGTCAACAAACTCTACTGGGCTGGTTCGACAACAGGAGGCTTTGCCACGGACGGTAACTGGCGAGGCTACCACAGACAGCGATTTATTTCACTGGGTCAGAATTTAGGCAACAGACAACATTCTTATCTACAGAAAAGTGATGGATACATTAAACGAATAAAGTCTTCCATTTTGGATCGGAGGCTATTCGATGTTTCTTTTACTCGAATCTTTCAGTGCACTTGGAAACAGTGCAAAAATCAGCGCAACTTTTTTAGGCTTAAATCATGGGCTCATAAAGATGAAGCATTACGGTCAAAGCTCGTGTTTGATATCGATGGAAACGGCATCAGCGGGCGATATTATAAGCTCTTGGCGTCTAAATCAACCCCACTAAAGCAGACTCTTCTCAAAGAGTGGCATGACGACCGCCTTATTCCATGGGTTCATTATGTACCTGTGAGCCAAAGCATGGACGAACTTCCTGAGCTGATACTTTATCTTACATCAACTCAGGGAGGACAACAAAGAGCTAAAGAAATTGCAGAGCAAGGCCATGAGTGGTTCCGCAAGGCTTTCAGGACTGTAGATTTTAGTATTTATACATACCGTATGCTGCTAGAGCTAGCAAGGCTGCAAGACCCCGCAAGGGAAGCTGTTAAAATTTAATACAAATGTATGATCGCTACTATGAAGAGCGAAAATAAGTTTCGCAATAGGAAAGAGATTCGCAAATACATATAGTTCGGTGAAACGTGAAAAAGACGTGTCGTTAACCAACAGTGGAATGAGACAATATTGGCCTGAAGCATCAGCTAACAGACATTCAACGATTAGCAAAACACTCATACTCGAATAGTGTTAATTCAGGCTGAGAGCAATGAAGTCGGCAATTTTATGAAGTAAGGCTTTCTCATCGCTGTTATTAAAATTGTACCTTGAATCGTTGTTATTATTATAAACAACTGGGGTTGGGATATTTGACTTGAATTAATCTATAATCTAGAAGACCATAATATTCTATGAGATCCGACAATAAATACATAGTGTTGAAGTACCAAGCTATACCCTCACCACAACTCCCCCCCAAACATATGTTTTTGGAGGCTCAGGCTCTCCCTCTTCAGCCATATCAGGCTTCCACTCATGAATCAAAGTAACACCTGGCTCTACGGCCTCAAAGCCTTCAATGATTTGTTCAACGTCGGCCAGTGGTCGCATAATCAATGGTGTAGGCGTTCTTGCATATGCAGCGAGAACCTTCTGCACTACCTCTTCACTTAGGTTATCGGTTACCCCGTGAGTTATGCTAATCATGCTGCCTGGAGCGACATTCTTTCTCAAGGTTGAGAAAATGTCGCGGCCGGTGTCAATTGAAAAGAAATGCACCAGTCCCATCATTACAACGCCAACTGGCTTTGAAAAGTCAATAAGATTCTTGGTTTCCGGATGACCCAAAATATGGTCTAGCTTAAGCACTGATCCGTGTATAAATGTAGTTGACGGATTTTCACTGAGTATTTGCTGGCCATAGGCAACGGCAGCTTCGTCAATATCCACGTAGACAACACGGGCGCTAGGGATAACTCTCTGGGCTATTTGATGCGTGTTATCTGCGCTGGGCAGGCCAGAACCAATATCAATAAATTGATCAATTCCCTGGTAGCACATATATCGAATAACCCGGCGTAAAAAATGGCGACCTTCAATAGCCATCTCAAAGATTTGCGGATTCGCCTCTTTGGCAGCAAGAACAGCAGCTCTATCTGACGCAAAGTTGTTTTTTCCACCAAGATAGTAATCGTACTTGATTTGATCAGTAAATTAAATTAGCTTAAACATCATAGAACATACCATTCGGGCAACTGAAGGTTTCAAGATATCAACGCCGCTTGGAGGGGCGGGATCGTTGTTAATTTCAGCCATGATGAAGTATTCTAGAATGATTACACAGAGTTTCTAGTGTGAATTGTGCACAAGCTACCAAGATCATGGAACTAGGACTGAAGAATAAACAGGAGAGGTGTCAAAATATACTAATGTTTAAATAGTTCAAATGTGATCTAAATCAGTGCAAGGAATGACAACTCCACTCCCACTACCTGTTGAAGCCCTCACTGGTTGTTACACGTTGGTAGTGTATTATCAATTATTATTAATATGTGCCCGAATCCTTATTCGAATTATTGGCTATATTGTATGCATACTTGAACTAGTTTCGAACTCGTACTCTTGTAAGAATTTAGAGATACATTTGCATATAAGCGTTTAGGAATGCGTGGATAACTAATCTTACTTCCTTTTCTAACCATATACTCTCATTCAGATAGTTTTAGTATAAATTGTCTCATACATATGCTGTATATGCCTAGCGTGCTTATAAGCTGACGTCCTTTATTTATACAGTTTTATCAATATATTTATAATTAACAAGAAAATCATATAGTACTGTTTTCTCCTCTTCTTAATAGTTTCTTTTCTTGCATTTTCCTTTGTACGTTCTTTGTTATTACTGGCACTGCCTCTCGATTCTCATATTTTTCCAAGATTCATCCTTGCTATTCATCCTTGGATCCTTCAATCCTATTAAGATCCCTGCCTACTATTTTCCTCCTTTGAGTTAGGTTTCCATCTTCTCTCATTCGTGTCACTTTTGTATTGTGGGAGCGGCTTGCTGTAGCAAATAGACACTGTATTATCCGTTATTAATTTACAAGGGAGCCTATTATAACTCAAAAGTATTTCAACCTCTACCGATATACATAATCACATGTTTAATTCTCTAGCTAGCGCTTTGTGTCACTTTAGATAAGGCAAGTCTTTTAGCTTGTCTCTATGCAACGATCCGTTATGCCGTTAAGCCAAACAGGGCAAAATATTAGGCTAATAACTACTATTACAGCAATTACTAGGTAGTATAACACAACTAGGTGCTTATGAGGCATTCAACTTTTGCAAGGGACCGGGTTGTAATACCCTAAGCAATAAAGCGCTTATGTCTGCTTGTCTTTTCCTGCAATAGGAAGCTAAAAGCAAGACCGATCAGCTGGCGTAAGATACGATCGCTATCAGCTAGAATTAGCGCATCCTTTGTGTTTACCAAAACAACCTCTTGCATAACTTAGTCACTTTCGTGTCCTATTGCCGTTACTCACTTGTAAGATAGTCTGTTACGCAAAACCAGCCACCTTCCAGTCCTACGCTATTTGCAATACGATCCTTTGCTTAGCCTCGCACACCTGCCAATCCTTCTCTACTTTAACCAACTATTGGTATAGCTGACCCGCGCTTTCGAAATCCTGCAGGACGTCATGTCTAGGTCGCAACTGTTTAAACTATTTTATTACGGCTGATTTACTTCGGATAGCCGGCTCTCTTCCTTCCCGACAATCTTTTTTAATTAATATTTATACTATGGTTTATTGGGGTATAGCTGTCATCACCCTGCAGGTATTGACTAGGATTCTGACAAGGTCCAGGACAGAGACTTTTGCACACCAAGACAAGAAAACTAATCAGCGCACAGGAGTCCACAGCACGCACATACCAACCGCACTAAACTACTCACGCCAGTGCTCTTATTTATCATCATATGCACGTATTCATCTTGCAGTACCATTCCTTTTTCCGATTGCTTGCCAGGACAATTTTATCCGTGCAACAGCCCAGCATGAGACTACGCAAAAAATCTAGTTACATAAGATTTTAGTCATTTTCAACTAGTCTTGTCACATTTAGCCATTTATCCAGTTTACACGAAGTACGAAATACATTGCTGGTTTATGTAACTTGTACTCCGTAGTATGCTATGTATCCTATGTTATCAAAATGAATCTTTATGTACATATCTTGGTTATAATATATATATATATATATTAAATAAATGGAAAATTTTATATTTATAAAACATACATAATGAAACTTTATATCTTTATTTTTTTCCTAATTTCTTTTTTAAACAAATTTTAAACCTACAGCAAAAAATAACCCTACTTATTATATTTACATCTATAAATGGTTTCGGCCCGAAAAGATCACATTCAACAAGCCTACCTATTTTCCAATACTATATACATTCACATTGTTGATGTGTACTTTATACACAAGCCGCTAGCACTATTAACACAGCGACAGGTTTCCAATAGGAGGCTCCAATGTCTCATCCGGTAGGAGCTTTTATTGCACCATACGAGTCATGTCATCATTATACTAGTAATACGGTTACTTTGCAGATGTTGTGCTATGGTTTCTTCCTTTATAGAGTTAGCGCTGTGATCGGCCTCGCAGTCTTTACCACTTTTAGGGTTGTACTTGGGCAGGGACAAGACTAGATTGCAATTCCACTTTACTCACATATACGAATACTAATACAACGTTGAAGAAACAGCAACGTGCGGTAAAGCCAGTAGTTCAATTCTAACAGCTGGTTGGGGGTAGTTAGAGGAGAATAACAACGAAGACAAAGAGATCAAGAGAGAAACAAGGGTTTTAAAATGTTTCAGTTAAAAGCGGTAACTGTGACTGCTTTATCTAGTGTATACAATATATCCAATAGGTTGTGACCTATTTCAATCATTTATGATATCATAATAAGCACTAGACTTAAGAAAGCTAATTTATGAGCTTTCGGTTGAAATAACGTTCCGTTTGTCTGTAATCTAGATGGCGTATGATTCAACAACGATTGTTTGCAACATACTATTAGACGTATTGTTGGCCATTCTATTCTAGTCTAAGCGCTTATAAATAAAGGCCTTATGGTCTTCTATTTCTCTCTCTCTCTTTTTCTTTGCGAAGTACTGCTTATCAAACCACTCATTGTATTATTTTCCATCGACGTGGTTTCTAGCACTGCTCTATTATAAAGCTTGAACACTACAGTATAGTAGTTTGACTACTTTTTCTACCATCTTTTGCTTCTACCCATGGCTTTCAAAGTGATTATCATTGGGGGCGGGCCTGTTGGGCTTTTCCTAGCTAATGGCCTGCAAGCCTGTGGGATCGATTATTTGCTTTTTGAAAAGCGACCTACTATTCCCCCAACCACTGCCTTTGGTATTTTTCTGTGGCCCCAAGTCACTCGGATGATGCATCAATTAGGTCTTCTTGACAGACTGAGAGAAGTCTCTCATCCAATGACGGGCATAATTCACAGTGCACCTTCAGGAGAGCAACTTAGTGCAGATACCATCTTTTCTAAGACTCATCAGATGTAAGAGTTATAAAATACTTCTTCCCTTCCCCTCCCTTCCTCACTTCCTTTTTTTCTCTCTCTTAATCCAGTTCTTCTCAACTAACCCTTTCCTTATTAGCCATGGATATCCTGTTGTTGTTACGGATCGCGGCAGCCTTGCCAATACGCTTCTTAGCGGTCTTAATGACCCCGATAACCATGTTTTCACCGGGAAACAGCTTAAAAATATTATCCCTCAAGAAGATAGCGTAATGGCGGAATTTTCAGACGGCACCAGTTATAATGGATCCATCGTTATTGGTGCAGATGGAATTTGGAGCACAGTTCGTGACCAGATTCGCCAACATGCGCCTAGCGGCCTGTTTCTGAAAAATCCTTATGAAGCTTCATATAAAGGAATTTTCGGAAGAGGGCCGTTAGTGGACGGTATAACATCAGGACAGGGTATTGAAGTGCACGGCGATGGGTGGTTAATTCAAGCGTTTCCCTCTCAAAAGGAAACTCACATGTTTATTTACAAACGCATTCCGCCAACCACTACAAAAATCCCATTTTCATCAGTCGTCACAGAGAGCGATATTGCAGAGTTTTATGATGCTCAACTAACACCTCAAGTTTCGTTTAAAGAGATCTGGGACAAGCGCTACGCCCAGGGCACTGCAAACTACGAAGAAGGAATTGCACAGCTCTGGCATCATAACAGAATTGCTCTGGTTGGAGACGCTGTACACAAGGCAAGTATATTGCCTCACCTTCTCCTTCTTTTTATTCTCCCTTTATCTCTTCTGTTATCTCCTGCAAGCTAACCGCACATGGGTTACAGATCTCACCGAAGCAGGGCGTAGCTGCAAATGTTGGCATGGAGGCGGCAGCAACTCTCACAAATAAACTTGCATCCCTCCTGCAAAACAACCCAAATCCCACTACTCAAGAGGTCAATAAGGCGTTTAGTACGTATCAAAGCGAATTGGAGGGTAAAGTAGGAGTTTGGCAACGGCTATCCCGCTTTAATCTCGAATCAGCTGTGGATGGTAGCGGGCCGCTACTTGATGCTATAAGTGCGAATGCTGCTGCTCGCGTACCAACTATGGTCTCTAAGTCTTTCAAATTCGAACACGTCCCCTTTGAGCACCAGTACGCAAATGAACTGCCGTGGGTATATTAGGTATGATGAATTGAGCAAGCGGATATAGAGGCGTTCGGTTCTCATTTCGGTAGAGATCTTGACGAAAAGTATAACAGGAAATTGAAAAAACTGGAACTATTTGTGTTATTTATGTACATCAATGAAGGGATCGCGAAATATATACCACAGAAGGTTTAAATACTGTTCTAATTTAATATTATCGCGTGCTTCATTCTTGAAATGCAACGTGCCAATAGGCTCTTATACACTAACGGCTGAGAAATCTAGCTGCAATATGTAACAATCGTGATGGATATGATGTACATGATGGTCAAGCATGAGATATATTATAAGAGAAGAAGAAAACCAATCTCCACAAGAACAGGCCAAGACTAGGGGCGATGTGTTATTTTACGTTGTGTTTCATTGCCACCAGCCGATGTTCTCAAATTCGCAATGGCAGGAAGGTGGATATCCGCTTGTGTTACCACATGAGCTGACTTTTATCCATAGCATGATCTCAAATCAATTACCTCTCGACTTTAGGAGACATCGCTATGCTAAGTTGTGCCACAAGACAGCTAGACCTAAAGCACTGCCTATGTTTGACGGCGCACCTTGAGGTTACGCTGGAAAACATTTTTGTGTATGTTTCTGCACAAAACTGGTAATCGTTTTTTGAGATTGCCTATATACAACTTTGGCGTTTACGCGTGTCTTGCAAGGCTCGGCTCATGCAGTGACCTTGGCCCAATAATGGTATCGCGAATGCAGCGTCTCACGAACTTGAAGCTGCTGCTCTAGCGCAGAACAAAAGATCAGTAGTAATACAATTTCAGCTGTTTAATTAGCTAAAATTCCCATGATCCAGGTAAATAAAGGGTTATACATATACGTAAATGACTGTGAAAACTGTTGATAACAAGAAACTGTCGTGTTTCACAGTAAAAAATGAGACAATAACGAGACTAATATCAAGCAACCAAAAACAATTAATGGAAAAGCAGGGAAAGTTTTGCGATAACGATTAATCAACGTACAATGCATCATTATACTAATATGTAACAATCCTCTTCTTTAAGTATAGGATTTTTGAGCAAACGCCTTTAATATCTCAACCGCTGTTTGGCATAATCCTTCTCACCAAATCAACAACGACAAGAGCCATGTTTGCAAAACTCACAGTTAATAAACAATCCTGCAGCTGCGTGGCTGACAATAAATCTGTCCATTTTTTTGATGTAGGTAGTCCCCTTTCGCATTGCATCTATCGAAATCTTCTTCTTAGTCTCGTCTCGGCCATAATGCGCATACTAGATTAAGCCATGTCTTTATCATACCGGATCTTCACGAGCATGGGCACTATTTATTCGAACAGAGACTACGGGTAGCAGAGATGAGTTACCTTATCAAGAAACTTAGTAAGACGAACAAACTTTGGACTTGTTGCAGCAGAACCACATAAAACATGGTCGCGGCAACTACAGGTAATAGTGAATAGGTATGATGTGACATCTCGTGGTGAAATGAGTCATGGAGTATTGCGTTCTGATTATAAAATGAATAACAGAAATGAAAGCCCTAGGGCTCATATTATATATTGTGGCTGCAACAGATTGGCCGAGCAGCTCTTTGACGTCTAAATGTCCAAGAATACAGTCCCGTCTACTCGCAAGCTAGCATTTGATAGCTTCTCCTTCAAATATTTCTTCACTAGCTTCGTCGTATTTTCCTCAATCTCATTTTCTAGCTGCTCAATCTTCTCGCTCGTCTCATTGTCTAGTCGCTCTAGTGTATCATCAACCTCGTCTTTAAGGTCTTGAAGTATGTCATGAGATTCGACCTTTAGGTCGGTTATGCAGTCATCAATTCTATTGTCGACCACTTCTATCATCTCTGTTCTTTCTTCTGTTCCGTATCGGCATGTGGTGCGGTCAATATCCAATGCCTCCGTCACCTTGTCCTCAAGCCGGCTCATACGGTTTTCTATAGTATCGAGGCGAGCACAGATATTTTTGAGAAGGAGTAAAATTTGATTATTAGCTGATGGAGAGCGATCATGGTCAATGTCGGAGATTTCTCGTTTACGTTTATCTAAAATGGCTACGTTAGCCTTTGGAAATTCATCAGAAGCCGGAGTGGAGGGGACGAACTGGAGATTTGGCTGGGGCCGGGCGCTGCTTCGCTATATAATGGAGGTGGTTGTGCTGCAGCACTTGCGATAGCATCATTCGTGTGAACAATTTCACCACCTCTGCCAGCATACAGTGCAGTGAGGTTGGCACGCCTGGCATTCGTAGACGGCCGATGGCCAGTGTATGTTGACGAAAAGACTGAGGCGACTAATCCTAAACTCTGTAGCGTCGATGTGATAGTCTCCGTGTTGACCAAGGAAACGGTAAAATTTGCCGCGGTGGCTAGAGCTCGAATTGAATCTAGGAGGGCTGCAGTCTTCGGTCGAGACTCTAAAATACTTCTTTGAGGGACAACGAGACACGGCTCTTTCGTCAGAGAGAAACACAACGAGTGGTAGTTGGCCTCAAGATTGGTCAATGGTTGAGATGGCGTGTCATGGACAGTCTCCAACGTGATGGATCGGATGTTCTCAGGATGTATGAATAAATAAACGGCCTGCTTGCCGCTTTTGCCTCTATTGCCTTTTAGAAGGATGTAGCCATACAGCTTGAAAATAGCAGTGTTGGTTGAGATATCCATATATAGATCAAAGGATAGACCGTCAGTGCATTCGGTCCGACCATCAGCGTTCTTCCAAGCTACTACAGTATTTCTACACGTCACATCGACTTCTGCAGCCTCTTCGTTCTCTTGACTAGAATCCGACTCGGTCGACTCTTCGTCATCGTGCTCATTCTTCATTTTATTTTCATCATGATCAGAGTCATCTGCATGTTGGACGGCTTGAGTCGCATAAGGGTATCTAGAAATTCAAGTGTCAGCGATCCAGACAGTAGCGAGAGCAAACTCGGTCGTGTGTTCGCATCACTCTTGGCGAAGAATGCCAAGTCCAATTGAAAGGGCGCTTAGGAAAAGTCTCGCCGCTCATCGCAAGATGGCATTTGCTGCAGAGAGAGTACTGGCATAAGGAGGCAACATAGGAGCAAGGTATCGCACGCGAAGCAAATCGCGAACAAGTGCCTTACGCAGGTCCATCGTATATCACGACGAACCGCTACTCACTATCCGCGGCCAACAAGACCCCTACCATTCTGACAGATTTGGCGGTGACGACAAACGTGTCAGGTATGTATAGGAATTTCCCGGTCTTGCTTCACAGACAACTGTCGACTGCAGAAATGCCACGAGCGGAGCGGCACGGCTCTCCACACAAGCACATGGCTCGATAGGCGCCTAAGAACTATTTCACTGACCCGGGCGAGGAAACAGGCTGCGTCGCATCATCGCTTTCGCTGGCGTGAGCGCCCTGGGCGGGCGGTGCTGCAGCGTCCGTCATGGCAGAAGACGAGGCATGTGGAATGGATGCGAAGGAAGCGCGAGACGAGCGAGATGAGCGAGATGAGCGAGATGAGGCCTGGTATCAAATGCTACGAGGCGTCGGTGTTGGCGATGGCGATGGCGATGGTGAATGCCAGCAGCCGTGAACAGAAATGCCCGCAATGTCGCGATGCTGGAGGGTGAGAGCCCGTAAATAGAATCACGTGATCAGCTCCCCGCCAGCGATTAATCTCCAAAGCCCGGCTGAGCTAATTGATTGGCCAGCGCTCTTGCCTTGGCTTACTTAAGCAGCCCAGTGACGGTTTCAGCTCTGTAGCGCTGTTAGGACAGTTTTACAGCGGACGTTGGCGCACATCTCGCTTTATGCCTTGTACTTTCAACCATCATCTCCATACAATGTCAACATTGCATCTCCGCTTCATCACTTTCCACAAAAGTCTTTACTAAACAATGCGAGGCATATTCTGGCTTAGAAAAATATAGGTCCAAAAACAATCCATTCTACCATATGATGCCGCTTAATAAAGTGCTTACGCACAGCGACTCCCGGGGGTATCATTCTATTGCGCTTCTTACTGCACATATATAAACTGTATGTCGTATCTTTCT
Organism: Trichoderma asperelloides; assembly: GCA_021066465.1. Lineage (NCBI taxonomy): Eukaryota > Fungi > Ascomycota > Sordariomycetes > Hypocreales > Hypocreaceae > Trichoderma > Trichoderma asperelloides. The sequence goes on along the minus strand of JAJKFY010000122.1, from coordinate 244,777 downwards.
ATTGAATAAGAATTATTAGAGGAAAGAGAGAAATGTCCAGAAAACAGCACACATCTGTCTTTACCGAATCAACATATAAGCTCCATGTACGTAGTAACTTGATCCATATTCGTTCTATTCTCCAACACAGTTATCAAGAGTACACAATATATTACAATTCATGGGTACTCAAATACGCTTCTATTTCCATATCTGAATCTTATCTTATCTGCTCTATTATTACTCGAATTCTACATTCTATTGCGTACAGGCTAAAATCCAGAATGCTTTCAGATCTCCTAAAATCTCAGCTCCATTTCTCCATTTTGGCCGAAAAAGTAGCTAAATCAACATCTAGGCAGATGCGGCAATACGTTTTTCAATGTCCAAAAAGTTCTTGGCAGTGTCAATAACCATCTGTCGCAGTGAGATAAAGTCAATGCCCAGCTCAGATTTTGCCTTTGTGTTATCCACATTGTAAACGTCAGGGATCGGCTCCCCAGGGTTGCCAATTGGGACGCGGTTGCGAAGCTCGGGGAATTCTTCCCGCAGAATGTCACAAATTTGCTGGAAACTAAAGATGCCCAGTGTGGTGAGATATCGCTGGCCACCTGCCTCCGGTTTATAATAGGCTAACTTATGAGCAAGAGCAACATCTCGCACATCGACAATGGCCCAGGTCGAGTTTGTTGGTACTTCAGTGCGAGAGCCGTTCATAAGAGAATAGAACATGCCGGATGAAGTGTTGAGTTCACTGAGATTATCGATGTAATGGTGGTTAGGGCCGTAGATAACAGGTGGGTTGATGACAGAGATAGTAAATCGAGGTTGTTTTTCTTCAACGAACTTCCAAGCAGCTGATTCAGCCAGCGCCTTGGAAGCGCAATATGCGAAGATACCGCTGCCGTTCTTGCCTTCGTCATAAGTGGCTGGATTGAAGTCTTTCTCGGAGTATACATAGCCTGCGCGAACTCCTTTGGACAGATCAAATATGGAGGCAAAAGAGGCAGTTATGACAACCCGCTTTACCTGAGGTGCATACTTATAAGTCGATTCTAGAATTTGGGTAGTGCCCTCGATCGCGGGAATAAGCAAATCTTTCTCGTTGTCTTTAATGTCGATGGTGAAGGGAGAAGCGATGTGGATGACCCCTTCAACATCTTTAACTGCATCATCGAAGGCTCCTGGAGTCGTAATATCCGGTACAATGACGAAACTTAGAAGTGAAGCATATTGAGCGTTCATCTTAAGAATGCGATCTGCTGAAGACTGAGAACGAGCGACTCCCCGGACCGGAGTACCCTCAGAGAGAAACTGTTCCAGAACATGAGCACCAACAAAGCTGGAAGCTCCAGTAATGAGGACTGTTCCTTTCGACATATTTGAACGGCCCTTTTGCTGATTTCAGCTTGTAGGTGTAGAAGTGTGATGCTATCTGGGTCGAGCGAGTGAGCAAGATAAACTTGCTTTGTTGCTGCTTTCTGTTTCTTTACGCTAAAGAATAAATATTTGAGACACGAGTGCGTTTTTGTTTTTCAAAATGACAATGAAGTGTATATATATATATATAAATTCTCGGGGGCTTTTTTTTTTTATCGCAGTCATTCGTGGCGCCGAAGCTATCACCGCTATCCATCTTTCTGTCCCTTCTTTTTGTTCCGGAGTTTAAGACGGAGATACTATGCACCTATCAATAATTACATGGCACCAAGGTGTTCAATAACGAGACTCAGATATTTTCGCGGGATACCCGGCTGTGAACCACCTTGAGTGAAGCGCTCGCTCCGAAAGCTAGGATAGGCTTTGAACATCTATCGGCGTTTGTCACCGCAAGTGGGTCTCAGGATCGGATTTAGTTCTAATAGTGCCTCGGTAAAGACAATGGCGACAACATGACTTGCAGGCATTCCGTTGTTAAGTTTCAGACAAATTTAGCCTGCATATAGAACTGACAGAAAGCCTTTCGAGGTTATGACTTGTTCTATTTTCATTTGTAATAGCGAAAACATCTCAGAATGCCATTATCGCGCCATGCATGCTTGGAATGATTGCATGCCTTTCAAACTAGCCAAATTTATTGCTAAAATGGCCAGAATTGTTCCATTTTGAAGGCGCCGAGGGTTTTCTACTTCTGCTTTTGAATCATGGTGGTGTTCCGCCCAGCATGTTCTCTACACTAGGAAAGTCCGCAGGGAGTTCGCTACTGGCATCATGCGCAATCTTTCTCGCAAACTCAACAATACCATGAAGGCTCTCTTTCTCACCGCCGTGCCTTAGGTATCCATCTGCATACCATGAAGCCTGGATGGGACAATTCATTGTGACGAGTACCGTTAATAATAATGCCATTGTTGCAAGTCCATCATGCACACAGTAATCTGACAACAACTTCTCGATCGAAAGATTCAGTGTAATATGTGCTGAGATGTTTTAGCCTTGTCCCTTAGTAGCAGTGTTTAGAAGTATGTAGCATGCACTTACCTACGTCAGGTGCATACAGGGCAATCTCCTTATAGCGGTCGGCCCAATCATGATGTGTTAATGTTGCGTACTGCCAGCCTCTCGCTGACGTATCGGATTCCCAGTCTGACTTTTTCAAATGGATTAGATCGCTCTTTTAAACCATGGGCATCATTGAGCAAAGCGCGTTCAATGTCTTTGGCAATCCAACAACTATAAGCATTTCTGAGAGTGCGTCCACGTAGCGTGGCCACAATGATTGTTTAGACTCAATAGCAGTAGTCTTTAGGGCCGATTTATGTATGCCGCGTAATGCCCTTGGTTGATGGACGTAAGTCCTACAACCTTGTCATAATTAGTCCAAGCTGAAGAAAACAAGCCTCAAAGCTTCGTACTACAAGACAATCCCAAAATGAATCTTGGATGCCCTGTTTCTGCTTATTAAGGGCCTCGTCTATAAGAGCCTCGATTTAGGCAATATTATAACCAACTATGTTGGATGCAAAAATGAGACTGTATCAAGCGGTGCGTGATTTGACAAATACACATTATTTATTCCACCGCACATGCTACTCTCTCATATAAATGGAAGAATGTATCTTACGATGCTACCTTATAGTTAACTATTTTCATGTTGGATTTTTTTTTTTTTTTTTCCGTAGATAATTATCAGATGTTAAACGTGTTCTTCAAAAATTTTAGAATGGCAATAATTTTTTCATCATCAAATCTTCGGCCAACCATCTGCAAACCAATTGGCATATTATGAAATAACTCGGGGTCATCTGCAATCCTCTGCTTTCAGCCCATGCTTGACAATTTTACGGGAAGTAGCGTAACCGGGGACTGACTCACATAATTTCCAGTTTTCTTTATCCAAACCGCTCATGAAACGCCTTCTATTCTCCTTGACGTCTTTTGCTTTGTCAACTAGACCAGTCGGAAAGGCCAGGGCTGGATAGTCGAGCAAGTTCCACACAGCAGTGTATGTCCAGTATTTAGCTGTGTTATGCTTCGTAGCCACCCCCGGCGCAACGGGACAGATGATGGCGTCCATAGTGTTCTCCCAAGTGCCCGAAGCTTTATTCAGAATTCCAGTGTTATTCCAGTGCTGCGAGTATTCCATCCTGAATTCTTCTCGTTCTTCTAGCCAGTATTCTAATTCACCTCGATCCAATTTTTTTACACCTGGGTTGTCCTTAATAATCCACTCCGTCAAGGGTAGCAATGGCTCACCAGATTCAGCCATAACAGCCATATCGGCTTCACCCCCATCAGTAAAATAGAGGCTCGATGCAATAGCCCATGCCTCATCATGTTTATATGGCGAAAGTTTCACCACTTCCACATATGGCACATTGCTCACTTTATCTACAAACTCTCTCAGCGCTCTTGTTATTGGCGGGTGTGGCTTGACGACTTCGTCGTGCCATATAACCCCCAAACGCAATGGCTTTTCCTTGCTTGGAGCAATATCGACCGCCCTCCAAGGCAGTGGTATTATTGCTGGCTCAATGTGCCATGGCTCTGCAGCCGTCACGACTTTCATGAACATTTCTATGCCTTCCAAGCTGACGCTCATCGGTCCTAACACAGTGACTATTGGATCAGCTCCTGGAGGAGTGCTACTCCAGCCAGTAGTTGGCACCCGAAATGCGGTTGGCTTGAGCCCATAAATTCCACAAGCAGCAGCTGGGACGCGAATTGATCCGCCTACGTCACTTCCGACGCCTAATACGGAGCCGCGCAATCCAACTAGCGCAGCTTCTCCTCCTGAAGAACCGCCTGAAGACATAAGGATGTTGGAATATGGATTCGTGGTGACACCATAGAGGTTGGACGCGCATTCAAGTTGCATCATGCTCTGAGGCTCTGTTGTTCGAGCATGGACAATGGCTCCAGCTCGCGTAAGAATTTGGACCACTAGTGCATCGGCAACAGGGCGTGGACGTGAATAGAATGGGGCACAGTAGCCAGAAGTAAGAGGTCGATTTGCAATGCCGATGTGAGACTTGATGCTCACTGGCAAACCGTGAAGCGCTCCAAGCGGAACCGAATTATGCAAGAGGTGGGCATCAAGCTCAATAGCACGAGAGATGGCTCGTTCAGTGAGAAGTTCAGTGAGACAGTTTGTCTACCAATATTGGTTGGCAATTAACTATGTGACTAAGGTGTAAATTACTTACAAGATTCTGAGCAATGAGGGCTCTTTCCAGAAAGGCCCGAACCACCTCTTGAGCGGAGATTATGCGTTTAGATACTAAGGATACAATCTCTTGAGGCTCTAAAGATGTTATTCTAGCGCTGCTTGCGGATAACATTATATCAGGGACATGGGTAATGTTTCCCGAAAGCTCGGCCGAGATTACAATATTTACTCCAACTTCAGCAAGTGTTTCGTCACGAAGCGCCTGCGCTTCTTGGGCGATTTGCTTCCACATTTTGTTAGAAGTTCTCATTACGTTTCTGTTGATATCAAAACATAGAAACCGATCTTCAAGGGAGAATATAGGTAGAATACGGAGTACTCTCTCTTGCTTTTCTTCCTTGGCAGGGTGTTTCAAGTATAAATACCGAGCGTCAGCAACCTACGTGTAACTAGGCAGCAGCGAGTGCTGACATAACGTGCGCAGCTGCGCCTAGCCTTAAAACCAATAGGTAAAAGGATAACGGCTTTGGAGCTTACACAGATAAAATATGTAAAACCCTTCAATTGCTATGACTTTATAATAACGAGCATGTCGATATCCATAGATGATTCTGCCCCGATAATAGCGCGTAAGCACAGGGTAGAGTATAAACCAACGAAAACAGAGCCCAGCAGTTCCACTCACCTAAGCAAATAGCATGGCCATCTTGACTATGTATATTTCGTAACAGATCACAGCTATCTCATTTTCTTAGAATAGAAATTTAAGGAAGCGATATAAAGTATTCAATAACGTTCAAGCTATTAAACGTCTAACACAAAAGAAAGGCGCAGAAAGCGTGATCTGCTATTTATTATCTTGACCCGTTTGCATTCTTCACATTAACAATGCTGCATCCCTATTCCCGAATGCGACTAGTTATCGCCGCCCTCATCTCCACCGCTAGAAGTGTTGTTATTTCCCGAGGAGGAGTTGTTGTTGTCTCCTGACTTCTTATAGTCCTCACTATCATCGCCTTTGATTTGCATATACTGGCCTGGGTAATACTTGGAAACCCACATTTCCGCCAGCATATCCTTAGTGACTGGCTTCAGGTAGTAGTTGATGGGCACGCCACCAGTGAGGTCGGCAGCTTTGGCAAGATAGTCATCGAGCGCTGACATCATAGAGTTGATATCTAGGATTTTATCATTTTCCCTTGAGAGTTCTCCGAGTGCCTCTAGTGCGGCCTTGACCGTTCCGCCTGTGATAGCAACCATCTCTCCTCCTTTTCGCGCAGATGCTGCGGATTGTTGGACAGATTCCTGCTCTGCGGCAGTTGCGTTGTCAAGCTCAGCGATCTGTTCCATCGACTTCTTTCCATCGAAGTTCGCAAACTGCTTGACCCCCAACTTTATCTCATTCGATTTGATAGTCGGAATTAAACCCATACAAGTCATAGTGACGTGCGACTGGACATTCTGTGTGCTGAGAAGATTCTTGACATCATTTCCAAATTTCTTGTCGACGCCAAATCCTCCTGTTTTCTTATTATACCATGCTCCCACTTCTAACTGAACCTGGGCCTGCGAAGCGATCTTCATGAGCTTCTCGCTAGTTGACGTTGAGGTTGTTCTCAAAATATGAACCATGCCAACGAAGCTGGATCCATATGTTACCCCCGAAATGAGAGTCATTGATGGCTTCCCTTTTCCTCCAACGCCTTCTTCTGAGTCAATTTCTTCAGCTAATTTCGTCATTGCTTCAGGACTTGTTGGGTTGATTCGATTTTCTTTTTGTGGCCACATCTGGTTCCAAACTTTGATTGCTTTGTCAACGTTCATTATAAATGGAGCCAGGACTGTGGCGTTTTTGTGCGTGCAGGTAGCACTTATAACAAGAGTGCCTTCAATATCGTGCTTTTCTCTCTGGCTATTGACTTGACTATGCACCTGAGCTGCCACACTGGTCTGAACTTTGGTACCGAATATACCCATCTTTGCAGTCGCAAATGAGGCTATATCATCCGCCGAAGTTGAGGATCTTTGATCATTCGACTCCGTAGAAAAGTATTGCACGTCCATATTTATCGAGTCAGCAGCAAGAGCCATTGGCTTAAGCTGCGTCCTAACGTAGTCCACTGGGCTCTCCCATTGCACATGGACTTCCGGGATTTTGGCGCGGACTTTCGCAATATTTTGTTCAGCTACAATTTTTGCCTTAGCATAATCAACCGCCGCTGAAGCAACGTCTTTGTTGAAAAGTTGAATTTCCTCCCTAAGAGGCTTAAGATCCTCTTCGGCAAGCTTTAAGCCGTTAAGTTCTAGTAGAGTCATATCAAGACTTCGCTTCGATGCCAATAGACCATTGTATTTGTCTTGCGCTGCATCGGCATGTGCTTGGTATCCAGCAATTTCTTGGACATTCTGAAGGGCGGATTTATCAACGATCTGGCCCATCACAAGGCTGGGATCATATGGAATAGTGGACGGCATGGTTGTATGCTTGCAGAAGGAGACCCTATAAATCTGGCGTGGTGTAATAAAATAACAATTATCTTATTGTAGATACCAGCTTGGCCTCCCGATTCGGCCTACTTGCTTTCGAATGCCAGAAATATTTAAAAGAGCGTAAGCAGCTATAAATAATTGGCTGTAGATTCCATCTCTATCTTTCAATAATTACTCTACGGCCTCTGATTTGAGCGATAGATTGATTCTCAGCCAGCACCAAGCTGATTGACTACCCGTAAATGCTAACTCACCATGCTCAGCTCAGAATTGATACGCTGGGCGCGGATATGGGTCTATTCTTAGTTAGTGAATTAGTCCCTAGACCAGGGGCGATGTACGTTCAGCTATCAATATGGACGGCGGCTAAGCTAGGCCTTCAAGTTTACATGCAGCTTCTGCAGCCAAAATTTGTGTAAAGCGACTCTCCCGTCATAAAAAAAGACAAATACAAGGACCGTAGGATAGCACATAGGTAAGAAAAAGATGTGTTTCCTAGCCTTAAATTGATCTAAAGCTGTTTGTTCAACATTTCTCCAGACAGACGCCAACACTGATTAGGTACCCAGAAGACTAGATAATTTGACAGCCAGCTCAATTGTGTATCCCTTGGGGATTAGCAGCCTAGAACAGTGGGGATGATTTTACCAAATCAGCCAATATTACACATCTTTATGGTGTTAAATGCAATGCCACGCATATGTGCAATAAAACTAGTAATGGGAAATAAGCCGTGGCTTAGGCTGCAGAGATGCTAGCTGGATGAGAGCGAAGTGAGGTACAAGCTGAAAGCTGAACTATAGAAGAGTGATGAAATTCTCGGCATGGTTGCGACAAGTAAAACTTTGGCTACGGCGTTATGTTAGAGCGCTGTTACTAGTCTACGGGATACGTGTGAAATTAAAAGGATTTAGATATCAGAGCCAATCTTAAACAGCTGAATTTTACATAAATCGCATTCGGACAAGATCACACGTAATCATTCTTACTTCATTGACGATGGCACCATCAGCTAATGAACCCACCGCTGCTGAAGAGTGGATAAGGCATTTCGGGCAATAGAATAGGGACTCAGTGGTGAGATACCGAATACAGCACTATCAAATGATGAGTCTACTGTTGAATAATAGGTACGAAATTTGCGTTACTGTTTTCAGTTGCTCACATATTTTTTCTCATCAGGGCGGGTCAGCAAAATAACCAATCATTACCATGTGAACTATGGCATGAAATAAATAACTGCGCATTGTGACTGGTGTTTATAAGCTCGGGGACGAGGTCTCGTAATGCATGATATTGTAACCCCAGAGACTAAAATGGTGCTTTGCGTGTACAATTAACAGATTAATATTATACTAATAAGTTTATGCATTCAAATGTTCAATAATGGGCCTATCGAGCCCTCCAATATCGATTTTCGCAAAGCAGAAATCATAATATCGAATTTATTCAACACCAGGGCTGCTGTAGTAACAAGCTTTGTATACACTAATAATAAAATACATACACCACTGCAACATATCATTGAGAGTATCTCGGCATATTTCCATCACAATATACCTAGAGACCCTGTGTGCTGGACGAATCGCTTTAGGGATTTTCTACCTCCCGGAGCCAATATCGGTAAGAAAACGTTGGTGTCCAGAAACGCTCCCACATGAAGCCTAGTTCGGGATTCGAAACATTGGCCTCTACAAATCGCTCCAAGGCACGTTCATATACTTCTCGTGGGCGACTTTTAATTGTATCTCGTTGAACTGCAAAAGTACCACCATGTGCCGCTCGAATAGCTGGTGGGTGCTTCTCTTCTAACACAAATTTCCACAGTTCTGCTGGTGTATATGGCGCAAAGACAAGAGAGCTTAGCTCGCTTGGTGTTATCCAGATGCTTTCTTTTGGATCAGTCCAGTTGATCTTGGCCCAATCATTTACATCGTGGAAAAGAGTGGAATCAAAAGGATTGACTTCGCCAGGTTTGACTCGAAGTGCCTGATCCACCATTTTGCTCGTAGTGTTAACAACAGACCCAATCAGATCAAAAGGGGCTGCCTGAGAGAAGACCATGTAGTCTTCTAGACTATTCCAATTGTTAACAATGTGGTACAAGTGCGTATGTCCCTCTCGACCGATGTTAGGTAGCTCCACGTAGGAGCGAAAAGCGTCGTGGTCAACAGTGTCGTTGGATTGTGGGATATGGCCCTTGTCATAAACATAGGAATACTTAGCTACTGGGAGCCAAGGTGCGAGGTCTTCTTGAAAGCGAGCTACAACAACACCTATGCTTGTGGTCGATATAGGCCACTGGGGCATCGTTGCCGTTGATAGAAATGGACTCATAGTAGCAGTATGTGAGGAATATGAATATTGCCAAATAATTTTGCAGAAAAGAACAAGAGACTGAGAGTGAACTACGTTTGGAAAGATAAGGCGAACTTTGTTAGACTTTTATATGAACACAGTCAGCATAGGAAAACCTTGAGTAGGAGAGAAACTCGAATCCGCTGAAAGGTAAGCACTAAAAGCTTCCCTCACCTTTCAGGATATCTACTTAAACCCCTATAGGAGAACATGAATTTTTATTATGGTGTCAATGTTTCATGCTGGCAAGAAATGCATGAATCTTGCATCATAGAGTATTGAACACCGTACTTTTAGGAATATTGATTCCAGAATTTGATATCCGAACATTGCCAGGATGGTTCATCAAGGTTCAAAAGAAAAGCTGCCTGAGCCATACTACCGGATACATATAGACTCAGATATCTAAATTTAATAATGCGTTAAAAAAAAACCATCAACCATTTTGTCCACGAAGGAATGAATGATAGCCCAAGCTAAGCACATCACATCACGATCTAATTATACCCCATGCCTTTTAACATTCTTAACTTAGCAAAATACAAAGCGAGAGAAAACAATCATCTGCGGCTGTCACGTCTTCACTGGCTATTGCGTTTGGCATGACATTGCCATAAGTTAAAGAACGATTTGATCGACATAGCTATTACAGATAGAAAAAGGAGCCTCATATACCATAAATAAGAGACATTTCTGTCCAGCTAGTATCTTCTGTTTTCCGATATATGGCGAGTATGCTGTGGAGATAGATAATCCACCATAATTAGTATCATGTCAGAAATTAACGTCTTAAAGCCGCTAAAGAAAAGTTGTCAGTGATATAGATTTTCCCCTTTACAATTAACTCCGTAGATAATTACGTCACTTACTAAATGTGAAATATCTATAGAGAGGATAGAATATACACCCTCTGTAGTCAAATTGTATGAACATGGCTGTGACAAGTTGGCATTTCCTCGTTCCCATGCCCCGAATATTTATTCATTTAAATATATAAACATTTCACTGATAGAACTCTGCTGTATATATAGCATCAAAGCTATAGATTCTTGTAAGCTGATATGATATATAGCGTCATACTGATATCAGCAGAACCACTTTTCGTAATGGCCTCAGAAGCCGTCAGTTCTGCCACATCTCATCGCGTTTCCTCCGTCTGGATTATTACTCTTCGATTACTATATAGGGTAAATTTCATGGTCATCTCAATAGTAGCACTTGTCGCTTTTCCTTTCTCTGTGTCTTCTAGAATATTAGACTCTGACAATGAGACCTAAGTCTCCCATTTTGTCTCTACCTTTAGCTATTTGCTGTTTTGCAAAATTTCTCGATTTTCATCTTTTTAACCTGTCCCGCATACACTTATTGTTGCTTTATATTCCACATTGGAATCTCAGAGTGTCAATTCACGCTAGGCAGCTATTGTGAGCAGAATCCGTGTTGCGCTTCAAAAGAAAACAAATGTGAAGGCATTGCGAGGCTCCAACAGCCCTTTTATTCGTGAGCCAGTAGCAATTACTCGTGGCGACAAGACCTGTTCCTCATTCAGACATTTTTCACACATATTCTTCAAAATCTGTTGATATTCTCCGTTAATTAATCAAGAATATAGACTAAAAAGAACTTCATGCAGCCCAGCTTCCTGCTGCTACCAGGTTTTAATGCACATCGTATAATCGCCATATTCTCCGCAGACTTATCTCCGCAAGTGTCAACGCCAGATCTTTTAGTACGTGATAAACGCCGAATGGCGGCCCCGAGGCTCCACTATCCGCTCGCACCCGCTCTCATCCGCTCTTGCTAGACCCGCCAGGACAGGCCATTGCGGAGGAATACAGTTAAACTGCTTCATGAAAAACAACATCTATTGAACAAAAGAGGCTAAATGATACCTTTTTCGAACTTGAGTCATACCGAGATCAGAAAATTTGAGATGATCCAGTGATTGCAAGACAGAGACTACCCGAAGTGGCTTGATCATTCAAGTATAAAGATGGAACCTCCTGCTCTCATGAGATGGTATTCCAACCACTCTCTTTACCGGATACTTCAGTCTCATTTTTACATCTAAACCGAAATCGCATCGAACAGATAAATACAACTAAGCAATAATGGCTCCTCAAACTTGGCTCATCACTGGCGCTTCATCTGGCCTTGGCCTCCATCTCGCTATTGTCGCTGCGAAGCAGGGCAATAAGGTCGTTGCCACAACACGTTCACCTAAGAAAGCTCAGCAACCTCAAGGCACGAATATCAGCTTCGTTTACCTTGATCAGAATGAGCCTCTGGACAAGATAAAGGAAGATATGAACGTCATTATCTCCAATCATGGCCCAATCGACGTTGCCGTTAACTGTGCGGCTTACGTCCAAATGGGTGTTCTTGAAGATCTCACTCCTGAAGATACATATCAGCAATTCCAAACGAACGTCTTTGGAGCACTCAACGTATATCGCGCCATTCTACCTCACATGAGGAGCAGAAGATCTGGAACTCTGGTGACCATCGGGTCAATGGCAGCATGGTTTGCCCATCCAGCCGCGAGCATATACAACGCCTCCAAAGCAGCTCTACGGTTACTCAGCCTTGGTCTTGCCGGCGAAGTCCGCCCTCTTGGCATCAAACACTTGCTTGTCGAACCTGGCCGGTTCCGTACAGAGTTGCTGAAGCAGGATGGGGATTTTAGAACATCAAGTGGGAGCGGCGGCATCGCTGATTACCGAGAGCTAAGCGAAGCAAACAAGCGCGATATTGCTTTTGAAAGCGACAAACAGCGTGGAGATCCTGTCAAAGGTGCTCAGGTCATCTATGACGTGGTTACTTCTAGCGGCGTGGCTAAAGATAAAGAAATGCCTTCGTTCTTGCCTTTGGGTGCTGATGCGATCGAAGACATTACTGCCGCCGCAACCTCGGCGATTGATGTGTGTAAGGAGTGGAAAGACATTGCTAGTTCTACAGATTATTAGAAAGTCTTGGTGTTGGCGCTGTCGAGGGTATTGTATTACTTGCATATTTATAGATAATAAAGCACTTATTATTGTTTCACATTTATAGAACATTTGCATTCTTATTTAAATAGTATACCTCTATATCATATAAATATAGCGTGTAAACCACTTATAAGCAGTGTTTATGAGTAGCATTAATACATATTGAGTTCAGTAGTATTAGTCGTTCTTTTATGAACAAAATAAAGTAAAATCTAACGCACACTTGTCACACATGGTCATGTCACATTCTTGGATAAATGTACATTCTCTAAGCCGTCCCTGTAGCTGTTGCCACTGCTATCATCAGCTTCTTGTGTCTCACCCGATATGACCTTATGTTGAGGCGCTGAGAGATAATGTTTTGAACGTTGCCACCGAATCCTGGACTTCTGAGATATCTAACTCCTCTGACATAATTAGTGTTTTTTCTTTACGCTTGCTAGCTGTCGGCCCAATACTTAAGGAATGAGCGAGGCGGGCTGAACATGATGTAGGAGAAGTACATCTATCTATATTGGCACTGTTGAATGAGCGATCAAGCTCCATCGTGAGTAGAAATATATTGCTAGTTATGTGGATTATTAAAAATAGAATGAAGCATCGTGAGAATACATCTAATATGAAGAGCTAGTTATTATAGTCAATACTGGTATGATTACTTATATATATAGGCTTGTTTTCAGACTACAATCTCTGCTTCGCTTTAACCCCTCTTGGGTGGGCAATCGCTTCGCACTACTGTAAAAATATTGTGATAGTAAAAGCCTCTCGATCTCCTAAATAGCCCTCTTTTCAAACTCTTAATAAGTCTATGCTAAAAAAAAATGTATATCATTTCGAATTCATGAGCGGTATGCTTTGTAAGCTCGGAACGAGCACGGAAGCTCTTGATGACTAGAGCGAACTTGCACTGTCGTGTCGTGCTAAATCACCCCGCATATCAAAGTCACTTCTCCGCGAAAATGAAATCCACCATCATCACTATTTTACCTCGCTATATTTTTAGATTCTGTTTACCGCCCTATAGACACTCAATATGACTCAAGAGGAAAAGTTGTTGCTTCAAAATGCTCGCCCATATGCGTTCTCTTGCCCTACTGCAACCACGGGCTTTATTATAATCGATATGCAGAGAGACTTCTTAGACCCAAATGGCTTCGGGTCAATTGTTTGCGAAAATCCTGCTACCTTCTCATCTGTTCGCAAAATTGTGCCAGATATTCAGAGAGTACTCGAAGCAGCTCGATCTATTGGCATGCATATAATTTTCACCAGAGAAGGCCACCTTCCGAATCTCTCCGACCTACCAGCTGCGAAGAAATTAAGACAAACAAGAGCACCTAACGGCAGTCAATCAACGGGCATTGGCGATGAGGGCCCCATGGGAAGGCTTCTAGTAAGAGGCGAGAAAGGCCACGATATTATTGACGAACTGAAGCCAAATACTGGAGAACCAATCATAGATAAGCCTGGGAAAGGAAGTTTTTGGAGCACAGAATTTCACCGATTATTGTTAGCTAGAGGTATCACGCATTTGATCTTTGCTGGAGTTACCACTGAGTAAGTTTAAGCCTACCATAATGGCAGAACATGGGGCTGATTGCGTCTGCAGATGTTGCGTAACGAGTACCTTGAGAGAGTGCAGCGACAGAGGCTATGAATGTTGCGTTCTATCAGACTGTACGGCTGGATTCAATGAGCGAATGGCGGCCACTTCCTTGGATATTGTTACCTGTCAGAATGGCCTTTTCGGATACGTCGGCCATAGTTCAGAATTTGTTACGGAAACAGAACAAATCCGCCAAATAATTCCATCTTTGACTGTGCATGACCTTAACTCTCCAATGCTTCCTTCTATCGATCAGCTCAAAAGTCTTTACAGAGATGGTCGTATCAAGCCACATGCAGTTATAAAATCTGTCTTCAATCGCATATCGAAATACGAAGATGTCAATCCAGCTGTTTGGATCTCTAGGCAGTCTCAAGAGGATGTATTAGCAGCTGCTGAAAAATTATTGACAAGATATGCCGGAAAGCCTGTCCCTCCTCTTTTTGGCGTTCCCTTCGCCATAAAGGACAACATTGATGTCGAAGGAGTGGTTACTACAGCAGCATGCGAAAGCTATGCGTATACAGCTACTTCTACAGCTCCGTCAATTCAACATCTACTCGACGCGGGGGCGCTGTATATAGGGAAATTGAACCTTGAACAGCTTGCAACTGGCTTAGTGGGATGTCGCTCGCCCTACGGTGCTCTTCACTGCTTTCATAGCAAAAATCATGTCCCCGGTGGCTCATCTTCCGGATCTGCAGTCGCCGTCGCTGCTGGACTTGTTTCCTTTGCTATTGGAACTGATACAGCCGGGAGCGTTCGTGCCCCTGCTGCATTAAACGGCGTGGTTGGCTTCAAACCCACCAAGGGCACCATCTCTGCCAGAGGTGCGGTGCCTGCATGCCAGAGTCTTGATACAATTGGGGTTTTAGCACCTTCCATCGCCGATGCAAGACAGGTTTGGTATGTTCTTGCTCAGCATGATTCCCTAGACCCGTATGCCAAACCACCAGCAAGCTTGCCAACATGGGCAGTAGATTTCCGCGGACCAAGAGAGGGAGGCTTTACCTTTGGTGTGCCTCCGGATTCTCTTTTACAACTGTGTTCAAAGGAATACCAAGAGCTGTTCAAAAAATCTGTTAAAACGCTGCAGTTACTTGGAGGAACACTTGTTGGCATTGATTACACGCCATTTGCTACAGCGGGCGATCTCATTTACGGTGCATCCCTTATTCACGAACGTCTCGCTTCAATCGGCTACGAATTCCTGTCGGAGAAGATCGATACACTTCACCCGACCACTAAATTAGTCATCCAGAAGGTTCTCTCGTCGGATTTAAAAGGCTGGGAGGTATATAGAGATCAGGCCATACAAATGGAATGTATTGCCAGAGGACGCCAAATCTTCAACAAGTTCGAGGGTGGCATCGACGTTTTAGTCGTGCCAACCGTACCATGGCATCCAACTATACAAGAAATACAAGACAGTCCACTGATTCCTAATTCCAAGCTCGGTTTATTCACGCATCCAGGAAATGTTATCGATTTATGCGGAGTCAGCGTCAATGCCGGATGGGTTAATGAGGGAGGAGTTCGGCTACCATTTGGCATCACGTTTCAAGGCGGCAGTGGATACGATGGCAAAGTGTTGGATATTGCAGCTGTTTTTGAAAAGTATTCGGGAGAAAAGCAGAGTTCAGTTCAATAAGCGCAGCTGCTATACGATATGTTTCAGCTTCATCATAAGCGTTTGCTAAAGAACCATTACATCTGGCACAATATTTCAAATTCTCAGACCCAAACAGATACTGTTATAGTACCTTGGGAATTAGTTCGCGATGGAAGACATCATGATAGTCATCTGATGCCAAGTTATTTGCTGGATACAGTCAGTATATGTGATTCATGCTGTTTTCTCTAACTCGACATACTCGATTGCCGATACCAAAGCCGCCCCTCAATCTCTTTCCAATTTCCCCAAGGTCAAGTATCCCGAGCCCACTGCCGGTGCGGAGATGCCGCTAATGCTACCAAGTCTCCGCGAAGCCCGAACAAATTGGCCACTATAAGTGGGACTAATGGGTTGAGAGCCAGTCAACAAGTTATTAAAAGGCATGAGCCTGGCCGCTACAAAATGCAATCTATTGTCAAGATAATATCATATTTTGATTCAGAAGCTACATTTAACTAATCGTTCTATCGCACCCACGCATCTACTCTGGAAGCTTGTTGCAGGCACAGTTTGAAGATGGGCAGCCAGGTTCCCTCGCTCCAAACTGCAGCCGTTATAGAACAACCAGGCCCAAACGGTATTGTGCGAATTGACAACGCACATCCCGTAGAGACACCAGGCAAAGATCAAGTTCTTGTCAAATTAGCTTATAGCGGTATCTGGTATGCCCTTGACCTCTCTTCTTTCGCAATGAGCATCTTACCGAACATCATTTCAGCGCATCAGAAGTTCGGGCACTACTCGGCTGGGCAAATTATAAGCCGGTTGTTGGCCACGAGGGAGTTGGAATTGTCGTGAAAATAGGCGAGAATGTCTCAGAGCCAATGCTTGGGCAGCGAGTGGGTGTGAAATGGCTTCACAGTGCGTGCGGCCTATGCTCAGAATGCCAAAGAGGATCTTCCAATCACTGCATTAAACCAGCCTTTACAGGTGTTCATGCTCAAGGAACTCTACAGCAATATGTAATCGCCGACTCGCGATATTTGACGGTGATTCCAGACGGCATTCCCGGAGAAGTGGCTTCTCCTCTACTATGCGCAGGATTAACAATGATGGGTGGCATTGCAAAACTTGACGAACATATACCCAAAGATGGCTGGGTCGTAATCTCTGGCTCGGGCGGCGGTCTAGGACATATCGGAGTTCAGATCGCCAGCAGATTAAGGAAGTTCAGGGTTATCGCAGTCGATTCCGGGCTATCCAAACGAGAGCTCAGTCTACAATGCGGTGCCCACGAATTCATCGATTTCGCTACCGAAGATGTTGAGCAGAGAGTCAAAGAAATAACAGGCGAGGGGGCTCATGCTTGTCTCGTTGTTTCTGGGTCAGAGGCCGCATTTGAGCTTGCACCAAAGTTGGTTCGGAACAATGCATTATTAGCTGTAATAGGATTACCTGCCGCCACCTTCAACTTTCCCTTAGCAGCCAGTGTATTCGCCGCAAAAGGTAAAGTTATGTTTTTGTGAGCCAAAACACCGGCACAGAGCGTCTTGCTAATTGTGTCTTAGCACTTACGGTCACCGGAGTCATGGTAGGGACTGAGCAAATGATGGTGGAGCTTCTCCAACAAACTGCTGCAGGAGTTATCCGTCCTATGGTCAAAGTGGAAGAATTTTCAAAAGTCCCAGATATTTTTGAGAAGCTGAAGAATAACCAGGTGACAGGGCGAATAGTGGTGAGAATTCCTCAGTGAGATGATGAGACACAGTTGTTACATGAGGTATTGAGAAGGTGGCGTTTCTTGATCAAATAAATGGAATTATCACGGAAGCACAAATTAGCAGCCTCAGTTACAGCCATATAAGGGTAGATTTGAAATAAGATGCATGCAATATATTCTTACTCTATTTTCGCAACTCCTGCGTCTTGGGACTTTACAACACCGACTCGGTCATCTCCACCAAAATTCCACTTGTCTTGTAGATCACCATCCATATTCCGGCCTGGCACGTGATGCTCTCCTGGCTCTGACGTGGACTCATTTGCGAAACGTTATTTTTTTTTTATTTCGAAACTCTAAACAATATCGCTACACATACATCGTTGACAGGAGCTTAAGTGAACAAATTGATTGCAATTGCGGCCCAAGATGCCGTCCCCAATGATGACAGCCACGCTGCAGGCGGCGTTCCTGTCAACCCTCTCAAATTTCTGTGCTCAGTTTATTGAGGCATACTGGAATAATGTAAGACTCTCTAATTCGCGCAATCTCATTGGATACGTCTCAAATGCCCATTCATAATGTTCGATGTCTCACACTCATAGCGGTGACAGCGTAACTTTTATTTGGACTTTATCCAGCTCGCCCGGTTCATTGCATACACTCTTATCACTGCTCCGCCAAACTACATATGGCAGCAGTTCCTCGAAAAGGCTCTGCCCGCATATCCGCCTATACGTCGGCAGCACAATCATGGTGATAAAGACATTGAGCTCAGAGCCATGGAAGATTCCATTGGAGAAGGGATTGAGCGTCAAGATGATGCAGCGGTGCAATCCAAATTCAGCATTCGCAACACGCTGGCCAAATGGTTCATTGATTGCATCACTGCCGGAGCCATTATGAATACAGTGGCATTTTTGGTCGTCATGGGGATTTTAAAAGGCCAGCCTGCCATTCAGATAGTATCCAACATTAAAACTGTGAGTGTTCAACCATTAGACTCTTATTGTCAGTACAACTAACATCATCTCAACCAAGGAAACAATACCTATTATTATTGCAGGGTACAAAATTTGGCCAATCGCTTCAATTGTTAGCTTTAGCTTCATCCCCGTCCACCGTCGCATCGTTTTTCTGAGCTTCATTGGCTTGTTATGGGGAATCTACATGAGCTTGGTTGCGGCTCGGGTTTAGCTTGAATGCTTATTTACAACTTGATACATGTACTCCAAGTTATGTTTGCACAAGTCAATCTAGATAGGATACTGGGGTCGTGGGATGTATGAACAATCGACTCCAAGTACCTGGAAAATTCAATGCTGTTTATATATATGCCCTATTAAGGCTTACAAAGCTATGTACAATGAAGCGTTATTCACACAAGGGATGATTCATCTTTCCTTGTCATATTGCGCCCTGGCACAAATGTCATATCATTAGTCGTTTAGCATTGCTGGGGCCTCCAGTTCGGGATAATGTAGCCACCATTAGGGTTGACAATGTCGAAGGTGTCCTCACCCCTCCATGCGTGAAGGAACCAGCCAACGTTCTGGGCCTTGAAGTAAGCACAGTTGTTGTCAAAAGTCTTCCAGTAGTTGGTGTACTGAGTGACGCCAAGGTCCTGGTGTCCGGGGTAGTGGTCGGTAGGACCCCAAGCCCACTGAGTCTCAGTTACAAAGGTAGGCAGGCCAACGTTGGCCTTGACCCAGGCGATCTGGGACTGGATGTAGCTCCAAGCTTGCGACTCGGGGTTGTTGAAGTGGTAGAAGGGCATGGGGTGGATGTGAGCAAAGTCAGAGTTGGCTTTGACACCCTTGCCGATAGAGCCGAGGCCTTGGCCATTGTTGCCGCTCATGGTACCGGGTCTGTCCCAGTCCTCGCTGATACCGGCCTGAATGCCCTTGGCGTTGAGGGTGGCGCGGAACTTGCCCAGGTCGTTGACAAAGTTGCCCTGGTCCATACCATCACCAACGGGCTCGGAGCCGAACTCAGCCCAGTGGACGACATAAGGAGCAATGGCCGCAACGGACGGATCGTTGATGGCATTGTAGATGGCCTGTTGGGACTGCTGCCAAACATTCTGGAATCATCTTGTCAGTACTTGGGTACTCATACATGAAAGTCAATCGTCATATACTACTTACACCATCGCCAAAGTTGGTCCAGACCTGGACAATCAGGCCCATGCCGTTGTCATAGGCGGCCTTGATGGCATTGATGAAGACACTGGACTGAGTGCAGGTAGGGTAGTACATGCGCACAATGCTGGCGCCAAAGTCCTTCTTCTGCTGGGCAAAGTCCTTCTTCATCTGAGCGTAGCCGTTGTCCGAGTCGGAGCAAGTGCTGTCCTCGAGAGGATACGAGAAGCCCATGAAGCCATAGAAGTCGGACTGAGGGCACCACCAGTTGCTAAGAGCAGTGCTTGGGGCAGCATAGTTGCCGGGGAAAGTGGCGTTGCCAAAGGGAAAGCAGTTTCCGGCAGCAGCAGGAGTAGGAGCCGCAAGAGCGGGAACGGCTGCCAAAGCGGCGAGCGGGAGCAGCGAGGAGATCATGGCTGCGAATTGGTCTCTTTCCTTACTAGATGGCGTAGTCTGGTATAAGAGGATATGGAGTTGAGTGATGGCCTCAGCCGAGAGAAAAGCAGATGCCAAGCCAGGCTATTAATACTTGTCGAGATCTGGTGAGGCCTACAGGCGGCGCCTGATCAGCCTTGTAAGCCGTTCTCATCAATCACAACAGAGAAGCCATACCATACCATACCATACCATACTACCTACTAGGTACTATCCACACAAGGTTCCTCGGCTCCTCATTCTTCATGCTCGCCACTCCACTCGCTCCGTACTCCTTGGAAGTTTTCTCCGTATGTTTGCGGATATGTGCTTCGTATACGGGCATGCAGACGGGTATCTTTCTCAGGAGGCTCAAAGGAGCAGCTGAGTATGGTCCAAGGCCATGTTCCCCCACATAATCAGCATGCTAGCCAGCTCAGACCCTGTTCCCCATAACGCGAGAGCCCAGTAGTGTGTGCGTTCCTGGCGCCATATGGACGGACAAATATTGACCGCCATCAACCATAAACCGGGAGACGAGGCTATTCGATTCGTCCTCCGCGAGCCAGCTGGGCCAAAAGGGCCGACTGCACACATCGGGCCAGCCAGCCTTAGCCGGCAATTACGGCAGGGCGCCGACTGACAGGCATCAAATCGGCAAACGTTCCATCGAGCTTAATCGCCATAGGCATTACCCTATCCAGTTGTAGCAAGTGAAATGAACGGGGTAGTCAATCCAAGATCTAGCTTCCTAGATGAGAATCGAGAAATTCGGACCTGACCGTTAAGCTCGGCCTAGCAGGGAGCCTGACACGCGCTACTTTGGGGCAAGCCCGGTCCTGAATCGCGCTTGTTGTCATGCATCTTCTCATTTTTGGCTTCTGGTGCTCTTCCATTCATTCTATTTGGTTATAGTCTCTCAAATTTCCTGCTGGCCGTTGAGGGGGCCGATCAATTCGACTATTCAAGGTCCACATCCCTGTGTCAAGTGACGGCCACTTTGATGAATCAGGGTGGTCCAGAGAAGGGTTAGCGAAGCTGGATTAATAAACAGCAGTGGAAAAATTAAAAGAAAGAAAAAGGCTTAGAATTAACGATAATTGCAGTACCATACTGTATTCACCCTCTAATCCGTGGAGCTTGTCCGTTGTAGGACGACGGACGGTGCAGTCAGCTCTCCTCTGGGCAGTCACCCCTGGCTGCCGATCGTTCTGGGCAGAGCCTGTTGTGAGCTTGGCAAAAAGCCTTGCTAGCTCATCGATGAAGTAAAAAAGTTATGCTGGGATCTAATTTTAAGGTTACATGTACTCCGCCGGTTCCTCCACGTTGTGTGCAAACGAAGGATTAAAGAATACGAGTATTACTCATATGAGTTGTAAGTAAGCACCCATCATTTATAGAATATGCTATAAAGAGTATATCCTTCGGGTATTTGGTCATCATGCAGTTTCTTGGGGAAGGAGATTCATGAGCTGATCCTCAACAGGGGATGAACCTGTTCTGATGCCTCAACAGAAACAGAAACAAGGTAAGTCGACAATAATACCGTGTACCGCAGCTCGCTTTGGAGGTCCTTAATAACTTTTCAAATGCCCATTTCCAGTCGTTGCTCTATTCTCTTGTTCCTCTGGACTCGCGAGACAAGGAACGGGTTTTTATGCCCTACTAAGCGTCTATTCTAAAGATCCACTTCCGCTATAACGTCTTGAAGCGGTGTGATTCGTATAACCTACCTATACGAGTGCAGCACAGGAAGGTTCTTAAATCTAACACGGGCCTGTCTAAAACAGCCATGGTGCGATGCATGAGAAGATATTATGGGAGCCATTTCACGACAACTCCAATGTACATTTTTCCGTGAAATTAGAAAAGGGGATGATATAAAGTACTATGTTTCAGCTTCACGCTTTGTGTTTATGTCTATGTTTAGAACATGGCCTTTCTGGAAAGGGTCAGATCAAGAGGCCCGCTCTTATCATCTCAGACGCGACCTCTTACTACTAACTACCCTGTTTATTTGCTTATTCGCACGAACCAGGCAATAAGATAGTCAGTCTACTAAGCAAAACAGAGGTAAACACAACATCAAGTAATATTTGGAAGGAGGTATCGATCACATGTAATACATATACGGAATTTATATTTGCGGCCTAAAAGATGCGCCTACAAAGCCAGTTGAATCGCAACTTGGCATTGACTGGCTCATCACAATATGACAGCTTTGACATACGCATCGAACTACGTCAGACAAATGATACAACTTCACTCAGAGGAAGAAAAGCGTGCATATCTCGCACAGTTCTATCCATGCAGATGCTACGGAACGGAGATTATCCCTACATGCCGCCAGGTAACCCAATACTATTTCTTACCAAATACGTAAACAATGCAGTACCAGATACATATATTTTGACTTGCCGAGTTCATTCAATACAATTCGTTAGCTCAATTAATGATGAAGCATACCTTTAACTCAAAATTCAGCCAATGATAAACAGCGCAAGGCATCGTCAGATCATCAGTCGATGAATTCGTACTAGGTATATTCAATAGTACCACCGACAATCCGCAATGCACTGGCAATGCACTGGCTGTCAAGCTCCCGGCTTTTTCAGGATCCAGTCTTATTGTAGCCATACCACGTGTAGCTGCGTTAAATCCCAGAGTTGTAGTGTCAGCAGCGCTAGGGTCACTAACATCATGCCAAGAGGTTCAGCTGCCTTTACCGGTAGTTGCAGGGTCTAGATCCATAGCATACGAAGTCAGTCTCGGCTCAAACAACAGCCATTATTGTCAGATATACTGTTTAGAAAAAGACAGCTTTCTGCACGCGCGAGACCGCCCAAAGGGACCTGTTAACAACGGTTAAGGAAAGGACAATACGAGACTACCCTGATCTGTGAATGTAGTATGAAACGTGATAAGGCTCATCTATTTCAACAAGCTAAAGATTATATATATACAGGTGCTCTCATAAAACACGTACACTAAGATTCCAGCCCGCCCAATGCTCTAATCTCAATCGATTTTTTTTTTCCTTCCACATAGATGACATTTCATTTCAACATTATTATTTTTTTATCGGGGTATTTAGCTGCTCTCAGCCTGCTTCAACAGACCCTCGAGGTTGATGCTCTTGGGGCGCTCAATGGGGAGACCCAGGGCGCGGTCCCAGATGAGCTGGGCAAGAGGACCCAAACCACGAGAAACACCGAATGTGGCAGTGTAGTACAGAGTCTCGTGGAAGCCGTAGTGGTGGAAGAGAACACCAGAGCTGCTGTCGACGTTGGGGTAGGGGTTCTTGGTCTTGCCGTGCTTCTTGAGGACCTCGGGAGCGATGCGGCTGTTCTTCTCAACCAGCTGGAAGACGGGGTCCTTGGCAATGGCAGGGCGAGAAGCAGCATAGTCCATGAGAGCCTCGAATCGAGGGTCAGGCTTACGCAGGACGGCGTGGCCATAGCCTGGCACGACACGGCCAGAGTTGAGGGTGGACCAGAGGTAATCGTGGACATCCTGCTCAGTGTAGTCGGCAGGGATAGCCTCCTTCATCTGGAGAATCCAGCGAAGGACTTCCTGAGCGGCAAGACTAGAGAGAGCACCATGGTTAGTAAGGGATGGGAAAAGCATCTTTGAGGGGGGAGACTAGATTTACCCGTGAAGAGGACCAGCCAGACCCTGGAGACCAGCACTGTAAGAAAGGAAGGGGTCGCTGAGAGCACTGCCCACAAGGTGAGTGGCGTGTGCAGAGACGTTGCCACCCTCGTGGTCACCGTGGAGAGCGAGGTAGAGACGGAGGAGGTCCTGGAAGTCCTCGTTCTGCTTGCCGCCCTTGCCGAGCATAGCAGCAAAGTTGTAGGACCAATCCTGCTCAAGGTCAACCTCGGCGGGGAGAGCACCGCCGCCCTTGTAGGCATTCTGGTAGATCTTGGCGGCAATGGTGGGCAGCTTGGCGAGCAGCGAGATGCAGTCGTCAAAGGTGGGCTCCCAGTAGTCGGCCTTGTTCAGGCCCTGCTCGTAGGCCTTGGCAAACTTGGACTCGTAGTTGAGGGCCGAGACGGCCATGGCGAACTGGGTCATGGGGTGCAGGTCCTTGGGGAAGTCATCCAGCATCTTGTTGATGAAGGCGGGGATCTGGGCCTTGGAGGCGAGCTCGCGGGAGAACTCGCGGACCTGGTTGACGGAGGGGACTTTGCCGGTCAGGAGCAGCCAGAACATGGACTCGGGCAGCATCTCGGTGCCGGTCTTGCCCTTGGGGAGCTCCTTCTGGCAGTCCTTGATGGTGCGGCCGTGGAAGCGGATGCCCTCGTTGGCGTCGAGGACGGAGCCCTCCCAGACCATGGCCTTGAGGCCGCGCATGCCGCCGAGCGTGTTCTCGACCTTGACCTCGCCAATGACCTTGCTGCCATGGGCCTTGACCTGCTTGAGAAGCTCACGCTTGGCGGGGATCACCTCCTTGAGGGTGGTCTTGAGGTCGGGCTCGGCGGTTGAGTAGCATCGTGCGGCGTTGGCGAGGAGAGCGGCACGGGTGTAGGGCTGTACGCAGAGCAGAGCAGAGAGTCAATCGAATGCCCCCAACGGCGGGATTGGCCCCGTCCAGGTTGATCTTGACTGACCTTGAATGAGCGCAGGGCTCGAGCAGACGAGGTGAGGTTGAGAGCCATGATTGCTTGCAGATGAAGTTGAGCCGAAGCTGTTTGGATGGCGGGGCAGTCGGTTAGCTATATCAACTACAGGTACAAAGACTTACTGCCTGACATGTGCTATATCTGCACATGCCACCACTAACAAGACGGGGGCGCGATACTTACAGCTTCTGGTTCCCGCGCACAACAAAGATGATGGAATGGAAACGCGAGAAATCAGGGAAAGGGAGGAGACAGAAGAGATTAAACCCCAGACTCGGCTACAGAAAACTTTGTCCAGACGCTCCCCTCCGTCTCTCCGGCCAATACAAAATCGCCAGACACGGCCGGACACGCCCAAAAGGCGCAGCTTCGGCCAGCTCGTCCGTCACCGCTTTGCAACAGCCGAAGAAAGCCGTCGCCGCTCGGCCCGCCGGTAGCCCCGCGGCTGCTGATTGGCCAATCTCGCCTGCATCGGCCCTCAGTCTGGGGTGCAGCCCGAATCAGCTCTTTTGCCATGCTTTGAAATAAAAAATGAAGCAGCTCGAAATGCCAAGGACTACAAAGGATATAACGCGGAAAATAAAATAAGATAATAAAATATAAATCAACGAAGCGCCTTGTGCTCTCTTTTGCTTTGCCTCGGTAAAGTAAGCGCGGCAACAGGGTCTCTCTCTCTCTGTTTCTGTCCATCTCCCTCCACACCACCAAGCAACCAGCATCACGATGATGCGAATAGCTTCAAGGGCTCCTCAGCGGGCGTGCGCTCTGGTCTCCTCCTCCACAGCTTCGGTCGCCCTTCGTCGCACTATCCCACGCGCTGTCGCCATCCGCGCCATCGCGACCACCGCCCGCATGGCTGCCTCAGCTCCCTCTCACTCCATCCCGCCGGCCGATTCATACCAGCTGCTGCCCGAGGCGCAAAAGGCCGGCGCGGCTGAAGATGCCCTCTACGAGGCCCAGGTCAAGGAGATCGAGGAGTGGTGGGCGTCTCCTCGATTTGCCGGCATTCGACGGCCGTACAGCGCCGCAGACGTCGCCTCGAAGCGCGGCAGCCAGTACTTCAAGTATCCCAGCTCCGTCATGGCCACCAAGCTGTTCAACCTGATCCGCGAGCGCGAGGCCAAGGGCGAGCCCATCCACACAAGTAAGTCGAACTTCAAGGAAAGGGAACACACAGCGCAGAATAAAAGCAACGGAAAGCTGACCATTGTAATCACCACCTCTCAGTGGGCGCCATCGATCCCGTCCAGATGACCCAGCAGGCTCCTCACCAAGAGGTCCTCTACATCTCCGGATGGGCCTGCTCGTCGGTCCTCACCAGCACCAACGAAGTGTCTCCCGACTTTGGCGACTACCCCTACAACACCGTCCCCAACCAGGTCCAGCGCCTTGCCAAGGCCCAGTCCATGCACGACCGCAAGCAGTGGGACACGCGCCGCAAGATGACCCCCGAGGAGCGCTCCAAGACGCCCTACACTGACTACCTCCGGCCCATCATCGCCGACGGTGACACTGGCCACGGCGGTCTCTCGGCTGTGCTCAAGCTGGCCAAGCTGTTTGCGGAGAATGGCGCTGCGGCAGTCCACTTCGAGGACCAGCTTCACGGCGGCAAGAAGTGCGGCCACTTGGCCGGCAAGGTCCTGGTGCCTACGGGCGAGCACATCAACCGTCTCAACGCCGCTCGTTTCCAGTGGGACGTCATGGGCTCTGAGAATCTGGTGATTGCCCGTACCGACTCCGAGTCTGGCCGACTCATCTCGTCGGCCATTGACGTCCGCGATCACGAGTTCATCCTCGGAGTTGCAGACCCCTCCATCGAGCCCCTCGCCGAGACGCTCCAGGACATGGAAGCCAGGGGCGCCACCGGTGCGGAAATCGATGTCTTCGAGGCTAAATGGGTCAAGAGCAGCACACTGGTCACCTTTGATGAGGCTGCCGTCGCACACATGAAGAAGGAGGGCGTCGCCCAGGCCAAGATTGACGAGTATCTCTCCGCCACAGCCTTGGACCGCGACATGGGCATCGCTCGCCGCCGTGCCCTCGCCTCCCAGTTTACCGAGACCCCCGTCTACTTCAACTGGGACGTCCCCCGTACTCGTGAAGGCTACTACCACTTCAAGGCTGGCATGGAGGCCGCCACCAAGCGCGCCCTGGCATTCGCCCCTTACGCTGATCTCCTCTGGGTTGAGACTGGCGACCCCAACGTCGAGGTTGCCGCCAAGCTGGGCCGCACCGTCCGCGCTGCCAACCCCGGCAAGTCCCTCGTCTACAACCTCTCCCCCTCATTCAACTGGATGGCCCACGGCTTCTCCGAGGAGGGCCTCAAGTCGTTCATCTGGGACATCGCCAAGGAGGGCTTCACCCTGCAGCTCATCTCACTGGCAGGCTTGCACTCCACCGCCACCATCACCAACGAGCTTGCCAAGAAGTTCAAGACGGACGGCATGAAGGCATATGTCGAGATTGTGCAGAGGCGAGAGAAGGAGCTGGGCTGTGATGTCCTGACGCACCAGAAGTGGAGTGGCGCGAGCTACATTGATGGCATTTTGGGAGCCATCCAGAGCGGCAGCTCGAGCAGCAAGAGCATGGGAGAAGGCAACACTGAAGGCCAGTTTGACTAAGAAAATTAAAATCAGATAAAAATCGTAAACTAGAAGAAAAAAAATAAAGACTGCAAAAGAACATGTAGATATAGCATAAGTGACATTTGGGCGGAGTTGGGTATATAGCTTGTATATATATATAATTTTTGTTTCATGCACAACACACACTTTGCGATATAACAATTGCCTTGACTTGTCAGATATGCCCAGTGGTCGATTCAATCTATTAATTCATACAATCTTGATTATTTATTTATTCATTTTTTTTTTTTTTCCCTTTTTGCCAGCATTTCCTCTATTTAATCCAAAGAAGACTTCAAAGCATTGTTGGTCGGCGCAGGGGCCGCTGGTCCCTCAGGAGTAACATATGCCTTGGTCATGCCACCATCCACGACAAAGTCGCTGCCGTTGACAAAGCTGGCCTCGTCACTGGCCAAGAACACGACTGCGTGAGCCTGCTCCACCGCCTCGCCGAATCGGCCAGTGGGGAAGTGAATCTCGCGACGCTGGCGCTTGGGCTTGTCATCACCCAGCCAGTCCTGCAGCAGAGGCGTGTTGAGAGGAGCAGGGCACAGGCTGTTGAAGCGGAAGCCCTCGCGGGCGTGGACCATGGCCAGCTCGCGCGTCAGGGCAAGCACAGCGCCCTTGGAGGCTGTGTAGGCCAGCTGGGGGGTGGCGGCACCGACGAGGGCGACGACGGAGGCGGTGTTGATGATGGATCCCTTGGTCTTCTTGTTGCGGCGCAGAGCCAGGACGGCGTGCTTGCAGCCGAACCAGACGCCCTTGACGTTGATGTTCTGGGTGAGGTCCCAGATGGCCTCGGGGGTGTTGATGGCATCGTCATCGTTTGCGTGCATGATGCCGGCGTTGTTGAAGATGACGTCGAGACCGCCCCAGGAGTCGAGAGACTCGATCATGGCCTGGACATCGGCCTCCTTGGAGACGTCGCATTTCTGCGGGAGAGCACGTAAGCTTGAGTCTACTACAACCTTGCCAATGCGTAAACATCATGGGCATGACATACTCGGGTTTCCAGACGAGGGGCTGAGGGGACGAGCTCCTTGACCTTGGCGACGGCCTTTTCCAAGGCAGGCTCGGAGATGTCGGCCAGGAGGACGTTGGCGCCCTCCTTGGCAAAGAGAATTGCAGTCTCAAGGCCAATGCCGCTTTATGAACCAAAAAAATAAGTGTCAGCAGAAAATACCGGCTTCTTTTCATCTCATCCGTCTGTCCATCTTCATGGCGGACAGGAGGGGAGATATGAGAGGACAAAAACTCACCCCGCGGCACCGGTGATGATGGCGTTCTTGCCAGCCAGACGTCCAACCATGATTGATGACTGTGTGTTTGTTTTATGTGTTTGCTTATAAAATTCAAAGAGAAGCAGATGGAAAAGTGAAGATCCGCGAGCAGGCAGTGGCGAAGCTGAGGTTGAGGTTGAGATTGGGTTTTATCTTGGGACGCAACGCAAGGGGTGGAGTGGCCATCTGATGCGTTCCGTAATCTGTCGTACCTGAGCTGGGCCTCAATGGTGGGGTTTCTGGCAGCCGTGTCCGGAGAAGGCTCGAGGCCTAGGTATTAGTCCTTCAGTAGCCGCGGCCCTTGTGATTGATTGACCTGCTGTGGAACATTGGAGAAGGCTTCCATCACTACTACTGGTTGCCATGTACTACCGTTAGATCGTTGCCTGACGTGGACGGTGCTGCTACGATGCTCAGGGGCACGGAGCAGCTCTTGATGCCCAGCATTACTGCATCCGTACAAGCAGCAGGGCCGCCCTATCGCAACGGCACTCCAGCACTGTGGCAGTTGCTAGAAAACTTCCCAAAGCAAGACTAGCAGCGAGGCTGGCGCTGGCTCCTCGTACGTGCTAGCAGCTCATTAATCAGACTTCCCCATCCCGGTGGGCACGAGAACGAGCCATGAGTGGCCCCGGTGGGCAAAGTATGACATGCCCGGATCCATCAGAAGGAGGGGACCCCTAGATTTGCGGCGTTGGAGGGGCTCCGACAGCGGTGACGGAGGGGTTTGGCGCTTGGCTTGGTTCTGGGTAATGGCTTGAGATTCTATACGCGGAGACAAGCCGAGAGCTGGAGGCTTCAAGCTGCTGCTGCTGCTGCTGCTGCTGCTGCGGCTGTGATATCTATTACAGGTATATAATATCAAACATCTGATACCAAAAATGCCACTATGCTCAACGTTACATGTACTAGGCCATATAGATTCAAGCACGCATCACATCTCAACTCCCAGCGAGGTGTGTATGGTATGCATACAGTACATGTATGTGTGTATGTGCATACAAGATAACAGTCCAGCCCATGACTCGATCCGCATCTTCTCCAAAACGGCCCCTCCATCCCTCCATCCCTCCATCCATCCCCAATGATAACGATTTAGCGGTTGCGGCTAGCTCTATCATTAGCCTCCTCCTGGTTCCTGTTTCCCCCTCCTCCACGGCCAGTAACTCAGCCATGATTGCCTGAGCCGCGGCCAAAATGCCCCGCAGTCTGGAATTGACACTTGATTTTGGGCGCTTTCGCGCTCCAAATTGGCTGCATCATAGACTACCGTCTCCAACGAAACCAAGAGATCGCCATTTGCTTGTCGTCGCGCGCCAAACGGAGCTCCAGTTTGCGATACGTAATCTAAAACTGCTTGCGAGATCCGGGGGAGACGACGACCCAGCATAGTAAAGAGCGAGCGATTAGAAGGCTGCGGTGGATTCTGTTCTTTTGGCAGCTGGCGACTCTTTTTCGTCCTAAACCCATCTTGGGTGGCTGATCAGCAGCATCGTCGTATTGCACTAATAACCACGGCTCCTACTTCTCTCTCTCTCTCTCTACCTTCTTGCCTGTCTTGTCACACCATCTTTGTCTCTCTCTCAACTTGTCTCTAGCTACAGCAACCTCTCAACAGGATAGTAGTAGAAGATTACGCCGTGGATTTCATCATCTAAGTCCCTTCCTTTAACTACAACAACCTTCTCTCTTCTTACTCCCGTCCCTCCTCACCATGGCTCCCAAACCCACCATCACAGCCGAGTCGCTCGAGGCCCTCCTCGAGCACGACACCAAAGTCAAGGTCGCCGGCCTCGACGTCGACGGCATCCTCCGCGGCAAGCTCGTCTCCAAGAAGAAGTTCCTGTCCATCGCCACCGCCGGCTTCGGCTTCTGCTCCGTCATCTTCGGCTGGGACATGCACGACATGACCTACATGCGCGAGCTCAAAATCTCAAACGCAGAGAACGGCTACCGCGACCTGCTGGCCATCCCGGACCTCAGCAGCTACCGCAGGATACCGTGGGAGGGCAACGTGCCCTTCTTCCTGATTACTTTCCACGACCCAGACACGAAGCTGCCGATTTGCGCATGCCCGCGCGGTCTGCTGCAGACGCAGCTGGATCGGTTGCGCACCAAGGGCTACGGCGCCATGGCTGGAGGTGAGTTTTTAGGTTCTCAACTGGGAAATCTTCTCTCTATAATGTAAACAAACGAGGCTCTGTCATATTAACCTCTCTCTTCTCTTCTCTCTTTCTAGCTGAATACGAATTCTACACGTTCCAGACCCCAGACTCGTCTTCGTCCCCCGCCGCTTTCCTCCAGAACAACCCGACGCAACAGCTCCCTTCGCTCACAGAGGGCATGTTTGGATACTCCCTCACGCGGCCCGTCCACAACAAGGACTGGTACTACGAGGTCTTCGACTCCTGCGAGAACTTCTCCTGCGACATTGAGGGCTGGCACACCGAGTCCGGCCCGGGCGTCTTCGAGGCTGCCCTGGAGTTTGGTGAGGCCGCCGAGATGGCAGATCGTGCCAGCTTATTCAAGTACGTTGTCAAGAGCGTCGGCGCCCAGCATCGAATCACGCCATGCTTCATGGCCAAGCCGAAACAGGGTCTACCTGGAAACAGCGGCCACATGCACGTGTCCATCGTTGACGAGAGCGGCAAGAACCTGCTGGCGAGAGAGACAGTCGACGAGAATGCGCCGTGGAAGGACATTGCAGGACTGTCGGATCTAGGACGTCATTTCTTGGCCGGTGTCTTGGAAGGCCTCCCCGACATCATGCCTGTGCTGGCACCCACCATCAACTCATACAAACGTCTGGTCGAGAACTTCTGGGCTCCCGTAACTGTCTCATGGGGTCTTGAGCATCGCGCTGCTTCGATCCGCCTCATCGCACCGCCCACGTCCAAGGCCGGGGCTACACGATTCGAGATTCGTGTTCCTGGCGCCGATTCGAATCCTCACTACGTGCTTGCTGCCGTGTTGGCCTGCGGCTGGCGTGGTGTTGAGAAGAAGCTCGAGATCCCGTGTCCGCCGCTGGCTATGGGCGAGAATGTTGGTGGCTCCTCAGACAAGGGAGCGCGTCTGGCGAAGAGCCTGAGAGAGGCAACAGCCAAGTTCATGGCCAAGGACAGCATCGCAAGAGAAGTGCTCGGAGATGATTTCGTAGACCATTTCGGCGGCACCAGGGAGCATGAGATTCGGCTGTTTGACGAAGCCGTAACGGATTGGTAAGAGGCCGCCCCCCTGACTCTTTTGTTTCATAACTAACTCTCCGTAGGGAAATGAAGCGGTATATCGAGTCCGTGTAAGGTGTAAGAGGCGGCAGGGTATACATGTATGATGGCAAATACGAATTGCTGCATAGATGCGTGTGATTTTGAATAGTAAGAGACGTAGATACCAGCGACGGGTACTGTATTGGCTAGACTTCCTTTTTTTCTCTTCAAGTAGTTGAATCGTGTACTAGCGTGCCCTTTTCCTTTTTTTTGCGTTTATTTGTCGCTGCGCCTTGTTTTCTTTTCTTGCGGGAAAGCATCAAAGAGACCAAAGAGCTTAGTTTCTAGTTTTGATTTTTGTTGCGAGGCCGTGTTATTGTGATCTGTCTGAACCCTTCAAATTGCTGCCTTTGCTGGAAGGTTTTCTTGCTGATATAAAGGTTCTGTGTCATGAGTTGTCAGAATAAAACACCTACACACATAGAAATGAAACATGGAGTATAAGGCCACATCACACGTACACTTTGATGCAGCTCCTGAGCAGAGGATCCCGATACTCTTCCATGACTCTACCCAGTAATTCTCGAGTCGCTTCTTCTTTCCAGCCAGCAAGACCAAACATTCTCAGCGTCCAATGGTCACAACCTGTGAAACAGCGAAATCGTCAGCATCCATTTTAGCCAGGCACACACAAAAACGTCAAAACCTTACCTGGGGCAAGCATCTTGTTCAAAATCTCTCCCTTCTTCTTCGTCAGCGGATCCCTCGCCCAGTTACGCACCGGCAGCCAATCCGACCTCTCGCGCACACTCTCCGCGCCCACCTCCACGAGCCATGGCCGCACCTTGGGCGTAGGATCAAAGTCAATGCCCTGGGCGGCCGAAATCTCCGCAAAGATATTGCCGTACTCTATCGCCGCGGCACCAACGGCGGCCCTGGGCCTCTCTGAGTCTTCAGCGCCTGCCGAGGACGTGTCCGAGGGGGTTTCGGCCAGCGGGTCAGGGTCAACGGCAAAGAACATGGGCGTGACTTCGGTGAACTCGAGCTGGCCGCCGGGCTTGAGGTGGTCAAAGGCCTGTATGATGAGTCTCTTCCAGTCGCGGATGCCGCCACCAACGAGGTTCCGCAGGTGGATAAAGTCATAGAGCCGCGGCGGCCAGACCTCAGCTGCGTCGGCAATCTCAAACGTCAGATTCGGGGGCACCTCCTTGGGCAAGTTGGCGCTGCTCAGCTCAATGCCCAGCACGTCGACGAGGGGGTTGGTCTGCGCCATCTCCATGGCCCAATGGCCGCCGCCGCAGCCCACGTCGAGGACATGGAAGTGAGGAGCCTCTGGATCAAGCTTCTCCAGGGGCAGTTTGGTGAAGGTGAGGGCGCCGCCGAGGCAGAGCGTAAACAGCTCATGTTGGTAGCCCTGGCGCTCGTTCTCGTATCTGTCGTTGGGAGTGACCATGCGGCCCGAGCCGTGGTAGACATGGCCATATTCGTGGATGGGCGGCAAGGCATCTTCCGAGGCGGTTGAGTAGTTTGAATTGGAGTCGCTGGCCGTGGCGTCGTCTTCATCGTCGTCTTCTAACGCTTCCTCCTCATCAACTTCTCCGTCTTCCTCCTCATCCTCTTCTTCTACTTCATCGCCCTCATATTCTCCGCCAGCAGCATGATCATGACCATCATCTTCCTCATCATGTAGATGATGGACGCCGCCGCCTTCCACGCCTAGGAGGTCGGAGGGTGCCGTATTTGTCGCCGCCATTGAAAAAATAAAGCAAATTAAAAACCCCTCTAGTTGCAGATGCTCAGCCAAGCTGCTTTCCCTTGTTTAGACACGCTCTTTGACCCGTCCCCGGAGCTTCTCCCTGGCGCCGTTCCTGATTTTGCCGCCTCACTTCTCAACCCCCTTTGGGCGTGTTCGGTGTGCAACCAACCGCTACCAGCAATAGTAGGATTGATGTGGAGCGCCGCGGCTTGACTTCCACCCGCCCCAATTTAGACCAAATCTGGAGCCGCGAGCTGTCTAATTTTATTTAATAGCTTTGTCTCTTCCCTTGTTGTATCTTTTTGTATACAATTGGCGATTGCCTAAAGTTGGATTTCAGGGCCGGGACTACTAATAGCACGACGGCAGCTCTTTCTCACACCCCCTTGCTCCCTTGCGGAACACAGAGAGAGAGAGAGAGAAAAAAAAAAAAAATGGCCCGTCAGTGTCTCCACGTGGCGAAGCTATGCTCAGCTTGAGCAGCCCGTCAGGTGATGTGAGCAACGTGAGATACCTAGCAGCCAAGACCCCTGGTAGCTGTAACTTGGTGTCACCCAAGGCTGATCAGGTAAGGTAGATGAGTAGCGGGACTACAAAGTAGTACTGCCTGTATTAGTATTTTGTGAGATCATCAGGTGGTACCTTGTCCACCGTTGTTTAATTGAAGAAAAGGCAATTGTCTGGCTCTAATCTCCAGAGGAGATATTGCGTAATGGTGGGCCGGCTAGTAATAGTCTGAATTGCGAGTAGCGAGATGAAGAAGATGGATTTGATCTGGAAGCTCTCCAAGAAGAGAAAGGCCAGGAATTGGACGTGGTCAATGGCCTGTCTTGACTAACGATCTGAAGGCGGCAGTTGGCGCCCGCTGCTGAACTGATATAGATGAATCGGGAGAACAAAGAGCACCAAAAAAAATTGCCTCGCAGGACAAGCGTGTTTGTTGATTGAAGAAATAAAGAAGAAGGGCCAGCTAATGTCGCTTTTGGAGGGAGGGAGGGGGGCAGAAAAGGCAATTGGAGAAGAAGAAAAAGGTCAAGCGAGGAAGAAGGACGGAACAGAAATGGATCATAAAGAAAAAAAAAAAAAAAATTTAATTAAAATAGATTAAAAAGCAACATTAAAAATATAATAATAAAACAGATAAAAAAAAAGGTGAGGCCCAATCCCGTGTCAAACATGAGCGACACGACAGGGGGTTGCTGCAGAAAAGGCCCGTCGCCTATCAGCCCAGGGAAAAAATCGGGCGAAGTAACCCTTTTGCTGCTGGAGTAGCATCCAATAATGGGAGGATTTTTTGACAGCCCGGCACAAGGATTCTGTGGTTTTTTTCTTTTTTTTTTTTTATTCTTCTTTTTTGCTTCTTCCTGTTTATTATGACAGATATCCCGCCGCTAACGATATTGATGGCTATGTGCTTACCCATTTTGCCCATTATTACCTAGCATGGCCATCGACATCTACAACAATTAACCTCCTTTTCGCTTGTGGGCTAAACGTAATAACATCCGAGCATGTACATGACTATACGTAAATGACCTGTCTGCTGCTGTTGGTCGCCAAGCTGGCCATGCTCGAAACATGTGATGGGATCAATCAATCCATCCGTCCGTCTGTTTAATTGCTCAATTTCTCCTCTCCTCTGCAGAGAGATGAGGCACTGTCTGTTACCGTCTTTCTCTTCGCTTCTCTGTCCTTCCGTGTCTCTGCTACGGTCAGCAGATCCCCGCCAATTGCTCGGCCTAATAGGTGCATTGCATCTTTGTCTCACGTTGGAGAAGACTCCATCACGGCGCAGCGTGCATCATCACAACGATCCATCCTCATCCTTCCGGCTATTGCATGGCAGTCGGCCACTGTAACGCTGGGAGGATGGCTATTGATGGAGCTCATTAACCGTAAGACAAACAAATTGTCTTTGTGCCCAGTTCCCCACGCCTGTGGTTAAGCGAATGCGGTCAACGGCTGATAATAACGAAACCAGCACACCTACTATACTTGGGTATACGGCAGGTACAGCGAGGAAAAGAGTTTGTCCTGAACTATACTACCTTGCCTAGTATGTGCTCAACCAACAACATCTCAGAATTCACCTGCATAGGGGTATCATTTTTCAGCCGATAGAAAGTCAAGCCCATCCGACCACAGTACCAGCATCCATCGCTTCCAAGCCATCAACCAACCAACTGCACAAAGAATCGAGCGCTGGTGCTGGATCCTACTGGCTGCTGTCTTGTCTCTCTTCCTTCCACCCGTCGTGTTCGATCCATTTATACTGTAAAGAGAACACATGCGTGATATGCACGCCCTAGATGCACTGCAACCATAGTAGTCAGGGGCCTATATATCCCTAAAGGGGTTTCTTTCCGCTGTTGGCTGGGCCAGCGCTCTATCCCATGCAGTTTAAGCCGTTGCTGCATATCCTGCCAAACCGGAAAGGGATCGTTCCGCCAAAAGAAACCTGTCGGAAGGGGGCTTTGACTTATGGAATTCGGATCAAGACGCGCGGCTGTCCGTAGACAAGGAACCAGGCGTGTTTATTCCAAAAGGATGTATGAAGCAGAGAAGTTATTGCTTCTCCCCTCTCCCTGTGCCGCTGTCAACCGGACACCCTTCATACTTGTACTTCATAGTATCTTGTCACAAATAGGCAACTTCCCGCGCTGCATAAATAACGTGCGGGTGTATGCAGCAACTACAAGAAATCCTCAATCAAGCAGCTCCACCGCTCACCAATATGCGCATAAGACAAGAGTCTTGATCCAACCACATTATGCGCATCACTGCTTACAAAGAAGAGTAAATGCTACTATGACATCGTGCTGCGAGTAGCACAGTGCTTCTTAACCAGGTTCTTGCTATCAGCCACTAGCAGGCTGGACCGCCAAGGAAGCTAGGAGGACATTTTGAGCCTTGTACTTTTGTTAGGACGATACAAGCAAAGACAATGCAGATAAGACCACGTCGACGAAGACCGCCCCAAAGACAAAATGCCGGTGCCTATTCGATGGAGACAGCCCTGTTTTTGATCATTCAAGATACCCTATAACATTAAAGCACGAAACAAGGGCCTCAATTGCATATGATCAGTGTCAGAATGAGTATTCTGTATTGAAAAGTTTAATAATCAGTAGCCCTGTACAAAAATCGAATATTGTATGTCAGTACAGATAAGCTGAAAATGTGTAGGGAATGAATCCATATGTATTATCATATAGAGTGGTTAAACTTATTGAAAATTATAACTAAACTGTTTTAATTTCCAAGAGGTTATTGAAATCCTAGCTCCAGTAATATAGATATCTTCAAGTACATAAGACTAAGCATCTCTCAAGGCAACCTTATTCTACGTTAACACCACAGCATCATGATAAAGTACTCGATATAGAGCATCATCATAATACTACCGTCTGTCGCAACCCTTTCAATGCGAGTTCGGGCTCGCCGTCTTGGCATCGAAATATGTAACCCCAGCTTCCCAGACACAACAGTCTGTTATACGACTTAAAATAAGGGTCCATATTCCTCTTGTCGTCTAGGCGGGACTCAAATCTGCCGGAATCCACTGTAATCCAACGCAGCACTCAAGCAGGGCTATATGTAGGTACCTATGTGCAGTCAGCCCAATGGCGTCTGTCTTACTCGTGGCACATGCTATATTGCTAGCTCAAGTGTCTCTCTGGTCTGGTTAATGCAAGACAGCTTGGTAGGATACTACCTACTTAGGTAGGTAAGTACCAGGGGCAGCAACCACATGCAGCAACAGCACAGGCAC
Source organism: Trichoderma asperelloides (assembly GCA_021066465.1). Taxonomy (NCBI): domain Eukaryota; kingdom Fungi; phylum Ascomycota; class Sordariomycetes; order Hypocreales; family Hypocreaceae; genus Trichoderma; species Trichoderma asperelloides. The sequence goes on along the minus strand of JAJKFY010000122.1, from coordinate 207,589 downwards.
GCTCTCGTCAGCCTTCTTCAACATTAGCCTCGGTTATACACAAAGACATAGCACACATATACAGGTAGCAGGCCAATAGGAAGAATCAAAAAGCATAAGCGCGTAGTAAATAGTAGGAACAAACGGCTATTGCATTTATTAGTTTCCACCGACCAGCTCTCCCAAAAAACGCCGATGCTATGACGTATCATAATATAACAAGAATCTGAAGCCTCCACCGTATCGCCCTCCGCCTTGACATACCCACCAAGGATTCTCTCGATGATAAAAACAAAGTCAACAAAAACCAAATAACGCTGGTACCAGAAATGGGGCTTGGTCGCCAAGTAAATCTTCCTCTAGGCTGGACATTGAATCTGATCAGACTCCAGCCTCGCACTCCGTCTCTCACACTCTTTCGATTCATAGTTCATCTTAGCTTCATCCAAGCATTCCATCATTAAAAATGCGATAAGCAGACAAAGCTGAATTCCACAACACACACACACACGCACACACACACGCACACGCACACAAGAATGCCATGCCTGCCAAATGATGCAAAGAAGCATATCAATCCTCACATGAAAAAAAAAAAAAAAAAAAAAAAAGTAGTCTTCTCCACCCATGTAGCCAGAAGCGATCAAAAGCTCCTTGCTTTAACCATCTCAACATCTTATGCTGTATCTTTTCTTCTGTATTTGCTTTCTTTGTGCTAAACCCATTCGGTCTTCGCAATTTTGTTTCCTCTTTTTCTTTTTCTTTTTTTTTTTTTTTGCCTAAGCGTTGCTTAGGTTAAATGAACGAGCTTGGTTCTGCTCTTCACTTTCATCCAACGAGTGTTAATAGGTAGCAAAGCAGTGCGTGCCATAATAAACTCATGAGTCCTTTCGCCGTTTTCTTCCACCACCACGGCCATCTGAGTGGTCGTCTTCCGGAACGTACTCTTCTGGGTGGAAATCAGGGTTGCCATAGTGCGCTTTGTTCCACACGCTGTTCTTAAAAGTAGTGCTTCTCGGTGCTTGGTCTATTGGCTCTCTAACGGTAGTGGTTCTACTCTCGTCATACTCCAGCTGGAAGGGGTTAAACACTATGCGGTATCCAGGTGTGTGATCCGCTGGCCGCACATTCGAAATAAGCCCAGAAAGATGGCTGCTGCTGCTGCTGCTGTTACTCCTGATACTCGTGGCGTTCATCATTGTCGGACTAGGCGTCATCGAGGTGCTAGGGGTCATTGGAGCTGGCGAGACCACGGGAGGGAATGAGGGTGGCGGTTGCTGTTGTGGAACCTGAGACGGCAAGGGCTCGGGAAACGGTGTCGTCCAAGAACTTGGCGGTTGCGACGATACAAAATGATCGTCGACAGGGCTGGCCATAGGTGGCGTCATGGGAGATATATCGGGCATGGTATTCATCGAGCCCAGCGAGTTCAGGCTGAAACCAGGCAGCATTGAAAGCAGATCCATATTGGCTCCTGGGAAGCCTGCCGTGCTGCCAGGAGCGGCGTTGATGGCAATGTTATTAGTGAGGCTGGAAACTCGATTTACCTGTAAATCAACGGAACTGGAGGGGAGGGTCGACGGAGCCTGGATGGGTGGCGTGCGGTACAGGATGTCGTAGTGATCGGGGCGATAAAGCAGGTATATCGTAGGTCCGAGAGCTGCCGGGTCCTGCTCGTTGGCCTCTTCCGGGAAGCGGTAGCGGTTAACTTGGCTACCCGGGCTGCGGTCCAGGTATGCAACCTCCAAAACGAAGTCGATTGGCTTGAGGAGCAGGTTGGCCAAGCCAACGATGCCCAGATGCTCAATCTCACGGTTGACAATATCAATTGCCTGGGAGCAGTATGCCGCAATTCCTCCATGGTCCGCAACGAAGGGGTCATAGATGTTCGCATTTCCTTTGAGATATGTGGCGGCCAGCATGCGGAAGTAGTAGATGATGTTTGCCTCGACGGTGTCGTCATTGAAACGCTGAAGAAGTATCACTCGAGCCAGGCCCGGATTTGCGATGTTGGCAGCAAGATCTCGCAGCAAGCTGTGAGCCTCCTCGGCGAAATCTTCATGGTATTCGTAGCGGCCAATGTTGGAGAGCATGGAGCCAAGGCTCATGAGACGGGCCACCTCGCCCTCGATTTGGGCTTGGTCTCCGAGGTCGATCAGCTTCTCGTAGTAAGCGAATGCGATTGCTGGAGAAGGAGAAATTCTGTCATTAGTTTGCGCGTCCCATGAAGAGCGGGCCAAGGCTCGACTTACCGCGCCATCCGCAGTTTCCATCGCCCTTGATCTGGCGATAGTGAGAATACGTCTGGGGCAGAGCCTGTGATGTGGGAAGAAGAGTAGTGGTCAGCATCAGCAGCTCTCGAGAGTATATCATTCATCCTCTTTGCGTCTCTTCTGTTTTCCTGTTCTCTTATTTCGGCCCCAGCTCGTCTTTCCGCCATGTACTCTCATTTGATTGCATCGAGGTTGAAGGGAGGGGAGAAGGGAAACCAACAATAGTTTTCTCAACATATACCGGGTCAGCTTTGGCGTATTCCTGGGTGATGGCGTCGCTTGGTGTCTTGTCGCCGACAAAAGGTCCCTGTTTAAGCAGCACGAAACGTCAGCAATGCCATCTTGAGCGGCGATATTCTCTGTCCCGCCCATCAACATCAACCAGCTAGGAGGGGAGACTGCTGCTGAGAGAAATAGAATCAAGAGAATGGAAGCCATTCCTTCTCCACCGGCTGGTTCTCTCTCGACACACAAAGTCGCCCGCCTATCTGGACATCCGCATCATATACACATCATATACGCACCTCAAGGCCTGGCTGGAATCGCTCGGCAGCCGCCTGCTGCGCCGCCATGTCGTGCAGACTCGGGTCCTGATCCTCCATCTTGATGACGGGACTGCCGCTTCGATTGAGTCGCTGTCGCAGAGGGAACTGCTGCTGGTGCTGGTGCTGGTGCTGTTGCAGCGCCGGCTGCGGAGACGAGGAGCTGTAGGGCGGGTAAAAGCAGCCACCGCTCGATGCGCCGCCCGCGCCAGCTCCGCCGGTGGGGAACAGAAAGTCGAGGCTGTGGGGAGCTGCTGCTGCTATGCCATATGGAAAGGGCGAGTAGGAGGAGCCTGAGTAGGGCGTTGGCTGAGCCTGGAACATGCCTCCGGAATGGCAGCCGGGAACAGACGAATCTTGCGTGGCGGAGGAGGAATGGCGAAGAGGTGAGGAAAGAGTGTCGTCAGATCACCTGGATGGGTTGATGAGCTCTTGCGGCGTGACGGTGGGCGGCAGCAGCGTCGTGGGTATGTTTAGCGGCAGTGCTTCAGTGGCACCGGCCGGCGTTGGTGGCGTGGTCTGGCGCTGGTGCCCACTATGATGTCTGGTCAAGTGCTAAAATGGAGCAATCAGAGCAGAGTCGCGCTGCCCCTGGATTGGATGAAATGTATTAAAAAAAAAAAAAGAGAGAGAGAGAGAAGAGAGAGAGAGAGAGAGAGAGAGAGAGAGAGAGAAAATTAAAGCTCGAAAATATAAGATAAAAAGAATCCCGGAAGGGCTAGGAGGAGAAAATAAGTCCTGCAGTGCCGGCGGCGATTTTCTCTGTTTGCGATCTTGCCTCTTTTTCTCTCTTGTCCCTGTTTCCTTCTTTAATATTAATTTTTTTATTTTTTATTATTTTTTATTTTTTATTTTTTATTTTTTATTTTTTATTTTTATTTTGTTTTAATTTTTTTCGACTTAGCGGCGGTAGCAGCGGTTAGACGTGCGGGAGGAAATGAGTGGTGCAAGCGGCGGTCGGTGCCACGAGCCGGGGCTGTTGCAAGTGCGTCGCATGTACTGGTACCTGCGCTCAACTGCCCGTATGCAGGCCTAGTGGGCGTGGGTACAAGTAGGTACTTGGAGAATGTCTTGTTTGCTTCTGTGCTGTGCTGTGCTGTGCCGAGTCCTCGGCGTTCCAGGGCTCTGACTAGAGCTACGGGCGTCCTTGCGGTGCCTGTACGGTGCGTTGGCGGAGGGTGGGCCGCTGTGAGCCGTGGTCTGGGGCCCTGTCTAGCGCTGTAGCAACTCTCTGGGGGCGGGTTCAGCAGCCCAAGTCCAGGCGCCGTGACCGATTAGCGAGCTTCGGCTGTGCCGCTGCAGCGACCAAAAGACGGGACAGTGGGCGCCTTATGGGGATCACGGAACGGAAGGATATAAAATTAATAATAATCAAAAAGCGAGAGGCTGATCTTTGCGGGAGGATAAGAGAACTAGAATCGATAAATGCCGAAGGAAGCCGAGATGAAGCAGGAGGCAGAGAATGAAGAACAGACAACCGAGATATATCGTAGAGGGCAGAAAAGGAGGCAGCCTGCGAGGAAGAAAGAGAGCGGGGAAGGGTTGAAGTCTCTATGAGCCTCCACTTCGATTAGAGAGATCACAACCGGGGCTCAATATGTAGGTACGAGCTCTACGGCATGTATGCGCTTAGACGTCGACAAGCCTATAAAAGTGACGGCGGGATGAAAGAGGTTAAAAAAAAAAAAAAAAAAAAAAAAAAAAAAAAAAAAAAAAAAAAAAAAACATGAAATATGACCAGCAACTCCCGGCTTATATGCTAAGTTATGTCCTCAGCAGACGGGTTGCAACGTAAAAGCATGTCAGGCCCTGGCAGCGTCGAGAGGCGCTCGCACAGGCAACTCCCGCAAAGCCTCGGCGGTCCGGCCACAGCTCCAGGGATGAGAAATGGGGACATACAGGGCTTCAAAGTTGCCATGTAGGTAGTTGTGTTTCTGCTTGCTACGACTTGCTGCCTGCTGCAGTATACGCCCTCTCTTCTTCTGTCTACATCTCTTCATCTCTCAACTCTCAAGCCTCTAGCTGGTCAGTGCTCCAAGATTGAAAACAGCTTCTCCGAGCTACTCAAAGACAGGCAAGTAGAATACCTTCATGTACGTACTTGGTCCCTGTACTGCTACTATGTACATGTAGCTGGAGCAAGGTCCAGGATGATCAGAGGCATGCATTAGTAACAGCTCAACGCGATGTGAGATGGGGATGGCAGCCAAGCGGAGGCCAAGCAAGCACCAGAAATGACAAGGGCCTCGCGTAGAGTAGGACTCGCGTGCTCGTCCTTGTACCGGTACCAAAGAACAAACACCGGCAATTCAAGGACCAAGGACCAAAGCAGAGAAAAGCAGAAGAATAAAGGACTGGGCTTGCACGCACATACGCATACCAAATATATATATATATATATCTCTCTATTAAGTAGGGTGTATAAATCACACTACAGTGCTACAAGCTCTACCGTTTCTAATAGTTTTCGTTTCAGCCAAACGCTCAGAAACCGTCCCGCCCGTGGCTGAGAGAGCCGCGGTCAGGGCCCATTGGTGCGCGTCCGCTGTCTGCAGGAACAAAAGACAAGTCAACCCGGGATAATAAAAAATCAAATCACCAGCAGTGCCATCAGGTGCCAGAGCTTCTGGGGGGTAACTGGGGGGGCGATCTGGTGCCAGCCTAGAGTGGACAAGATGAAGAGGTGCCCACTAGCTACGTATCCAGCGGGAAACCCCCCATGCTCGTGCTGCCAAAGAACGGTGAGAAAACGGCCAATTTAATAAGGCGCGGACCGAGACGGTTTAAAAGAAAAAACCGTCAGGGCAAGGGGAGTCGCCCCGGCCAAAAGAGCCAACGCAACTCGCGGGTAGACTAGGACAGCACAATTGTGGTAGCCGTGCTGGTACTAGCAGCATGTACGTGCTGGCAGCCTTCACGGAGCGAGATGGAAGCGAAGGGTAGAGGCGACGATGGGCTTGGGCATATCCCGGTCATACCTGGGTACGGAGTAGTGCAAGTACAAGTACCTATACACAGGTTTGGCAGGGGAGGGAATATCCCAGCAGTGGCTGGCTGTATCATGTGTGGGTGTGTGTCTGCTCCATCTAGAGTGCTAGTATTATACCATACCTACGAGTGGTGTGAGGCTTTACTCACATACAAAGTACAGGTGAGTAATGGGTCCATGTACTCGGATGCGTGCTTCAATCCGCGAATGCTATGGTGCCATGCCGCAGCGGCGAAAAGGTGGCGTTATATGATATGAACGAGCCGGGGCAGAAGGAACACGAAGGCTTGGGAGAGGCACATACCGTAGCTCGAATCAAGAGACCGACAGAGAAGAGACGAAGAGAAGCCGGAGCTCCAGATGAGGGGGCGAGGGATGGGAAGTAGAGCTGAGAACATCGGTCTGCTTCGTATAAACGAGCTGGCAAATAAGAAGAAAAAGAAATGGCAAAGATGCTTGTACGCATGACGGCAGCAGTAGGTATAAGAGAATCTTGGAGACAAAGAAACCCTACAAGCCTTGGGGGCCTGAAGCAGGCGGGCCTTCAAGCCGTTCGGGTTCGACTCCGTAGTGCCGGCTGTATGCACAAAGACCAGGTCCATGTCAAGTTCCGTGGAAAAGCCAAGACCAAGATCGAGGTAGGAAGCGTCATAATAGCCGGTGTCTCATATCGTGGCGAGGCTGCAACCCTACTGCGTGGGTACTTGGTGTTTCCTAGGGTATGGGCTGTACCTCTGCTTCATGCAGGCTTGAGACACTTGTCTGTGCATAGAGGTGAGCTTGATGGACGTGCATGAAGGTACATGTATTTACCTATAGACCGGAGGGAGACGGAGGGAGAGCGAGCAGCATTACCGCTGCAATATAGCTCATGACATGTGCTACTACTCTACCTAGTGCGTAGTAGCACTTGGAATTGTAGAGCTCTGCATGCGTCATCACCAACTACTGGCACAAATACCTAGTATTATACCGCAGATATTACTCTGCATACGAGCAATTTGGGGAGCATTGTAGTTGTATGCCGCACACGATGCCGCATATGTCCAAAGGAACATGGACCGTAATGCGGTTGCACTGTATTGCATTGCACGGACAAGGGAGCTTGAGTACTAGACTCTGAGCAATGCGTAGCTGTTTTTTTTTTTTTTTTTTTTTTTTTTTTTTTCCCTTCCCACTCAATTGGCATTGCAGCCTCGACATTATTAGAAGTCGTCGTTTACTACTAGTGCTGCGGTTCAGCTTGGTCTATCAGCTAGTCTACTCCTCGTAATTGATATTCAATGGTGCCTCCGGGTCTCAGAGGTACTTGTACCCAGGGCCATTTTGTTCGTTCCCGATAGCTGGGAGAAGGAATAATGCCTGCATGCAACAAGAGGGTAGCTGCAGATTATCGAAACCGGGGGGATTTGAACAAAAAAAGAGAGGGAGGGAAAAGCTACAGGGTGCGAGATTGGCTCCGTCGTTCCTCGGGGACCACACGCGGCAATGCCGGTCACAGCCAGGGTCCCAGGAGCCTGGCAGACTGCGCCGGGGGTTGCTGTTGGAGCAGAGAGAGAGCATGAAGGGAAGACGAGGACGAGATGCAGCAGCCTGGTGCTACTGGAGTGGCACAGTAGCCAGGGCAGGGGCCGGTGCTCGATATTTGCTACAGGCATAGCATGTATATACGAAGCACGTAGGTATTCGTAAGTGTGATGCTCGTGCAACACGCCGCACATCGAGAGCGAGGCTTTGCAGCATCAAGTTGCATGTGCGTATGGTCCACGTATACTTACTGTACATGCTGTAAGTGACGGGTAAGGCTCCCCGCTCCAGCCTCTTCTCTTCTCTAGAGTCTGTGCGAGCTGCACGTCGCCGGCGATGACATCCGCGACTGGCCTGGTAGGCCAACTGTGGGAACAGTGAAGCTGGGCGCATCGGAAAAGACACAGAGCCATCGTGATGCAACGGGCGATGGGCCTCTTTGCCCGGAGAGAAGCGGGCGTGTGTGCGGCTGCACTCGCGTACGGGAATCCATGTTCTGTGGCACTTTGCTTTGACACACCTTGCTACTAGTACTACTGTCGTTGACTTTTATTCAATCCTATTACATTGTATATGAGTTGCTTAGCATAACTATGCCAGCCATGTGCATCTATTATGCGCAAAGAGTGCTTCCCGTCTGTGAGGTCATTTTAAACCCGCCCTCTCTCATTGGACCACGACCTAGTATATTGGAACTGGCTAATCTACATGTATACAGGTACACACTTCCAGAATAAGAACCAGGCTTGCTTGACGATAAACTCTCCTCGCCCGATTCATATCCAGGGCGATTTGTCCTGCCTCGCCTTCGGGCTGAGACTTAACAACCATGCAAGTTGCTCGTGTATGTGAAAGAATATATCACATCACAGCAACACTGCAGCATCAGGGGCCGGGCGCCTGAAGCCATGCAGCGCATGAAAGTATTACAGCATACTCTGCTTGCCAAGTATCATAAGCTACAGCTCCTAGATAGTTCTACCTAATACAGGATGTGCACCTTACCTCGGTGCCAATTCATTAGCGTCAGTGGGCATAGCCAGCATCTGCAGCCATGTCACAGAGCTTTCGCATGAATAGACATACATAGACTTTTGTTCTATTGCCTCTTGTACAGCAAGCTAGGAATTATTTATCAGCTTTCCAGCGAGCTAAGACCGAAGCCCAGTCAGTGCCAAGCCAAGGCGGAGGCGCAGAAAGCTGCTCCGTACAAGCACATCACCGAATGTCGACTCCTCTTTTGTTCCAGCTTTTCTCCCTTGCTTTTCCTTGCTTTCCCTTGCTTTTCTTTCCCTTTCTTTTTTCTCAGTCGCCAGGGGCTCAAGCCAGGCATATCCATTTGATTTAAAGTTGGCCGACACTCCCCACTGACTCTTCATTGGTGCTGCTTGCTGCTATTCGCACGGCTACGGTACAATTCGCCGGCCTATCTGTTATGTACTCTTCTTTGCCTGCTGCATCTCTCTCGCCGCCGCTTTCTTCTTCCGCTTCTTCCTTTTGTCTTCCTTTTGTCCCCCCACTTACGGGCCTCCCAGGTCCTTGTTCAGCCATCTTACTGTAAAGGGAGGTCAATAACAAGAAAGAGTAATCACCGCCTGACACCTAGACTCGAGCCGTACTAGCAGCAGTCGTAAACAGATCAGGTCGACGGGCTCTCTGGCGGGAGATGCTGGGCACTACCTTGTAGGCACCCGAGCTCGCCGACTCCATCCAGCCTTGATACATGTAGCGCCATGTGCCCAAGGCTCTCAAGCCCTGCTTAGCGCTGTGATGAACAGCTATTAGTGCTGTATATATACAAGGAGTTGTACATGCACGAGGACTGGCCAGCAGGCTTTGCTGCCATCATTGCCTGCTCGACTGCCGAATCCTGACCCGAGCCCTGCATGCCACCGGCGGTGCCAGCATGAAGGCGGCCGGTAACGAGTACAAGCCTCTCGTCTCCAGTATTCCGTACATACTCCATATACCTATGTAACCCCAGTTCCCAAGCCAATGATGGACAATACCTCGTCAAAATAGCTCCCGTTGTCGATCTCAGCGCTCTTCCCTAGCGGCGCTGACATGTTCTTCCACTTTACTAGTAGCAGCACTAGTATGCTAGTGGTAGTAATGTTTGCTCTTCAGCCACTAAAAAGAAGAGAGGGGCCGCCAAGATTCTCATGGGTTAGGGGAGCAAACATCTTCCAACTCGGCCCAAGGAGGGGACGCGTTAAGAGCGAGATACCGACGGCTGCAGAGGGACATTACTTGAAGGGGGGGCTAAAATCTATGTACAGCGTGATAGATAGGCAATCCTTGGATAGGAAAGTCTTTACGATGGCTCCAGGACATGGCATGTTCCTGCTGGATTGCAGAGTGCACAAAAAGTCACACGCAATATCAAATGCTAGCACCATTTTTTTTACTTTGAACAAGACCGGGGGCTTGGGAAGACGGAAAAGCCACTCAGACCCATTGACGCGGGCGTGTGCTTCCTTCGCTTCATGCAGCAACAGCCGATGCTATGCCTTGGCCTGCAACGACACGCATACAAATCAAGTCATCAAGCGCGTAGACTGCCGATTGGCTCTCTCCAACGGCCGCTGTGGCTTGCTCCGAGACCTACCTACTACTACGTACAAGTAAGCACGCAGCCGAGGCCAGCACATACGTACATACGTTTGTAGCTTGAGGGCTCTTGCATTGCATTGCCTGGCAGGTGGCCAAGCCTTGCAAAGCGGCGGTACTTGTACGACGCAACAACAGGTTTTGCGCTGTCCACGGCCAAAGAGGCTGAAGATTTCTCTGCCAATCAGAAGAACAGGCGAGGCCAAACCTTACATGCACAGACACTTGATACATTAGGGCGCCGGAAACTGTCGACACGCATAGCCGGTGGCACGGATGATTTCCGCGCAGTCATTCTGCGGAAGCACAAGCGTGTGCTGCTATTATTGTATACTTGCAGTGTAATACTACATGTTATTCTTTTGGAAGGGGGGATTGCATAAGTCTCTCGCACGTATGTCGTCTCGTTTCTCGCTTAGGTGGTTAGGGCTCCTGTAGACCGGAGTTATATACTGCTAAGTCCATGTGTGATGCTGCGTTCGGCGACTCTTTCACACACCATCACCGCATCACGATCACCGGCAAAACTTGCTTTGCCCTATCAGCAATAGGAGCAGTTTCTCCGTATACGTCGCAAGTTACATACGACTACGAAATTAACAAATGTGACCGCCCCCTTGTTTGCAAATGGCGCTAATCGTGCCTTGTCGTTGGTAGCAGAGTGGTATCGCCTCCATCCTACAGTAAAGCAATCCGGTGAGGCATGCTTAAAGGGTCGCATGAAGTGCTGTGAATCAGTTAGTAGCACAGATCAGGGCAGTGGCCTGCGCAGAATTAACGACGTGTAATATTATTACTCCGCAGCCAGCATGAAGATACTACCTACTATGTAAGTGGTAGGCCCATTTATATCCTCCGAGACAGGGCATTCTGTGTACGAGACAAATTTGACCACAGCTACCATACACTCAGTATTACTAGGTACCTCGTAGCTATACATACATAATTACGGATACTCCGTCCACCCATGCTCATCTCATGCACATACAGGTACCCAAGGCTCGGAAGGCCAGTCGTACTAGGCACCGGTAGCTTACGCACGGATACCGACACCGATACCGACTTCATACTGCCCTGGGTTTGAGATATCCCAGCAAGTTGCTTGTTTCCACCAGGCATCTTAGTAATTGCCCACAGCACAAGAAACATAGCTCTTAATTCCGCTAGAGACTCCACTCAGTCGTCTTTAGAAATTACTTGAAATGGACAATGATCTTTGAGGCTGGTTGGCGAGTCGACACTTGAATATGGAATCTAGATGGCCTTCAAATCACACGTAGGTGTCGTTCCACATTTATATTGTAAGGCACTTGCTTCCTAATCACCTACCTTACCGATTGACTGGTAGCCCGGGTTGTAAACTGAGAGCTGATGAATACGTCTACTTTTGTATTCTAAAATAGATACGGTTCTACAAGTGCAGAATGCACTCTGTACGGAGCACCGACATCCATATATCGCTAGCCCACGGTCCTGGGTCTAGTATAGAGAGCTATCGAGCTTTATGTCATATCTCGTAGTGTATTTCGTATACCACTAGTTTATTATGTTATGCCAGCAACACTTATAGCACATGAGCTTGTAACCGAGCTCTTTCTTTGTTCCCTCTATAGGTCTAGGTATTCCCTGTTTTCGTTCTTTAGCCCCTCCCTCAGCTAAGCCCTTGTTCGCGATATACCAAGATTTCCCAGCTCAGAAATCCGCCGTGGTCAGGTATTTGCTCCCTTGCTCTCTTGATGATGGCACTCTATCCACCCAGCCTTTCTCGATGCCGGCGAACATCATCAATGCCAGCTAGCTACCTCCACAAGAGGCTCATTCCCCTGTATTATAGATACTACTACTAGCATACATGTACTCGACGATTTTCAGCTCCTGCACATACCCATCTGCGATACCACCACACCTAGTAAAGGCAAACATTGGATCCCACGTTAACCCCCACTTGACGGCTGTCTACGCGTGGCTTTGTCCGGCAGCTGAGCTGCTGTTAATATTAATATATTGCTAGCAGTATTAGTCCCATTACAATACACATGATATACAACAAGTATATGCAACATATATCAATGTGTATCTCAGTAATACAAGATACACGCCTGCATTATCAGTATTCAATACGGATACCAGCAGAGGTGACAAAAAACCATACGTGGCTCATCACTCATGTACGCAGCCGTATTTCCTGTACGTATTTGCCTCTGCATGTCTAGGTTCTGGCGTAAAATGCGTGCAAAAGGCCGGCTAGTATACATGTATGCATCAGGTGATGGCGAGTCTTCACAAGCACCACCACCATCTAAATGTTAATGCATCTACTACTACAGCAACACATCACCATATCTACTCTTCAGAATAGGCTGGCAGACAGCAAAATTTGAATCCTTCAACTCCTCCAATCACCGCGCCAAGCTGCGCAACCACACAAATACACAAGCAACCTCTATACAGACCAATACACGCATACAAGCAGCATCATCCCAAAGCCTCCCGTATGTCGGCAAGAACAATAGCGCGCACTCAAAAGGCAAGCTACTTCAGCGGTCCGTGGCGTGCCGCAAGCAGCCAGGCCTTCTCCTCTGTCTTTCCGGGGGGTTGATTGGATCGCAGGCTTCAATCTCCACTCCATCACGATGTCTGTCCGCAGTAGACAGGCCCTGCGTCTATTGGCCCCCGTACTGCAAAATGCTTGTGCTACACACCAATGCCGCGGCCGCCGCTACTGCTACTCTAGAGTGATGCCGGGGTAGTAGTAGTAGTAGTAGTAGTAGTAGTACTTGTAGCATCGCCATACGGCAGATCTGCTCCGAAGCCAAATTTCCAAGCAAGGAAGCTGAAGCTCATTCCGCGCCTTCTTACAGCCCCCAAGGATGTTTCAAGTGTGCCCGGTCCACAAGCGCACGAGCACAAGCGCACGAGCACAAGCGCAGGAGACTGGTGGAGGGATTCATTTGAGACATGCAGGATTAGTTGTAACCTTCTGCGCAGAGAGACGAAATAGAGTTAAGAAAGCACAACGCAGCTGCGTATAGAAACCAGGTTTAATAATGACTACAGGAGAGCGCGTTATGCAAAACTTGGCATGCAAAAGAATTGTGAACTGTCAGGTGTCTCCAAGAGCCCGATATAGGTATTACACACACTGACCAATCTCTGTGTCACCCTCTCTCGGGGCCAGCCGTCTCCACGGCGAATCATTCGGCTCACAAGGCTCTGCGCAGCGGTAGGTGTCACATCTTTGTGCTGCCCGACCACGGGCGTAATCCCTTCAGCGGCACGTTGCCCAAAAGGTCTCACTGTAAGATCCGGGGCTTGAAAAGACGCAAATTACCATAAGTCGCAGCTGCAGGTAGTATCTCTCAAGTTGAGTGTCTATAGCGAGATATAGAGGAATACAGACAAAGTGCATCCAGGCGAGGCAACGAATTCACGCGTAAGCAAGTATCGCTCTAGAGGATACGGTGACGAAACTCGGAGCGCCTGGTGGATCGATCGATAGCCGTTAGATTACAGAGCACGGGAAGCTTTCTGTTGCGATAATCTCCAGCTTCCTCTTTGGAGTGTGACAGCTGCGGGCCATGGACTATATAAGTGGATATACTCGTGGCAGAGTTGTGAATTATCTCATAGTAGTAGCAGCGTGTGCTTTTTTGCCAATGATGCAGCCATAATCATCAGCCATCTGCCCTACGTTTGATAGTGCGTGGCTACACAGCATTAGTGTCGTAGAAATGTGTGTGGTGTGTAATGTGATGGTGCTGTGTCAAGGCTCAGTCTAGATTCTTTATCCTACCCTGCACTGTAGATTCTATTTTCGCTGTGATACACGTCCACGCATGTTCTATCTATGGTCTCATGTGGAGCAAGAACAAAAGAGAAAAGAATACGAGACATATTGCTGTGTGGAACAAGTCTTGCATTGTGTTTCTATGGATGAAGAGCAAACCGTTTCACTACTTGGGTACAGAACTGCGTGTTGAAGACAATACTAGAGAATTAGTAATGTCACTCTCCCTTTGCTCAATACTTGCTCTCGGATTTCCCTTTCTGTGTCTATCCCTGCGCAATTCTCCATTACTGCTAGTGAATGATGAATTCACTGTGGATTATGTGTCTGATAGCATCAACGTTCCACTGCGTGGATAATGGAGATGCTTCGCATCCATGTCTGAGCCCATCTACGCGGTGTAACACTCCCACTTTTCTATGCCTCCTCTCCCTTCTCTTTTTCGTGTTTTTATATCTCATCCCTGACACTCTATACCCGGTATTCCAAACTCGCTTCCATGCAGCTTTGCTAATCGGCCTAGATTTGTTCCATCTATTGCTTTGAGACATGAATCGAAGCATCGTCGTACTCGTACAAATAGGGGATTACGGGATTATATTATCCACATTTCCTGTTTTATAGAATCGGAGACTTATTGGCCGAGATTGGACGAGGTCAGGATGGAACACGTTTAGGGGCAGTAGTCTCTGCTGGCTGTTTGGGCAATTGGCAGTCATTCTGCTTCGAGCGACTAACTTGTAACCGAAGACAGAATCCCATATACCGGCTCTCCTGATTTACTAAATGCCCTCCGTAACGTGTTTCATCAAAGTACTAGACCGTGAATCTTTATAGAATACTTCATTAGTATTCTTGGAAATCTCCTGGTTAATTGTAGTATAAAGCAGAGTGATATTCGTTAGAATCAACGGCCCAATACTTCGAGGGAACCTGGTATGTCTGTGTCTTTCGAGCTATGGCTGGATTCATGCACAAAGGAGTCTGATACATAGTCTCTCATAGAAGAAGAAGTGCCCAGAATAGGAAACCATTCTCTGAAGCTATATATACGCATTTACTACGGAGAATCCAGCCCTGTTTTATTCTTAACCGCGCCATTCGGATGTCATCCACATCCTTGATATCGTGGTGGCGAACGCATACATATCACTTCGTCTACAGAGTGCTACACGTAGTTACATATAAGTGGGTGTCTTCTTTTTGGTTGACATGACAAGCATCAATCGCAGGCCTCGCTCTATATTGGCCAATCCCAGTCAGCCTATTCCCCCCCCCTTTCTGGCAACGTAGCATTTCCTCGCTAAGCACTGGCGTTCAGCTTTTATCCGCCGCAAAAATCTACACACTGAAGACCCGGCCCTGTTTTCCATCTCGCGACGGCGCTTGTATATGGGGAGTGATCATCCCGTAATAAATTTCCGGCGTGGGGGGGGGAGGGGTTATAATAGAAGCTTGCTTGAAAGGGGGCATATGTGTCGTAATTCTTCCCCAAAGCAAAGTGAGAGAAACATAGAGCTCAACAGAATAGAAAAAAAAGAAAGAAGACAATGTAATCATAGTGGCGTTAACGCAGACTTGCCTTTGCCAGACCTATGTAGTTGGCGCTGTGCTTGACGACCGCCAACTTTCGCAAGGTTGGCTAGGGCTTGAACATCGAGACCAGGAGTCGCGTCTTCGAAAGAGGAATGCTCGTTCCGAAAGCCGTCGCCCTCTCGAAATACCGCCCCAAATAACTCGTTAATGGACGAGGTCAGACTATCGAGCGCCTGGATTCTGTTGATGTCGGCATCAGATGTTATCTCTAAGACGCCTGCCTGCTGGTTGACTGATCCTTTGATCTTGCCATCGATAATGAGAAAGCTAAGGATATCTTGCACCTCTGGCTCTGATATTCTCAGCTGCTTGGCGATCCATGAAAGCTTCATGCGTGTGTAAGGCGCAATGAGTTTTAGGACTCCCTTGGTCCGTATGTTACGAGTAACTTCATCGATATTCTCTGCGATAAAGGGATCTGCTAGAATGTCCTGGTTGTTTCTCAGTGCCTTCTCGTACGCGTGAACGTCGTCCCGCTGGTATGCGTCGACAAGCTCCGTCATAGCAGAGATGCGAGGATCAGACTTGTAGGGCTTCGTCTCTTGGGAGTCAAATGGGTTGATGTTTGACTTCATCAGCATGGTGGTGAGAAGCAGATACTTGAGAACCTGGATCCGCTGTAGTGATCCTGCCTCGTCGTAGTTGCGGAATGATTCAAAAAAGTCACTCTGCGCCTCCTTCCAGTTCTCCTCACTCATGTGCATTTTGCCGCCGCATTCACGGATGATGCCCATGATGCGGGGGTGTGGAACGGCAGACTTGACCTTGAGCGCACGATTATACAGCGTCTTGAGCTGTTTGTTGTTCCTCGTCTCGGCCAACATCTGAATCTCCAGGGCGTAAATCTCGAGCGAATAAGTTCCCTTGCCCGGATCATCGCTGCCATCGGGTCGCTGACAGGCTTTGTGCAGTTCCCTGAGCTTCTTGGATACTGCCGAGTACTCCTTGCGGTCCAACAAGAGTTTGGCTAGCTTGATGTTAGTCTTTAGCCATAGCCGCTCGTTGTTCGTGCTCTGGAAGCTCTGGAGAGTTAGAGAGTAGAATTTTTCTATGCTTTTCACCGCCGCTGACTCGTCGGCGCCTTTTTCGATGTAATCGAGCATGTTGTTGATGGACTTTTCGGAGTAATTTCTCGTGACGGCCGATTTGACGTATGTGAGCAGCTCGGCAAAGTGATCGGCCGCCTGGAGTAGGTAATTGTCAGTGAACTGTGTCAAGTCATCCCAGCCTGGACGGCAGGCTCGCTCACCTCGTCGTACTGCCCCAGCTTGAATTCCAGCTTAATGGCCTGCTTCAAGCCCTTGAATCCCCATTCTCCCTTGTCGGGCTCGAGAGGCGGTATTCCGAGAAACTCCGCAATGGCATCTTTGGGGTCGCTGAGCTTCAGCTGCTTCGCATTATAGTATTTGTTCTCGATGTCGACATCTCCAGCTTCCTGCTCGTCGTCGTCTTCCTCGTACTCGAAGTCGTATCTGCTAGGCATCAGCACAGGCCGTGAGCCCCTCGGCTTCCCAGGATTAGCACCAACTGTTCCTCATCGGACTCTTGCATGAAATCCTCGTCGTCAGACATGGCGGCTGATTCTGTGGCGGCTATCGAAGGGTGGGAGACGGTGAAGGAGCTTCTTCTAAGCAAGCAATCTGTCGTAGAGATGCTGATGGAGTCGTGGCGCTATGTTTGTTGGTCGTGAGCAGGCGTATCTTGAAATCGAAGCTTCAGTGGAGTCGCTCTGCATCCTATCTGTTAGGTGACAACTTCGCGGGGCGCGCTGGGGCTTATCGATAGGAGCTGCACCAAGGACTGGAATATTCCGCTCCGATTAGCGCCACGACCTCCACCCAAGTACATACAGCGCACAGGCACTTACATCGTTTCATGATTCTGGTACATATTCATAGAGTACATATCAATGAAATGGCTTGATCAGAGTCAGCTTGAAATAAATTACAGGGTTATTATCATCATTGAACATATGAAATCATGTAGCCACCAACGCCGTCTGTATAGCCCCTCCATATTGTCTCAATTGTCATCTTGTGTTTTGCGTCCCGCGCTGCTTCTCTTTCTAAATCTAAAACTCATGTTTCTAGATTTCTATTACTTTAGTATTCTCCCAAGATGTCAAAAGGCTTCGGTTTAAAGTCTAACGAAAACGAGCGCCATCATAACTCCAACTCCCAGCAGGGTGGTTGCCAAATACGGCAGCCCCATCCATACTCCTCCCAGCTCCATGCCACGACTTAGGAGCCATCCCATGACCGGTGCGCCCAGGAAACCCATGAGAGTCTCCATGGTAGACATGGTCGTGTTCAAAGTGGCAACTGTATGCGGTTCAACCACAGCATTGAGCAGCGCACGGCACAGAGAGCTGACGCCCACGCCAATGTTGGTGATTACCATGGCGCAGATGAACAGCCACGGCACTCCGGCCAGGGCAGTAAGCAGGCTGCCGGCGATGAAGACGAAGATGGAGGCGCGAGCCAAGAACAGATCTCGGCTGATGGAATCAAAGCGGAATCGCTTGCTCAGGATGGAGGATGATATTGGCAGTAGCACCAGCAAGGTGAAGACACCCGCCAAACTGCTGACCGTGTTGACGTATGTTGCCTACTCATGTCAGTAATGTCGCTGCTTGGATGTTGTATATAAGCAAGGGGTGGGTTTCTCCTTACAGTTGACCACTCCCAGTTGAAGCGGCGAGTCATGTACTGCAATATGTCCAAGACAAATGTCAACTTGATGAGGTAGAATGGGCCATAGGCAAGAAGGAGCAGTACGACCGTCTTCGATGTGAAGATGAAACGCCATACGTGAGACACATCGTTCTTGGCGGAAAACCATGCGCGCTGCGCCAGTTCTCTAGCACTAGGAAGCTTCTTCGATGGAAGCAGTGTTTCTTGCTGAGCGGTAGATGAGCCATCTTGACCGCGGCGCTTGTTGTCGGCAGCCCGGCGGAACTTGAGCGTCTCTGGGATGAGAGCAGACGACAGCATGCCTACGGTGAGGACGGTGTTCCCGATCCACATTGCAAGCCAAGGATCAATGCTGAGAAGGAATGCAGCGATGGGGTTGACAACGATGGAGATGAGAAGATTCATGGCGTAAATCAGGTAAAATGCGCCAGTCCTCTCGGAAACAGGAACGACGTCGGCAACGATGGTCGAAATCATGGCAACGACCATCTGGCTGCCGCCACCGATCAAGAGGAAGATGCTGCCGTATAGGATGCTCCAGATGGAGAAAGTATCGGGGAAGAAGACTGTGCAAGGGCAAAGTCAGATGAAAAAAAAAGATCAGACAAAAGGTGAAAAAAGGAAGAAGGGAGGGAGGATAATACATACGGACAGCGGTTATCCAAGCTTGCTCGAGGAAACATCCAAAGAGGGAGAGAAATATGACAAGACGACGGCCATACTTGTCAGCAACGACTCCGAAGGAGATTTGGACGAAAAGCGCTATTGCTCAAATGTCAGCGGCAAGAGGTCATGGAACCAGAGTCTAGAGTCTTTGTCAACACTTACGGAGCAGCATATCGAGAGACGTGCTCCACGACCGCACCATGGCCAGCGTCTTCTGCACTTCTGTGTCCTTGCACCGGTTATCGTGAATCTGCGGCATCGCTATGGCATGATCCGGGTGGTAACGCCGGCATATGACATCCTCCATGATCTGCTCCATGGGAGGATTGAGAATGTACTGGCTGACCTCGACGATGAAGAGGAACAAGACGCACATTCCCACGACGAGGCGGCGGAATCCCTTGGAGGGCGCAATATCGGCTGGCAGATCGTTGTTCTGCAACAGCGACGTTTCCTCGTCGGCTTCATCCTCACTGATACGGTGACGGTATCCGTTTCCAAAGGCCTCGATATCAGAGCCCACGCCGGAAGGCTCGGCGTCTGCTTCGGTGCCGTATCGTGTCATGATAAGGGCAGGTGTTTTTGGGTATCTTTTTATTTTGTGTTTTATTATATTAGAAGGTCCTCGAGAGACGGGGGAAAAAAAAAAAAAAGAGTGAATAATTAACTGAAATGCTGCAAAGACTGTATTATAAAACCCCGTCAGGGCAAAGGATTGGGAGAAGGAGGCACATAGGGGGGTTGAGATGAGAAGATAGATCATCTACATGACGACACGATATGCACGACACGTCGATAGCATACGAAGCGTAGCAAAGACAACAAATAATACCCCACGGTCTAATTCGAGGGCACAAGGGATAAGGTTAGCCGGAGGCGTGAAGCCTTTATCAAAGCTTCAGGTTCCCGGCGGCGGTGATTGGCGCGGCCGAGGGAACTTTTTACAGTGGGTACAGCATCCGGAACGCGTACGCCACCAACCTTGACAATGGCCGTGTCAGCAATATTCCGTCCTTTGTCGCACTTGGGTTGAGGCCGTTGCGGCGGGAGGTGTTTTGCTGCCAGGGCTGGAGAGACGGAGTTGAGAATGAGACTTCAATGTTGTCTGGAATGGCCAAAATGCGTCGTCGCTCCCTCCTTTGCGGCGAGTGCTGAGAGGCATACAGTACAAACTACGTATAAACGATGCTTTTTGGGAAAGGGGCGGCACAAGCTCAAAACGGCAGCAAGATAAGGCAGGGCTATTTAATTAGTGTGCCTGATGCTGACGACTTTCCGCATCCATGGTTCGTGGATTCAATTGCCATCGGCAACGAATGGCGTTATATGAGCCCAATATGAGTGAGCCCGAGTAAGAGCCCATTTCTTTCCATCTGGGGGGTTTTGGCGGATGACAGAACGGTACGACAACCTATGCTCATCAGCTGGGACGAGTCTACATGCATGCATGTATTGTTGAGTCCAGGAACGAAGACCAGGTCTTTGTCGTGATATGATTCCAGCAACGCGTGTCATCTCTTGGCTCCTGGCAATCAATGAATGCTCTTGGCAGCGTCGAAACATCAACTGAACGCAGACCCGGGGCTGAACAAAGTTCCCAGCCATGGGGTGCAAATTAGCAAACGCTAGCGGGTACCTGGCCCGCTAGCTGCTTCACTTGCCTCGAGCTCATAGCGCCAGTTACAGGGGCGGGACACGCTGCTGGACGATGGACCCCGCCATCTGACCCCGCCATCGGCCTCTTAGCCGCATCTTGCAGAGATTTGGCGGAACATGCATGTGGCCGCCATCGTCATTGTTTCTGCTCCCTCATTTCAACAGCAGCCACAGTCGCGTCACCATGTCCTTTGCTAGTGCAAAAGTGCTGTCCACAACGCCGCTGGTAGGTGCTGACATGCTCTCGGATTAGCCAGTCGCTCAGTCGTGCGCCAAGCAGCCGTCTTTCTTTCTCTCTTGCTGACCCCGATGCGCTGTCACAGTCCAACGACGAGTCGCGATGGATCTCCCTGAGCAAGTAAGAAGAATGGAAACAACCACCAAACTGCTTCCTCCTCTCCTCTCCTCTCCTCTCCTCTCCTCTCCTCTCCTCTCCTCTCCTCTCCTCTCCTCTGCTCTTCTCTGCTCTCCTCTGCTCTCCTCTGCTCTCCTCTCCTCTCCTCTGCTCTCCTCTGCTCTCCTCATTCATCTGTCTGATGCATTTGCACATAGAATCACGTACCAGGACCCCAAGGGCACCGAGCGAGTCTGGGAAACCGCTGAGAGACGCACCCGCCCTGCCGGCGCAGACATCGATGGCGTTGGCATCGTCGCCATCCTGGACAAGCCCACGGGCAAAGAGATCATCCTGCAGAAGCAGTACCGGCCGCCGGTCGACAAGGTCGTGATCGAGGTCCCCGCCGGACTGATCGACGCGGGCGAGACCGCCGAGCAGGCCGCCGTGCGCGAGCTCAAGGAGGAAACCGGCTACGTTGGCGTAGTATCTGAGACAACACCCATCATGTATAACGACCCTGGGTTTTGCAACACGAATCTGCGCATGGTGCACGTCACGATCGATATGTCGCTGCCCGAGAATCAAGACTTGAAGCCGGAGCTGGAAGAGAACGAGTTCATCGAGGTCTTCACCGTGCCGTTGGCGGGCTTGTGGGAGGAATGCAAGAAGCTGGAGGCGGAGGGCTATGCGATTGACGCGCGAGTAGGCACATTCGCCGAGGGTATCCTGCTGGCACAGAGGCTTAAGCTTTAACGTTATGACGATGAAGACGGGCATGAAAATTTACTATTAGAAGTGCCAATTCTATTTTAACCTTGTGAAAACGGGAAATGGAGGGAGGAGGAAACAACAGCATCATCATCATCATCATCAGCATTAGCATCATTAGCATCTTCAGCATTTATCAGGGCTTCTTCTCTTGCCGTAGACCCTGCCAAAGCGCCAGTGCGGCGAGGGCCTTGGCATCCCGAGCGCCCTCTTTCCACAAATCTTTCATGGGCACCACCTTGAGCGTGATTTTCTCTCCAGAGCCTCGTTCTCCTGTGAGGCGTCCTTCCCACTCGCTCAGCTGGCTTCTCGGAATGCGCCGCTCAGCGCTGTAGATGGTGATGTGCTCGTCGCAGCCACCCGCACTCGGGAACATGGCAGCAGCTAGATTTTCCTCTTCGCGCATGGTGTGCGTATCCGTATTCCGCTGTTTTCTAGACGCCTCTGCCAGTTCGCTGAGGCATGTCAACTCGTCCTCGTGAATCGTAATGCCCAGCTCCTCCTCAATCTCCTTGGCTGCCACGCCCTTGAAGTTGCCAGAACCGTCCACCATTCCCGCCGGCAGCTCCACAAACGTCAGGCTCCCGGCGGGGGTGCGCGGCTGGACCGTCAGGACGACGTAGCGCTCCTCTGAATCTGACGGCACGTCGTCTGGAATGAGCATCACCAGCATGGCGACGCTGGGGCCGCGCAAGAGGCATCCCGAGGGCAGCGTCTCTCCGGCTGAATTGGAGACGTGTGCGGTGAGCTTCATGAAGCCAATCCGATTGGGTCCCCAGAAGTCGCAAGACTGAATCGTGACATTGCGAAGAACATAGGGGTCGGAGTGAAATGGGTGAGAGGCGTGGCTTTGCAGCGCAAGAGACCGAGTCAGAGTATCAATCCAAGTCTATAAAGTGGCTATTTAGTAACTGTTTGGAGATGCTTCCATATGATAGCCATATCCTATGGCTGATTTGGCTCACATTGAAAGGCTTGAAGGACTTGAGGTGAGACTCTGGATCCGGGAGCGTGTCCGGCGTGGAAACGGAAATGCCGCGGTAAGTCAACATGGTGCGAAGATGCACGCGAGCAGAGACGATCGAGGGGAGTTTGCGCCTCGGCCGTAGAAACATGCCGTGATAGATTGGGGGGTGCTGGTGTATTTGTTTACTTGAGCTGTCTGCCTAATTAATATGAATGAGGCTGTGGATTCTAAGCCCTGCGGTTCGCGTGACGTCAACGCCACTGAAACTGAAGCTTCGAATTCAATTTAAAATTCGAGATCTCAGCCCAACTTGAAACCATGACGAAATGAGACGACATGGACATGGACATGCACTATCATTACTATTATCTCAGGGGAGCACTGTAATTTTATATTTCTTCTCTTTGTTTTTGCTCTTCTTCCTGCTGCGAAATCATCTAACCTTGGTAGACACTAGCTACCTTTACAAGCTTCCAGACTCCCAGACGCCTTGGACCAAACAAAAAATAACAAAAAAGCCCACAAGAAAGCCCATCTACACTGCCCAGTACACGTCAATCCGCACAGACTCGATCCTGTTCGCCCACCCGCCAAATCTCGCCCTGCCCCAGACCGTCACGACGTCGCCCACCTGCAGTCCTCTCACAAACCTTCCGTCGCCCGTCTCACGCCCTCTGCCCTTTGCCACGAGAGCTTGGCCGCCTTCTGAATCAGGTGCAATGTCGTCCAGGTAAGACCACGTGATGGAGTAATCTTGCCACTTTCCGAAAGCTGTCTTGTTCCTTTGGATTTCCCATTCAGGTGAATGCAGTAGCTTGTGAGTGTAGTTGTAGCCGACTGGATCGGATGACGTCTGCCGAATCTGAGGATGAAGCGGCCGGAGTGAGTTGACAGAGGGTATTGATCCATCTTCTAAATGGGCAAATTAGTACATCAATTTTTTTGTCATGTTTATCGTTTTTGTCAGTATGGGCGAGATAGGTATTAGCAAAAACTCACCAGCACCAGATGCGTCAAACCTCTCCAATCCCGCGTCAAACCACGTCCACGACTTCGAATACGGGTCCTGGGCGTCTGAGGAGCTGGTGACCCATCCTTGGTCCTGGCTTCGAAATGAAAACACCACCTTCCGTGCGGGGTGAGTGAGGCGCGGCACAGGGTACTTGGCCGACTTGGCCAAGAAGCTGGCATCAAGGCTCTCGCCCAGCGGACGAGGAGTAGGCAGCGCAGTGGTGTATGGCTGGTCGTTGGCATTTTGTCGAGCTCCAGCGCTCACCAGCCCGAGCGGATACGATCGAAGCAGAAATCTGTCCTCCCGGTCTGGGTTGCCGCCCATGATGCTGATGCTCTCGTGCAGCTGCGTGGTTGAGTGAGCCCAGTACTCGGCAAAGTCGAAGATGGCGTCAATCAGGTCCGGCGGCAGCTTCTTGGTGCGGCACAGCATGGCCCTGACCACGGCAATGTCTATCGGGCTGGGCTCATACAGACTGTGGCGCTCTGCATGATGCTGAATCGGCTCCTCGTCGTCCTCTGCGGTCGTTGCGTTGAGGCCCAGCGCTCTCATGGCGCTCCAGACGATGCCGGGGATGTTCACGGCCATGGCTGTAGTTGGAATATGGGTATGTATGTTGATTTACTGTAGCTTGCAAAAATTGATAGGAATACGAGGTGGGTGAGAGAAATAATTTATAAGATATAACGCCAAAAGGCAATGCGTTTGTAGGACTACAGATTCACAACAGAACGCGCGTTCCAGGCCCTCGATTGGATCCTGAACGAGATGCAGGCATCATTTCATCATGTCCTTCCACCTCATTGCGTGACGTCAGCGCGGCGAACAGCTTAGCGAATACAGCGAGCGAAAGCAGCGAGTACAGTGGACAGTGGCCGCTGTGGACTTTTAGCTTGGACAAAGTAGATGTACTTGTACTAGAGCGATGTCATTAACTATTGGGCAGTGCTGCCATGTTCAGATACAAACAGCAGCAGTTTCATCAAACAGGCATTAGTAGTTTAGGACGTGCACTGGGAAACGTCGTGCATTAAGCGAACAACATACGTACTGCTAAGTACCTGTATGCACACTGCACAAACGCCATTGCTTCATTTACGGAGGTATGAACGAAAAAGAAAAGAAAAGATGACAAGATTCATCTTAATCTCAGATAATTTTTTTTTTTTTTTCTTTTTTCTTCTCTCACTTTCCTTAATGTCTTATCAATTGAAGGTTTCGAATGTTTCATGTCGTCTCCGATAGATTGCCTAACCTGTAATTCAATCCAGCTTCCAAGCATTTGTTGTAAGAGCTCGATTCGCGTCACAACGGCCATGACTATGATGAGGGAAAATTATAATCTAGGGGTCTTCTCGGAAATAAGACCATAAATTACGAATAAATATAATAAGAACAAAGTCCAACATCTTCTATTTCTCGTTTACCCAAGCTCTGTCAGCGACAAAGAGCGTAGTCACAGGTCTCTAGGTAACCGCACAGGTAACCGCAGAGAACATAATAAATATCAAGGCTCAATACAATATTCGAATCAGCTCGTGTTCGTATCGCCATAGCCATGTGCCTAGCCTCGCAGTAGACAGGTCCCGGCCACAACAGCATCACGTTTATGGCCAAGTGTAAGTTCACAAGAATTTGTAGAGTATATGACTGATTCAAGGGCTAGCATATGCATCTCACAATGCAAGAAGAAACTTAGCCATGTAAATAAGTGAAGTTGTATGTTCATATTCACGACCAAGCTAAATTATATGCAACGTGTTGTAGAAAGCCCGAGGGCTAAATGTGTGGGTTAAAAAAAAAGTTGTAAATAAAAGTGTGTCCATAATTGCCATACATCCCTTTCTAGCTCAACACCTAAACGCCATCCAAAGGTCTGGAGGCAAAAGTTCAAACACGAAACAAGTCAATGAGACCCTTTTTTTGGATTAAAAAAGAAGACGCAAAAGAGTTCATCCACGCGCTGTTGTATATGGCCCCCATCGCTCTTTGGTTTCAAAAAAAAAAAAAAAGTTAAAAATAAAACCAGCCCGCTTCCTTTCTATCATGACGTTTATCGGGGTTTAGACTTCTCCGCCGGGGAGGCCCTGGTATCCTGAGTGGCTCGAGCTGAAGGTTCGGATGGGAGCCGTGCTGGAGGCCCTTTGGGGACCGGCGTGTGACTGGGGAGGAGAACCAGGGCTTCCGGGGTGGTCGGTCATGGCGTGATCAAAACCACTGGCGGTAGGGCTCTTGGAGCCTTGGATGAGGAAGGGAGCGGGCGACTGCATAGGCGACTCGATGTTGACGGCGGTCCAACCTTTGCTGTCAAGAGGGCTGACATTTGCTGGGGGCGCATCAGCCGTGACGATGCCTTCTTTCCTCATACTGCGAGAATCGTAGTCAGTGTATGCATCCGGGTCAACGCCTTCGCGTTTCAGTTTGTCGAGTTCCATACGGTCCATCTTTTCCATTTCGTTCGCCAGACGGGCCTCTCGGGCACCGGATTGGCGTTGCTTGATGCAGTAGAAGATCAAGGCTCCGATCAGGACGGCGCCAACGACACCGGCCGCCGCGTACACGGCGATCCTGGCACCGGCAGGTAGGTTGTTCCACTTGTCGGCTGTAGACAGCTTGGGTGGCTGGTGGAGCGCCTCGTAGAATGTGGAGTTTTTCTCTCCGCTGGTTATCACCTGTCAGTAAAATCAAGAGATTCAACGCTGGCTGTGCGGTACGGTATAATGCAACTCACCCAGTGACCTTGATGCTTTCATAGCTGCCAGTCATATCTCCGTAAGTGTACTCGGTGCCACCACCGTAGTCAGTGACGCGAGCGCTCTTGACGTACATGGTGAATGGGCCCTTGGAGTAGTCGGTGTTACCACCAGCCCATTCACGGGTACCGTTGGGCATTCTGGGGTCACCACCAGCCCAGATACCGAGAGAGAGTCTCATGGGAGTCTGGGGGTAGTTTCGGGTCTTGTTGGCTTGCTCGGGGGTGAGAGTGCGGACGAGGTTGCCATCAATGTACCACTGAAGCGCGTCCTTGGTCCAGACGGTGGTGTAGTTGATGAAGTTTTCCTGGTTGTTGGCCGTGGTGTATAGGCCAGCATTGTGGAAATCCTCATAACCCTTGCCGAAGTAGTTGGTCGAGGCCATGGTGTTGTTGACCCCCAAGAACTCCAAGTCGACCTCGTCGAGATCGTCACTCAGCCACATGGAAGAGCTGACAATGCCGACACCCGGGGCGACCTTGAGGAAGAGCTCAACACGGCCGAAGAAGAAGTAGAACAAGGTGCGGATGGTAGGCGAGTCACCCTGCTTGTTGATGGTGAAGCCGGCACCGTTTTCATTGTCGTAGGTGACAGACCCGGCAGTCGTCTCCCACAGCTCATAAGACGGCGTGGTGTTGAAATAGAAGGTGTAGTCGGTATTGAAGCCCGGGTCGGCAGGACATGTCGAATTCAACGGGTTACACGATGTGGAAACCTGGGCTGAGACGAGGCCCAGCAAAGGGGCGACGGCCAGAAGACCGCTCAAGTACCGCATTTTGGAGAGAGCGAGAGAGAAGAGCAGTTGACGGTATATAGGCGTATATATGAAACAGCTGAACACACGGTTGGGTATAAAAAGAGGTCGATGCGCGAGAACAATACAATCCAGGTCGGAGTAGGTAATTGTATCAACTTAGGGAGTGTGGTTCCTCCGGCCCTGCAGAGAAGCGAATTTGGGATATATCTCGAAGGAGCGTATAAGTGATTTCTTTGGTGGACTATGTGCAAGGAGGCAGCCCAAACAGGAGCCAATAAAGAGTCACTGGAGAGATTGAGCGGCGAAGCTGCGCCAAAGCCAAAACGACAATGAAAGGACGAGACGAGTCTCAACAGCGAGCAACAGAGACTGCGAGGCCCCTGAAGCACGACGGCGGATGTCTCTATTTGCAGAGTTTCAAGGAAGGACTGAGGTGAAGGAGAGATGAAGAAGAAGAGAAGAACGAGAGCGACCAGCAAGTCAAGTAAAAGAGATTAGGGGCGCCGCCTTGGTTTGATGCATTTTGCACTGAGACGGGGGAAGAAGCGCCGAGGGGTCCGCCCAATCAGTGTAAGGGGTACCGCGCTATGCTGGGCCGGGGGGGCAGCGGCGCCGGTACCTGGTACCTGCGAGCGAAGACAGTTGAGCGCTGCGGGTCGCCAGCGAGGGGCCGCCTGGGGAGTGTCTTGGCTGGTAATTTCAGCGTCCAGGAATAGCCAGGAATAGCCAGGAACAGCCAGGAACAGCCAGGAACAGCCGGGAATAGCCCCCCCCCCCCGGGCGTGCTGGAGGGGCCCTGGAAGCAGAAATGGAATCCAAGAGGGGACAAAAATGGAATCAAGAGCCCACGGGCGCACGCGCTGGGATGCCGTGCAGATGGAATCGTCGAAGCCGTCCGTGGAACGATCGCAGCGCATATCCAGCATGGCGGCCGGTATACAGCATCAATCGTCAATCGCCGTTTCTGCCCCCAAAGGCACCTCTAAATCCTCCGGCAATGCACGCCGGCAGCGCCATGGCACGCCTTGGCACGCTGGAACCAGCAATGCAGACGCAGGGGCCGCCCAGTTTGTTCCATGGCAGAGCTACGCTGCCACCAACTGCCACCAACTCGCTCCAGCAGGCCAATGAGAGGCGCCGCGCAGACAACAAAGGAAAAAGGGAAAAGGGCAGCTCCAGGCAAATGCTGCGCCAGGGACCGATCCGGCACAGCGCGCCGAGGCTGCTAAGCCCGCGAGGGGATAAGCCGCTGGGCCTGATTTCCCCTGAAAGATGGAGACGGCCGTGCGCGGTACCGAGTACCTGCGGCATTGCTGACGGCGCGGCGCGGCGGCCGGGTACAGGGTACGCGCGAACACGCAGCGCTCGAGCTGTAATTCGTTCTTGTTTCTCGTCGTCGTCTCGACGTCCAGGATCTTAATTTGCTGCCCCAATCTCCCAGCGTCGCGCCAGCCAAGTATCGAGTACATTGATGCATGCTGTATATGCTATTGGCAACGCTGGCTGGGTACAGTATTCGACGACTAGCCAGGTGCTAGTCAAAATGCGCGCGTGTGCCAAGTGGGCATCGCCATCAAAAGCCGTCAACGGGCACAAGTCGAGGTCAAGCATGGGGGATCCACGATGTGCAAGTAAGCCTCTTGTGCGTGTGCTGCTCTTTGAAACAAGGACCTTGGATCGGTGCACGTAGTCGACTCGGACAGCCCACCCATTAGCCGGAATAGAAAGGTCTTTGTTGCCATGATGCCGAGTTTGCGAAAGGCAGCCTACAAGTGCTGCCGGTTTATCCATTCGCAATCAAACCAGGGCCGGTCTTGCGAGTAGTATTACTGTACTGCGCCTCCGCAGAAAACCCGCCCGCTGTTCTGACGCAACTGGCGGAGTTGTCAACGGTTGTGACGGCAACGAAAGCGTGAGCGTGAGTAGTAGTAACTTGCATTTCGCACATCCCCTGAAATCAAGCATTCCCATCCATAGGTGTGGCGTACTCCGTGTGACCAAGAAAAGACACACAGAGAGAGAGAGAGCACGCGAGCTTGGCGGAGGCTAGTATAAGGTCGATAGCAAATCGTAGTTTGAATACGAGCAAAGCTGTCATTGGACGGATGGGTGCGACATAGTCCGGATATGGAAGCCGAGTCGGCAAATGGAAGCATAAGAAGCAAACCAGATTAGGAGCATCAAGGATGAAGTTGTAGCAATGGCTTTTTCCAGCACCACATCACATGATGCTGGCGATGCGAGTACATGCGCTGCACAAGTACTACGTGTTCGACAAGCAGGCGGTAGCGAAGTGGCTTGACGAAATTGTCGCGCAGGAACTGCCGGCAATACGTCGGCTAAATGCCGCCAGACCCGGCATCATCAAACTTTCGCCAGATCCCGAGATTTCAACGTCTCCGACCCTCGTCAATTGACTTGCCAGAGCTTCGGCCGCCGCTTTCCACCATGTCCATGTTCCGGGCCAAGAAGCTCGACCTGGGCTGCTTCGTCAAGGCCCGCACCATTCGCGACCACACCAAGCGCAAGGTCTTTGAGGAGCATGAGACGGAGAGGTAAGGCTCATCTCATCTCTCCACGGCTGGCTGCATCTCGCGCCAAATTGCCAGGAAAATTGCGCAGATTAAGCGGCGGAAATGGGCGAACCCTTGGTCGGAGAACCGTGCTAATCTCTTTCTTTTTTTTTTTCGCTATTTTTAGACAAGCTCTTCGATACATGATCCGCAACACCACGCTGCCGCCTCGAGTTCGCGCCACTGCCCAGCTGCAGCTCTCCCAGATGCATGCCTACACCCGACCCACGCAGATTCGCAACCGCTGTATAATGGGGGGACAGGGACGTGGTGTGCTGAGGGCGTTTAAGATGACTAGAGTGCGTGCACCACGCTGGTCGGCCGATCGGCCAGCGTTGTTTGTTTTCCCGTGGAGAGAGAGAGTGAGCTAACATTCTGTCGATCCTATAGTTCAATTTCCGAATGGAAGCGTTGGCAGGAAACCTTCCTGGAGTGAAGAGAGCCAGCTGGTAGACATGCCATTTACGATTCAATGACGTTTATATATCCGACTCAACTGTATAAAATCTGTGTATGATATTGCGTGCGGTTAGACAAAACTCTAAGCGAAGGAGGCTAAAGGGGGAAAGAAGAAAAGATTCAATTAAAAAAAAAAATTTAATAATGCAAGGAAAAGAGGAGAAGAATACCCTTCTTTTCTCATATTGGTGTGCTAAAGATTCAAGATGTCACCCGAGTCTTGAATGTGATATTCTATTGTATGTCTGTTATTCCAAAGATATCTGAGAGTCAGCAAATGATTTACTCCATTTGGCGGCCATGCCTCAATTGCTCTCGATTCCTACGGCGCCTACAATCACAAATGTCATTTTGAAGCCATCTATATTTCAGTCGCATTGCATTTTATATGCCATTCATATTCGTTATTCCTCAGAAAGATGCAACACTCGAGTGTCCAATTTGCGGCTCCTACCCTGTACTTGGCCAAAAAATTGGACCGTGCAGATTTGGCAATATTTCGGCATTTGCACGTAGCTGAAAAACGATGTGGCGTTCTCCACTTCAACCATTCGTTTCGCTGCGGTCTTGCAACTCTTGCTGCAACTCTCAAGCTGATTTTTGTCAACAATCCAACGCTTTCTCTGCGGACCATCCATCGAGCCTGAACTTGCCATTTCATTCTCCATCAGCGCGCGGGCTCGCGACCATACAGCAGCGGCTCATCGACCAAACTCACCACCGAAGCCCGATCGTCTACACAGCGAGCCGCAATCATGGGTGGCGGAGATTTGAACTTGAAGAAATCGTTCCATCCCGGCCTGCGGCGGAACCAGCAAGCCGTCTACGATGAAGAGCAAAAGGCACTCGCTGAGCGCAAACGCACTCAGCAACGCATCAATGAGATCAAGGAGGAACGCGCCAAAGAAGACCTCCAGAGGCAGCTGGAGGCGGCGGGAGGCAAGAAGAGGATAGATCGCGTCGACTGGATGTACCAAGGCCCTACAGATGGCCAGGCTGGCACGACCGAAGAGACAGAGGCCTATCTGCTGGGAAAAAGGAGAATCGACAACCTCATCAAGGGCAACGACAACAAGAAGCTCGAGAAGGCTGCCGGACAGGAGAGTTTCATTGCGCTGCAGAATGCCAACAGCGTGCGCGACACAGCGGCCAAGATCCGTGACGATCCTCTGCTGGCCATCAAGCGCCAAGAACAAGCCGCGTACGAGGCAATGATGAACGACCCGATCAGACGTCGCCAGCTCCTCTCATCGATGGGCGTAGACGATGGCAAGAGGAAGCGCAAAGACGGTGATAGAAACGGAGACGACAGACATGGGCGGAAACATCGCAGGCATCGCAGCAGAGATCGCGACGGCGACCGACACTCACGGCATCGCCGACGCTCGTATTCTAGATCGCGCAGCCCGCGACGGCGCCACCATCGAGGCGATGATTCTGATTCCGAAGACCGCCACCGCAGCTACAAGGAGAGACGGCGAGACTATTCAGAAGACAGAGAACACACATCAAGTCGCCGGAGGGATGATTCTCAAGAGCGTGAGGCTAGGAGCCACCGACATGATTCATATCGGAACCGTGATGGCAGCCGCGAACGTCGCCACCGACACTCAGACTCCAACGGTAGAGGAGACCGTCCTCGGAAGCGCTCGCCAGCGTATCCTCGCGCTCACAGAGAGCGTGATGATGCCGGAGAAGATGCTCGGAAGGCAGAGGAACAGGCGCGGAAGCTGGCTGCCATGCAGTCGGCTGCGTCCGAGCTTGACGAAGATCGAGAGAAACGATTGGCGTCTCTAGAAAGTCAAGAACGTGCTGCTCGAGAGGCTGATGATAAAGCTCGAGAGCGAGGAGGAGACCGAGGTTTCGTCAATGGATTGCATCGAAAGGCATTGAACATGAATACTCGTCACGGGCGGTGATAGGCAGGGGGGGCAAAGGCTAATAAACTAATAATACACCATGATGATGTTGATGCGATTGTGTCTATGAAAATTAAAAAACAAGGCTAATTAATGGAGGCCTTCACTTGGCGTTCCTGGGATACTGTATCGTTGCATTGGGGCATGATGACGGGAGCACTTTTTTTTTTTTTTTTTTTTTTTCGCGGTTATAGAAATATCTGATAACAATTGGCAACAAGTATATTTGTATGATTCACAGTGCTATATAACTAGTTGATCCTATTCCCCCCCTGTGCATCCAGCAACCCTTTAGTAGCTGAAGACAATCGTAGATAGAGCTCGTCTTGAATCTCGGCTACAACAGCGAGGACATAGGCTTTATTCAGATAGACTTGGATTAACAACCAACGCGCGTAAAGCCAAACTGCTGGTTCACGCCACCATGGTAAGAATAAGCAAG
This sequence comes from Trichoderma asperelloides, assembly GCA_021066465.1. NCBI lineage: Eukaryota > Fungi > Ascomycota > Sordariomycetes > Hypocreales > Hypocreaceae > Trichoderma > Trichoderma asperelloides. Next base: position 175,284 of record JAJKFY010000122.1, on the reverse strand, counting down.
GATCTCCGTCAAATCCGCCTGGTTGCTAGCAGTGACATCGAAAGTCTTGCTGTTGTACGCCACGTTGCGAATGCTGCACAAAAGGTGTGAGATATACTGCCTCCAAGTACATGTAGGAACGAGGCTCATGGTGATGACTTACTACCAAGTGTCGCTGCTGGCATTGGCCCTGACGAATTTCCAACGAGCACTGGCATCGCCCTGGGGATTGGTTCTAGCGGCTCTGATCACGGTATTGTTTCCATCTGCGTTGGACGATGAGTTAGGCAATGGACGCAAGGGTTGTTTGGGTATGTATCTGGTCTACTACTAGGAATACTAAACTTACTCTGAGCAGCAGCGTAGGTGCCAGTGGCAACATTTTGAATGCTGAACTCGTCGTTACCGACGTGGGAAATGCGCCATTGCTGGTTGGGGCCGCCGTGGTATGTGCTGCAGAGCATTCTCTACGTTAGCAATGTCTTGCTATATCAAAGAATTCAAGATGTGGATGTAAGGGCATACTATTGGATGAGACGGCCGGTAGGATTGGAACCCTCAAGATCAACAGGCTTGTGCTGGGACAAGGCAGAGCGGATGATATAAGTTCCTTCAAAGAGAGACATTTTGATAGAGGCTATTAGTAGCTTGCGAAAAGATTATTGCTGAAAGGATTTTACTTGGTGATGAAGCTGATGTCGTTGAGATGATGGTGAGGAGAGCAGTTTTTAGAGAGGCGCACCCTCTCGCTTTATATCTTTTGAGCATTGGCTTTTGACCGCCCTTTTCCTTTCTCTTCTTACCATTACTATTTACTATTACGATCATTATTGCTATTACTTCTTGATGTCTTGAGTCTTTTTCCACCTCGCCAAGGATTACCCCATCTCTGCATCTGTCATGGCGTTCCGGCTGTGAGACATTGCCTCCTCTCACCGAGTGTCTGATGGTTTCATGCCATTGGTGAGTAGTTGCCTCCGATATCCATCCAATTCTCGCCGAGCAGTAAAAGGTAACATACACATGACTAGGCGCCTGGGCCCATACTGGGGGCCATGGCAACTTACTGAGCTGAAAAGTGGTCGAGACCACGACATGCAAGAGTTAACGCTTCGTAAGCCACATATGTAGGGAGTATATCAAGCATACTATGGTTCTAGACCACTTGTAAGTATTATTAATGGATACTGGTCTAAGAATAAGCCTTCACAATGTCTTTTTTCATTATACGCTGGAGTTGATACGATATCTTGCTTGGTACACCGGATAAAATACTTCTTAAGAGGAATTGACACTTAATGCTATTGTTGAAGATATTTAATCTGATAATGAGAGAGTATGCATTATTGCGAGACGACAATTCTAGCAGGTCTCGCCTCAAACCTATCCCGTATGGCGACAAAGGGGTAGAAATGACGTTCTCCAGCCACATAATCTGGGGCTGCCAAACAAATAAGCGATGTCTGATCTTGGCATAATACTGTGTCTCAAGGTTCTCCTCAGATCGGAGGCATAATTTGCATCGGGTAGGCTATAGCCGGAAGATGGAAAGCATAATTTAAGCATATTCTGTCTTGGCTAGGCTGTGATAGGTGCAATGTGAGACATTCTTACTAAGTTTATCGCGATACTGGTGACACGCGCATGGCAAATGGGGCCGTGCGTTTTCGCAATGCATGAGGCTGTGAAACATTGAATACTTGGTGCCTAACTCGAGATGCACGACTTATTTAGTCTGAGTGGCTGAGTCAGTCCTCAGACTGAGATGGATGTTTATGGGCATCTGACTCCGCGTTAAGGCCCCTGTTGACCTTTTCTAGGATCTTTTTTAGCAAATGTTATTGATGGATGTTATTATTAACGAGTGGTTGTTTAAAGAAAGTAAGCAATCGGCTCATCATGCGTGATTAGTTATACCCTTAGAGTAGAAACAGTATGGCGAGCACACGAAATACTGCACCAAGTAAAAGGCAACGTGAACCTATATATTTTTATTGTAGAGATATATGCAGCCCTCTATACTGGCCAATACATATTCTTCAGCTGGCCTAGGATTGAGTGTTTGAGATGGATCTTTGTATTTCAAAACTTTCCTACCGGCTCAAGTCCCTTTCCATGCTCTCCCTAGAGTTTCTAGTTTTACACAATTGTGATTCTTGTTTGAATAGATGTAACCCATTCATATTTTTGAGATATACTGGATGCTATGCAATACTAGTCACCGCCCTACTGCTGCTGCTGTTCTTACCGCTTCTGCTTTATGCTTACCATCGATTAAAAGGCAACTGGCCATAGAGGCGTGGCCGCTTATATAATCCTATATAAAAGATAAAGCTGTTTTAATAGGAGAAGCATGATTGTGCAAATGGGACGATTCTCAAATGAATGAAGCTGGCCAAGGAACTGGGCGCTCAAAGGTAACGGATGGAGAGACGTTGACCCAGCTTCAATCGTTGCGCTCCCTGGGAGATGTGGGGCATAAAACAAGGTGCCATCGCAAAAGGCGTGGTCATTTCTATACCATGGTGATCTCATTCTAGGAAAAGATATTCTAGCCCAGACTGAGCAGCATTTTCGCGACTCGTTGCTAAACAATAAATCGGGAATTACGATGTCGATGCCCTATCATTATAGATTGAGCTGCTGTTGAGTGGAGACTCTCCGTTCCCAAAGGCTCTTCATTCGTGGACAGTCCATATGGCGCTGTGGGGTTTGACATGTAGGGCGCAGAGCCAAGGCGTCAATTGATTAGGCCTCAGACCATTGCCGGAACAATCGCTATGAACGCCACCTCTCATCTATATGGCTATAATTACCCTATAAAAAGGTTGATTGAAAAGCAAGGTTTGTTATACATATATATAGGTATCTGAGGGTAGCGTTTGAACAATACGAATTCGGTCTATTACTTCTTCAAGTCAATTGAGCTCTGGAACGTCTCATGGCGGAAACACCATCATCTATAGAGTTGAAGACAACTCCACAGCACATTTCCACCGACATAGTCAATGTTCCAAGGCAGAATTCTGGCCCAACTCCCGCTGAGAGCAACTACAATTCAGACCGAGCAATCATCTCTGGAGATGATGAGTCTCCCCCGGACGGCACAACCGAGTTTTCATTGCCGCCCGTAGACAGGGGGAAAGATGCTTGGCTTTTCTTGGCAGCTTGTTTCGTTTTGGAGGCGTTAGTATGGGGTAAGTGACAGATTAGCTAGTATATGTATGGGGATGCCAAGAGTGACTACTGATCTTGATATTTGTTTCCGATAGGCTTCCCATTTGCGTTTGGTGTGTTTCAAGACTATTATCGCACACACGAACCCTTTGCTGGGTCGTCCAAAATTGCTGTTATTGGAACTACGGCAATGGTAAAGGAAACCCTACATTACCATAATGCAGAAGAAATAAGCTAACACTTGTATTTCACCAAAAGGGTATCATGTATCTCGATATTCCCATCATCATGGGCCTCCAGCGCTTGTACCCGAGACCCACCCGCCATGCGCCTGCCGTGGGCCTTCTATTCTTATGCCTCGCTCTTGCCATCTCTTCCTTTTCCCAAAACGTCACGCACCTCATCTTGACACAGGGGGTCCTATACGCTATTGGCGGCTCCATTTGTTATTGCCCATGTATCTTATATATGAACGAATGGTTCGTCAAGCGTCGTGGGATGGCTTTCGGGGCTATGTGGGCCGGGACAGGCCTAGGTGGCTTTACAATTCCTCTTCTTTTGGAATATTTCCTTAATAAGTACGGGTTCAGAACTACATTACGGATATGGTCTCTCAGCGTGTTTATTTTGTCTGCCCCTTTGATATGGTTCATCAAGCCACGGGTACCTGCGTCAAGCACACACCTCAATCCTTTTAACCTCAAGTTTTTGTTGACTCGTTCTTTCTTCTTGTTCCAGCTTGCGAATATTGTCGAAGGCATTGGCTATTTTCTTCCGGGTATCTATTTGCCGACATATGCTCGTGTGTCTCTTGGTGCTGGCGATTTCCCATCGGCTCTGACACTCTTGGTCTTGAACGTTGGCGCAGTCATAGGGTGCGTCGTCATGGGTACCTTGACTGATCGTCTCCATGTGACGACGTGTATCGCAATATCGACCATTGGCACAGCAATTGGTACCTTCTTTCTCTGGGGACTTGGCACTAACATGGCGTCCCTTTACGTGTTCTGCGTCATATATGGTCTGTTTGCAGGCTCGTATACGTCAACTTGGCCAGGAGTTATGAAATATTATTTATCAACTATGAGCGGATCGGGAGAAGAGAGCAGTGGGAGCCGTGGTAGCTACGATCCCCTCATGATATTTGGCGTGCTCTCTGCTGGACGGGGCGTTGGTAACGTCGTCTCAGGGCCGCTGAGCGAGGCACTGATCAAGGGGATGCCATGGCAAGGCCAAGCTGCTGCTGGATATGGGAGCGGATATGGGACACTGATAGCCTTTACAGGGGCAACGGCTGTCGTTGGCGGCGGTAGCTATTTGTTCAGGAGAATTGGGTGGCTATAAATATCAAGTGTTGATTTCTTGCCGTAATAAAGCGAAGAGGAGTGCGACCATGTATAGACCAGGAACCATATAGACTGCAACTCAGTTTGTTTCAAACAGAATATGACACAACAGCTTTCTTTACGTGGTCGATGACAATAATGGTGCGATAGAATAACGTAAGCAACCCGCAAATGAAAATTTTTATTATCTCCTTCACAAGCTCTAGTGTAAAATCAGCCTGCGAGGTCTAACCGAGCCCTCCTTGCCATTTGGATATATTCGTCATCAATACAAAACTCCCATCAACATAATATCATAACCCATTTTCGTGGTCCCGCTATGCATCCCAATCTTGCTGAAACCCCAGCTTACTCTCGCAAAAGTCCTGCAGCTTGAACCTGCTGGAAAACCTCGAATTCGTTGACTTCTTTCTTTGCGCGCTTCTTCTCGACCCATCGGCGGAGGCCTGGAACCTTGGACGCGGCGTTTAAGAATTGATTCTTCAAAGGCAGTGATCCCGTCTTCTCTTCGTACATGAGCAGAGAAACTGTAAGGACGAGGAATATCCAGTAGACATTGTAAGCGATAACGGAGCCGTACGTGGCGGTGTTCTGCCAACCGAGGATAGAGTTGAAAACATCCCAGCCGTTGTCGGTTTCGGGATTGCAGCAGTTCACATGCCAGACGGTTTCGAGAATATTGTAGGAGCCGGGACCATTGCCTTCTTCAGCGACATCGCTTCCGACACGCTGAGCAAATGTGTGGTACTGCAGACTCCATATAGACTTGGAAAACATGCCGGCGGCAATCAGATATAAAACACTGGTCGAAGCAATGAGGAAGAGCTGGATCGACATCAGGTTGCCACCACGATAGATGAAGAAACCGACGGCGAGACCGGCAATGATTCCGCAAACAACAGGCAGAGGGAAGGCCGTTGCGGGCAAGCTAAGAGAGACGCCACCGACAAAGACGACAGCCTCAACTCCTTCTCGCAAAGTGGTAATGAACGGCAAGATGAACATGACGTGTCTCCTGGACCAGTCGCTGAGCCAGTTCCTCGGCTTTTCAGAATTGCCAGACTTTTCAGCCAAGGCATGAGCAATCTTGACACGCCACTTGTCCTTCATCTTGTTGATTCTTAGTAGGGCAAGTCCCATGATTGAGACGATAATTGTGGCAATCAGATAAAAGATACCCTCCCAGAGATCCTCAGACTGGGACCAGATATCCTTGCCAAGGCCGTAGAAGGCTCCGATGAAAGCACCACCAATGATAAGACAGATGACAATACCAGCTGCTGAGCCAAGCCATACCTGCCTGACCAGGCGTTTATAGATGGCCTGGTCTTGGCCGGGTCCACCGAGGCATTGTTTGAGGAAAGAGAGGAGGACTGAGATGATGATGACAGCTTCCAAGCACTCTCGGAACACAATGAAGAAAATCTGGACGGCGAAGACGTTCTTCGCCATTGTGCCTGTCTGTCTATACACCACAAAGAGAAAAAGGCAATGGCTGATAGAAAGATGGAGGGGGGAGAGACAGAGGAACCCAATTCCAACGGCGGCCAGCAATTGATGTATATTTAGCCTCGCATGGCCGCATACGGAATGAGTAAGGCTTGAATAACACGGGGAGAAAAAAGCTTTCAGGGCAGCTCTAACCGAGAAGGGCCGGGACCTCATCCAAGCTTGTCATAGAAACTGGACTCGACCCCGACGGATCATTTGAGGCGCCGCTGGGAAGCACCACAAGTGGACTCTTTCAGCTAAATCAGATGATCAGATAATCGCATCGTCCAGTCAGGTTCTCTTGATGCATCTCCAGCTGCGGCCCCTCGGCTAACACGGCACCGCGACCCCACCACCACCATGCGCTTTGATGAGCATTTTGAGTTATCTGATCAAACGAAAAATTATCTGATCAAGAAAATGGCTCAACTAGAGCGCCGAAACATCGTTATCTGATCATGTCAAACGGCTTCTCGGCAGCGCTATTGAACGCCAAGAAGGGTTTGCAGGAAGCCTAAACGGGGACTCTATGGGCTTAATTCGATTTCTGGGTCGTGGAGCAAGGATCGTCTGCTGCGGTGGTCGGCACACATGCGTAGAATTTTTCCATCTAGCCTGTGGGGGCTTCTCTAGTTTTCTCTTCCTAGCCCGTTTTTTTTTTCGTCTAGGAACCCGGTCTGCTGGTTATCTGATGGATGGTAAGTAGCTGACCTCGGGAACTTTGCTGAGAGAGAAGGGGAAACATTGTTCCATTCTTGCTGGGGAGGTAATGGTTAATTAACATAAGATATCAGCCCCTTGCCGCCCACACCTGACAGTGGCACACACGAAGCCAAGTCAATTGTGTCTGGAACCGTGTATCTCATACGTTGCTCTCCAGACGGAGTGCGAGAGAGACGGGACTAGAGCGGCTGAGAGGTCAATTGGCTACCGCGTTGGTCATTTGATTCGTCTGCCTTCACCAGCTCTCCAACATGAAGCGATTCTTGGTTCTAGCCCTCGCGGCGCTTGGCTGCCAGGCCAAGACGGTTACACACGACTTCAACGTCACTTGGGTCACAGCTAACCCCGATGGACTGGCAGACCGCAAAGTCGTTGGTATCAACGGCCAATGGCCTCTTCCAGTCATCGAGGTCAACAAGGGCGATCGCCTCGTAGTCAACATGCACAACAACCTTGACCGGGCAGCCTCGATTCACTGGCACGGCATGTTCCAAAACAACACAAACTACATGGACGGCGCATCCATGATCACACAATGCCCTGTGCCCGCCGGATCAAGCATGACCTACAACTTCACAGTTAACCAGAACGGTACTTATTGGTATCACTGCCATACAGACTACTGCTACCCCGATGGCTACCGCCAGGCGCTCATCGTCCACGACGAGGATGCCCCGTTCAAGTTTGACGAAGAGTTCACAGTCACATTGTCAGACTGGTATCACGACATGGTGGAAGACTTGTCTTCTGAATTCATGTCTGTGTACAATCCCACCGGCGCGGAACCTATTCCCAATGCGTTCCTTTTCAACGACACTTTGAACTCCAGCTTGCCCGTCAAGCCGAACAAGACATACTTGATCCGAATCATCAACATCAGCGCCTTTGTTGGGCAGTACTTCTACATCGAGGGCCACAACTTCAAGATTGTGGAAATCGACGGTGTTTATACAGAACCCGCTGAGGCTGACACTCTCTACCTCGGCATTGCTCAAAGATATGCGATTCTATTGACAACAAAGAACGAGACGGACACCAACTATCCTATTGTTACTGTTGCAGATTCCTCTCTTCTCGACACCACGCCTCCGGAACTCCGCCTTAACAACACCAACTGGCTGGAATATAACAAAAATGCCGATCACCCACAGGCAACCATTAATGTCACAGACAGCACAAAGATTGTTCCATTCGATGATATAAACTTGGTGTCGTCTGACGGAATGGAACTGCTTCCCGAGCCAGATATGGAGGCTAATGTGACTGTCATCATGAATAACCTGAACAATGGACAGAGCTACTCCTTCCTGAACAATATTTCATTCACAACGCCAAAGGTACCGTCTCTATACACTGCAATGTCAGCTGGGGATGATCTCGTCAGCAACAAGGGCATTTATGGCGAATTCACTCATCCAATGGTCCTAAACCACAATGATGTCGTGCAGATTGTGGTCAACAATGCTGACACTGGCTCACATCCATTCCACCTTCACGGGCACAATTTCCAGGTGATCGATCGCCAACCTCCTTATGGAGAGCACTTCTTCGATTTCTTGAACGGAGATCCTGTGCCGTATGACCCGAACAACCACACGGCGTTCCCCAAGGTCCCAGCCCGCAGAGACACGTTTGTGCTGCCGCCCAAGGGTTACATTGTCATGCGATTTGTTGCTGATAACCCCGGTGTTTGGATCTTCCATTGCCACATCGATTGGCATCTTTCTTCTGGTCTGGCCATGATCTTTGTCGAAGCCCCTCAGCAGATGAAGGAGCGCATGACAATTCCACAAGAGCATATCGACGTTTGTCAGGCTGCCGGCGTCCCCTCTAAAGGAAACGCCGCGGCTGACACACTGGATTTCCTCGACCTCAAGGGCCAAGCCTCCCAGCCCGGCTGGATTCCCGACGGATTCACAGCACGAGGTATCGTTGCGCTGGTGTTTTCTATTCTATCTGCTATCTGTGGTATCATAAGCATTGTTATATATGGTCTGGCAGATGTGAAGAAGAAGCAGGTTGATGAAGTCTCAACCGAAGCCGAACAGAGCGGTGTAGTTGTAGTTGAGGAGAACGTGGAGAACCCGTCCAAGTCATGAGAGGATATATGAATTTGATGATTGCATTTGATGGTTAAGGTTAGGCAAAATGGCAAAATACCCGAATAATAGTGATGGAATGAAAATTAAAAAAAGGGAGTTGGTACTATTGAATGGAGCTCTTGAGAGCAGTTTTAATGTCTTAAGTGGATTATTTTGTTAAACGTTTAAATATCTTTTATTATCCCCTTTCATTTGTGCTTTGCTAAATGATTGTGTTTGAGAGACTGCAATAGAAACTGGAGAACAGTGCTTCTTCAAGTCCGAAAGCAGTGCAGATACACAGAGTCGGCCGGGATACGAGAAAGAACAAGCAACCTTGCCAAACGGTATAAAATTTTTCTCATGTCATCCTTCGATGTAACAGTAAATCACTGGAAATATCACTGATTTATCCCGCATTGACTGTCAGCAAAACTGCCTCTGGCGTCATATAACTCCGCGAATCGGCCATACAGTGTGGGGCTTTACTCCGAGGATTAATAAGACTATTGGATGTCATTCTCCTTTAGACGATGAGAATCGTCAAAGTTCTAGCACTTTATTAGGAGGCCTGTGAAACTAAAGAAAACTTTGGAGCGAACAAAGTTACCAAAGCTTGTTTATTTTCTTTTGATTCAACATGGCTGTCGTACACGCTAGCCCAAGTGACTCCTGGCATGGAGTTATCAAGCAAAAGAGCCAATTCCCACCTGAAGCTGGTCGTTATCACCTCTACGTCGGCCTCTTCTGTCCATTTGCGCATCGTGCTCTCCTTGTACGATATCTTAAAGGGCTGGAATCTCTCATCGATGTATCGGTTGTGATGCCGTATCCCAAAGGCGACGGCGGCTGGCCAGGCTGGAGATTCCCTGCTTCAAATGACGAATACGCGGGAGCGACTGTAGACAAATTATTCGGGTCCAAGCACATTCATGAGGTCTACTTCAAAGCTGATTCTGAATACAAAGGAAAATACAGCGTTCCGGTACTATGGGACACCAAAGAGGGAACCATTGTGAACAACGAAAGCGCTGAGCTGCTGCGCTGGCTTCCAACCGCCTTTGAGGACATACTGCCCAAAGAGGGACAGAAATACGACCTGGATCTCTACCCGACACACTTAAGAAGCCAAATTGATGAAATTTCTGAGTGGATGCAAAGAGATCTAAATTCTGGAGTTTACAAAGCCGGATTTGCAGAGACGCAAGAGGCCTATGACAAAAATGTGCCTGTCGTCTTTGCCGCCCTAAACCATCTGGAAAGTCTCATCCACCGCAACGGTGGGCCGTACATTCTAGGCAGCCAACTTACAGAACTAGACATCCGTGCATACACGACGATGATACGATTTGATGCTGTCTATGTCCAGCACTTCAAATGCAACCTGGGGACGATTCGCGCAAATTACCCTGTCATTCACGAATGGCTGAAGAACCTGTATTGGAATGTAAAAGGATTCAAGGAGACGACAGATTTCAAACATATTAAAGAAAATGTAAGTCTATGTTATCTGAGAATTAGAATCAAGCCGTGAGCATCTCTGATCTAACATTGGAGAAGTATACGAAGAGTCACCCGAAAATCAACCCACTAGCAATAACTCCTCTAGGTCCGTATCCGGAAGTGGAGGAAGGCGTTAACTTGAACTTTGCCGAGCTTAAGCCAGGCTCTGTGAGGCATCCGATTGTGCTTGAGAGACAGGCTGAATTATATAACTAGACGCTTCATAGAGACAAACATAGAATGCTTCGCGTGGTTTAGATGATGCTAGTCGCTTCTAAGTCTACCAAACTCTACCAACCAGAATATTTGTACATAATATTATAGCAGATATCAGTGCTTATGGTCTTCCCATAGCACGCTCAATTTCTACCAATGCGGCGAGAACCTTTTCATCATATTGTCGCCTGCCAACAATCTGCAGGCTCACCGGTGCATTGACATACTTCTCTGGGCTGTACATCTCATACACAAATCGATCTTGGTCGTTTTTAGGGACGTAGCTGGTATCCTTTACGTCCTTCACCTGGTCGACGGTGGTGACTGGGAAGACAACGGCCGGGTAGTCCAGGAGGTTCCATTGCGAAGTGTAACCCCAGTACCGCGACTGCTCGAGAGGGGTAGCAGCTCCAAATGAAGGAGGGCACAGAATGACATCAACTTCTCTCTCGCCGTTGGCTGCGGTATCTGTCCAGGCCTTGGCGTATCTTGCGCGGTAGGCATCTCGTTGAGCGGTGAGCTAAGCAGAAGAAAACATGTCAGTGTGCTTCATAGAAATCAATGCAGAGGCCATAGAGAATAACTCACCTCCCAGAGCTCAGCCACGGTCCTGTCCTTGACGTTTGGCTGCTCTTCAATAATGAATTTGGTCAATGGCAAGACCGACTCTCCAGCTCCCTTGATCAAATCGAGGACCTCCTTGCCGCCGTCGGGCCAATAGAGTCCTGAGATGATATTCCAAGCTTCATCATGGCCAAGCGACTCGCAGTTCCAGTCAACCACCTCGAAACCAGCCTTTCGACACGCGGCAACAACTTCTTCAAGTGCGCGTATCATGGGAGGGTGTGGCTTCACAACACCATCCCACCACTGGACGGCAATCTTTAGAGGCTTTGTGAAGTGATATGGCTTCCACTCCTTGACCGTAAGGGATGGGTCGTGGCGCCATGGCTCAGCAGCAATAGCAGTTTTCATGAAAAGCTCTAATGCGTCACGCTCTACAGTCATGGGTCCAGGAGTAGAGAGAATAGTTTCCTTGCCAGCCATGTTGGCCCTCTGCCCAAAGACAGAAATTCGTTTAGAGCTTGGCCTGCAAAGCGTGTGTTAATAATGCCAAAAGCTGCATACCAGGGCTATTCCACTTACTTGAAGCCATATATGCCAACATGGGCACATGGGCATCGAACACTGCCTCCAATATCGCCACCAACGCCCTGTTCGACTCAGTACTCTGACCAGAAGGCGCGAAAAACGGCATTTATGTCACTCACCAGAATGCTGCCGCGCATACCAACGAGGGCTGATTCACCTCCGGAGCTTCCTCCAGGAGTCAAAGTACGGTTGTATGGGTTAACAGTAACTCCATACACATTGCTGCTCGTCTCCAAGTGCATGATCGTTTGAGGCTGAGTGGTTCTGGCGTAGAAGACGCATCCTTCACTATACAAGATATCGTAGAGAAGATTTGAACCATGATTATCACCAACCCATCCGATATAGGAAGCGTTGGTAGTTACGTTCTCACCGACCATGCCATGGTGCTCCTTTGTTGAGATGGGAAGACCAAAAAAGGTGCCTTTGGGTTCTGGCAATGAATCAAGATACTTTGCACGAGCTATCGCTTGATCCCATAGCAGCTCAGTCAGACAGTTGACCTAGACTTGTTAATATCAAACCATGCCCAACAGTGATATATGCAAGATATGCATCGTAATACATGACACGTACTGCAACTTGGGCCACCGCTGCTCTGCGCAAGAATGCTCGCGTTACTTCCTCAACTGAGATCTTCCTTTCACGGAGAATCTTCAATAATTCGGTAACAGAGTATTTCTCTGTGATTTCGATTTCCCGGGGTGTCAACACGCCTTTTGGTAGATCCTGAGAACTGAGGGGTAGTATATCAGGGATGCCCTCTAGCTTAGGCTCAACTTTGGCTAGGCCAGCGTCGCGCCTTGCTCTAGCTGAAAAAGCTTTGACTTCCCAAGACTGAAGCTGTTGAACGTCACCCATTGTTCCTTATTTATTTTTTTGATACTCTGGGTTGTGTAGCCTATGGTGTATGAATGAGTTTGTCAATGTTGAGAGGAAAGATAACGGAGTTTAGAGCTGAGGTAGAGGCCGGTTTATAACGGGTTCGGGATTGGCCCCAGTGTTCCACTTATAGACTGTCGCCCTTGACGCTGCCCAATGGAGTCGATTAGAATCTAGAGTCTGGGGAAGGTTTGGCCAGAAATGGAATCTAAAAGGAGCGCTAGAAATGGTATCTAAAGAGAGCGAGCGCTATTACCATATATTCTCCGCTACCCCTCATGGTATCGCGGTAAATGAGGGGTCATGGTGGCTTACAGGTCGATAAGCTAACACGGGCTGCTATCACAGTTCGCCGAGCTAGAAGAAAACCATCACGTGGTTATTGCATGTATGTTTAGGATTGCATTCCTATGGCGTAAATTAAATCGTTGATTAGCTAGAGACCGGGTAGATACGGGTGGGAGCGTAAATTGCTCTGTTGATGAGTGTCACTGGATACTTGTGGCGGGCTCACATGTGTAAGGAACACCTATTACTACACATGTGTAAGGAACACCTATTACTAAACAAACTTGCAAGAGCGCCAAGAAACTTTTATTTTTCTTCTCATGCCGTTTCTCTTTAAGTAAAAGACTTAATTACAGCTCGGTCCCTAGATTTACGTGGACTGCTTTGGATTGCGTATAAGCATCGAGAGCGTACTGGCCAAGCTCTCTACCGATGCCAGACGACTTATAGCCTCCAAACGGAATGCCAAAATGTGAATCGCCGGACGAGTTTATAAAAACCATGCCGGCTTGAAGTTTGCGAGCAACTTTATGTGCCCTTGCCACTTTTTGCGTGAAAACTGCCGCAGCCAGTCCATATGATGTATCATTTGCCTTGGCGATGGCTTCTGCCTCGGTGCTGAACTTGGAAATTGCAACAACGGGGCCGAAAATTTCCTCCTTGACGATTTTCATGTCTTCCGTAGTCTAAAATCACCCACATCAGTAAATCCTCATGTAATGTTGAAAAAGAAAACGAATAGGGTGGGGGGTTAATACGTCTGCAAAAATCGTGGGCTGAATAAAGTAGCCCTTGTCGCCGTGCTTAGCACCGCCATGGAGAAGCCGGGCGCCAGACTTCTTGCCCTCTTCGATGTAGCCCAATACTCTGTCAAATTGTGCTTTGGAGACCTGAGGACCTTGGTAAGTATCTTCATGGAATGGGTCGCCAATCTTTGTCGCGGCTTCCTTTGTCCTCTCGGTAAACTTTTCAAGGAACTTGTCGTAGATCGTATCTTGCACGCAGATTCGTGATGTTGATGTGCATACCTATACATTGAAGATTAATTATATGACAATACCTGGAGAAGTAAAAAGAAAAAGGCAGAGGGTATATATATGCAGCGCTTTTTTTGGTAGACTTACTTGACCCATGTTATCCATGATGCCGCTGTGACTCCATTTCACAGCCTGATCGAGATCTGCATCATCGAAAATAATACACGGGCTCTTGCCGCCACATTCGAGAGTAATGTTTTTCAGATTACTTGCGGCTGCCTTCATAATTGCCTTTCCAGTGGCAGTGCTTCCAGTGAAGGCAATCTTGTCAACGTCCAAGTGGCTCGCAAGAGCTTTGCCAGCTACACCTCCGAGGCCGGGGACAATGTTAACGACACCTGGTGGAAAGCCGGCTTCGGCGATAAGATTGCCAAAGTAAAGAGCTGAGAGAGGTGTTTGTTCTGCAGGCTTCAGAACTACAGTATTTCCGCATGCTATCGCTGGTGCAATCTTCCATGCGAGCATCATGAATGGATAATTCCTGGTACTCCTGTTAGTCACCATACCCATTCCAGTTACGGCTTGTCTCCTCAGGTTCACCTACCAAGGAATAATCTGGCCACAGACTCCGAGAGGCTCTTGCAATACGTAAGCCAGCTTTTTGGGCGATGTCTCGATTGTCTTGCCCATGATCTTGTCGGCGGTGCCGGCGTAGTACCGGAAAACATTATAGCTCTCAAGAAGATCCAGTCCATATGCATCGGAGAAAGATTTACCGTTGTCGAAAGAATCGATGCTTGCTAGTAGCTTTCTATCTCTCTCAATTAATTCAGCGAGCTTATAGATGAGAGCGCCTCGATCTTTCGCTTCAAGCTCCGACCATTCTCCCTCAAACGCGCGGCGAGCAGCAGCGACAGCTTTATCTATGTCTGCCTCCGACGCGCCTTGTAGAGTGATGATTTCTTCTTCAGTTCTAATCATCAGGTAAGTCAGGTTACACCGTTTATATAAGAGATTAGCCGACTCGAAAGGATAATGTGCCTTACGATGGATTGTAGACGGCAAACTTTTCACCATTGCCGGCGACGAATTTATTGTCGATGAAAAGACCAGTGGGCTGGTCATAGCTGAGCCCATTGGGCAAAGAAATCTTCACTGAGGCAGCCATTTTATGCAGGGATGATGTGATGTTGCTGGAGGGAACAATTCTCACAGTCGGAGAACGTACAAGCCATATATATACCCTCCACTAAACTAACGAGGCATTGATGTAATCACATTCGTCACTTGTAAGACAAACACCAGTTAGCTAGGCCGCACGCCGCGGGGAACCGCGGTCGCCACCAAGTGCTATCAGCGTCAAGATCCACGCTAATTGAAGCTATCTTCGAGTGCAGTGTGAATTTGTGAGAAAGCTTATCGCTAGTGGCTATACTCCTTGCGTTACCATGCAATCCGGCACTGATATAGGAATGTCTTTAAATCCTATGATAGCGGTCCGATGCAGCAGATAGCTAATTTCCCCTCTCATTAAGATTCGAATTCACTCGGAATACCTAATACACGAAGTAATTTTACACCAATTTGCTAGATACTTCTTCGCAGTCAGAATGACCAAAGCCTATCAATGGAGCATTACGGGGTCGAAATCGTGGAGAGTGGGGTCTTCCCCTCCCCTTTGCGAAAAAGATGGTGGAGAAGATGTGCTACCAATGACTATTATTCTTAAGAGGCTACTTCCCCTAAGTTGCCAAAGGTAGTTAAACCTCTTCATGTCCGTGAGCTCCATATGAAAATTAGCAGCCGTTCCTAGCTTAGTTTGCGCTAGAGAGAAATGGTTGTGGCCAGCTATATATATCACAGGCCTCATCTGACTTTGATTACTCTATCATTAGAGTATAAGTATACCAAGCCCCTCAATTTTCTGCTGCAGGACTATTGACTTTAATGAACGGCATGGAAAATAAATCTGCACCTCGTACATGAAGATACGTGTAATGGTATGGATATATTTTTATTAATATGCATGTCATTAAGTATTGCTATTAAGTTTTCAAGAAGCTGAGAGATCAATACATGCAATATCGCAATTTGATGCATAATTCACTCTGCAATTATCAACTATCAATCTTCATCCCCAGGAAATTAAAAAATGCCCAGCATTCTAGGCGGCCTTCTCAGCCTCCACTGTGACCACCTCATCAGCTTGTCGGTAAACGATTGCGGTAAGACCAATCTCGTTATTGATCTCCTCCATGCGCTCAAAGTCTGCACGTGCGGTACCTTCGCTGCCAAAGATGATGTCCTATAGTAGAAGTCAGTATCATGGCCTTTGAAATTCTGGCTATGATGGGGTGTCTTACCATCTCTTCCAGGGTCAGACGCTTGGTCTCGGGAACGAAGAAGTAGATAAACGCAGCACCGAGGTACGTCAGGACTCCGAACAGGATATAAGTACCATACGTGATGCCCTGCAACATATCAGGGGTTACTTGGCCAATGCTGCAGAGAAATAAAGTATTAGAACCTGAAAGCAAGCCTGGATTCTTGGGCGTTGACTTACATAAAGTTGTTCATCCAGTTGCTGGATGCTCCCAGTGAGACACCATAAGGTCGAGAGCTCAATGGCCAGATTTCGGCGATAATGATCCAGGCACAAGGTCCCCAACTGTAACCAAAGTGGACAACGAACAGCCAGACCATGGCAATGGCTGCCCAACCGGCAGCCTGGTGCTCTGGCCAGCTCTTAGAGTTCTTGGCAAAGAGAATGGCGATGATAATGTGGCATGTAGCCATACCGATGGCACCAGTAATCAAAACAGGCTTACGTCCGATTCGGTCGATCCACAGTACAGCAGGAACAGTAGCGACGAACATGACGATGCCAACCACGCCGGTTGCAAGTAGAGAAACGGTGTTGTCGGTTTGTCCCAGGTCCTTGAAGATGGTCGGAGCATAGTAAAGTACGGCGTTAATTCCCGTCCACTGCCAGTAATGTTAAAATTTGTGATGTGAAAAGGGGCGTAGAAACATGTAGTCATACCTGTTGGAAAAACATGGTGATACTGGCAATGGCACTCCGCTTCAGCATGCTCCTCGACTGGAAGAGAGACTTAATAGCAACAAACTGAAGCTTGAAGTTGTTCCACACAGTTTGTTCACGGAGATGAGGAAACTGCTCAGCGATACTTCGCTTTTCGAACAGAGACTGAGCCTTGATTTCCAGGAATTCGAGTTCAACCAGCTCGTGGTCGATCGGAAGATCTCGGAGAGTCGACAAGATTTTCTTGGCCTCCTCTTCGCGATCATGGTGAACCAGCCAACGAGGAGAGAATGGCATAAAGATCATGCCGAGCAAGAGACACAGACAGGGGAAGATCTGGAGGCAGACGGGTACAAGCCAAGACGCGTCGCTTTGTTCGCCAAGAAGAGTTCCGCCGATATAGTTGGTGCCACTAATACATGTTAGTTCTGCCGTAGATATAGATATGTAATCATTTTGATGTTCAGGACATACTAATCAATCCAGAATGAAACCATGATTCCGAAGCAGATGGCGAGCTGCTGGAGTGCAACAAGAGCACCTCGAACCTCACTTGGACAATTGTTAGCTATTTCTCGCTCTTCCTCATCTTATATTTTCTTCTGCCTATATTAGTAGGACAAATAAGCATGAAAACTTACGGAGGGGCCACTTCGGAGTTATAGATTGGCACAATCATAGACAAACTTCCAACTCCCATACCACTGGTATCAAAATTAGCAAGAGTCCACGCCGACTTATTATCGAATGTAAACGTACGTAACGAATCGGCCTCCGAGAATAGCAGAATATCCGGCCTCAATGGAGCATGCCTGAACCACAACACCAATAATGAAGATGCAACAGGCAACGATAATTCCATATTTACGAGAGATGGCCTCAGCCATGAAACCAGAGAACAGGGTTCCGAACCAGGCACCGAGTTCCAGGATGGCGGTCAGCCAGCCCTTCTTAGTCTGGCTAGCATTGTCATCGAGAGGATCGTATGCTCCCATGTCTGATATTTTATGTTAGTCAAATAGTTGACCTTGATACCACGCTGTAAGTCTTGAGTATGAATAAGTAAACACCACTTACGCTGTTTGAAAGATGGCATAGCAAGAACACCAGAAAACATTCCCTGGTTGTAACCGTATAACACACCACCGATACAAGCAAAAGCTGCTAAGCTGAAGACGCGAAAGTTCTTGAGAAGAGCGCGAGCTCCACTGTTGCCCATAAGGGCCTGGCGGCGATTCAACGCTGCATCGTAGATGGCAGCGCCGGAGTCGGCTTGTCCGCCCATTGTGAGAACAAGAGACGAGAATGTGTTTCCTTTCTTCACTTGTCTCAAAGCAACAGGACTTCGGATATCGAAGAGGAAAAAATAAAAGTAGAGGATGAGAAGAGGAAAGAGGAGGAGGAAGTAGGAAGAGAAGAAAAGAGGCAGAGTCCGAATTGAGCTCTGTTACATCCTGCAATGCGACCCTGGGAATCAGAGGGCCGTTACTACTTTATAAATGATTTGTCTCCAAAGCATTTTTCTGCCCTTGTCTCCATGTACCCGACGGGCAGGGTCATCTCGAAGCATCAATGCGATATTCACCCAAAGCGTGTGGCACTCTCGGCGCTACGGCAAGGAGCGCTCTGGCTATTTAGCCTAAATAGCCGCAGCCTTGAAATATTCCGTAGCTCACGAGTGGCTTACTACCATCGACCAACTAACTGACTGACAGGGGCTCTGGTCCTAAAGGAATGAAGAGCAGCGAAGAAAAAGTGTTAACGGTCCGACTTTAGCACCCGTGGTGACCCTATTAGGCGTGTTCCCCGGACCAGAAAACCAGAGCATTTTCTGGAGTATTCAGCCCGTTTCATTCCAGCATCTCCCGGAGAACAAAGGCGAGGCTGGCCGAGGACCGCCAAAATACTGCTAGCAGTAATGGTACTAGCTTTTTTTCCCACTCTAATATTAACATGGTGATGTAGTGGATAATAAAGCTGAATCTCTAGCGGGAGGATAAATGTCATGTCTGGACTACCATGTATTAGACCTGTGGAGCAGCCCGTATGCAGCAGCCCGTATGAAGCTTGGGTAGCAGTGCCACTCATGTAATATAGTTCTTCGTGGTACAGTAGCAACTACCACCACAAGTACACGTATTGTACCAAAATTGGGTTACCAGCTTACCTCCCTCCGCGTTTCTGCTGAGTCGCGATTCCCATTTCCCCAGGCAGTGGAGTAGATAGTTATCTGGCAAGGCGAATAAGATGCCCCAGTTGCGGCAATATTACCCCACAAACCCACACCCGCGAATGGGGAAGCCTTGTCTACTCAAGGATCTCATGCCCACTCCAACTATCCACGAGGCGGCTATATTAACCGGCAGTATGGGGGGGCGTGTGTGTTACCGTGTAGCGCCCCAATACGGGATCAGCCGCTAATATGCTCTCAGAGTCATCTGCTCCGGGCTACTCATCCGGGATACCTCAAGCGATGGCCTTGGCATTGGAAAAATCCACGTTTTTTTTTTCACTGTATACTCGGTGAAAGCTCCGGCTAAATTCATCACCCCATCATTCAAGGATGGCATGATTCGTGGGCAATCTACGGCGGTTTTTTTTTACACCTTTAGCTCGCTGCGTGACGGTGAAAGAAATTTTTTTTTGGATATTATCAGGAAGCTCGGCACAAAATCAAATTCATTTTCTGTCAGTTGGCTGTGAGCTATTCCGTGCTCCCTCACACAACGCAGAAACTAGTAATAGACACAATCAATAACCGCCCCCCTAGCGCCATGCTATTTTCCACTTCCTTTTCGAAGTTTGTTTCCTTGAAAGTTCCTCTTTGAAAAGGAACATATCAAGCGCCCTCCAAAAAAATGTCTTCACTTCACATGCCATACGGACAGCCACAGTGGCTGCTGCCTCCTAGGATCCTCCCACCAGCCAGGCATCCATCTCCCATTCCATACGCTGATTCATGAAGGGCAATGACTCCAAATCAATCAAAGAAGGGTCGATGCCCAGCATACCTTGTCCACTTAGGAGCTCGTCAAAGTCCAAAGGAGAGTCGCCTATTACGGCGAAAGGGTCGGCTTTGGCCCCCGGGAAATTCAGACCCCATGCATCTTGCTGTGTAGATGTGGATATAAGGGCTGGCTCTGTTGGCTGCGTGGATGACGGGGTCTGTTCTGCATCCGGAGCCGGTGTGTGACGCTCGCTTTCTGATGGAGTCTTCTTCGATTGGAGTAGTTCCTCTTTCAGCTCTGAAAACCGGATATTCTCTACTAACGTCGCATTGCTGAGGTTCAGGTCCAGGTTCAAGAAGAATCTTAGGTACTCAAGTGGACTGTAGTCAATTAGTTCGATGAACTCAGTGACCTGAGATGCCTTTCCAGTCAGAAATCGGGATTGAGCCGCATCCGTTAGTCGACGAATTATAACACACATGGCGTCGACTCCACCAAGCCGCCGGTGGCACTGCTTGACCAGATTGATCAAGGAATGCAGCTGCTCTTGATGCATTGCCGCTCGCGAACTTACCACGCCGCGGGACATGATCTTTGCATTGAGAATCTGCACCAGGAGGGGCATGGCAACAAATGCAACGCTTGATATCCAGAACAAGTTAGCATAAAACATGGTCACAGGCGGGGATGAAAATGGCGAATGGTAGTAGTAGTAGTAGTAGTAGGTATAATCTTACACGCTGACGGGTAGATATTGCGCCAGTCCAAGCTGCACAGGGTTGGAAAGGTGCTTGATAAGGTTGTTGACGGCATCACGAACTTGGTCGCTTGTGCCGGCAAGGGAGGGATACGGCCCTTCGCCATTTGCATTGTCGGAATCGCGAACGGCATAGAAAATCTCTTGATGATGGATGGCCAATTTCGCAGCGCTTAATCAGCACACTGTCAGCCTTTGTATGTGCTGTAATGCCGCAGGTACGTGCCGGCATTATGCGGTGATAGGTGACATTGGAACTTACAAGTAGTATATAAACATCAGATTAGTCTGTATGATGACAAAGTGTGGCTGGATACCTGGCCGATCTCCATCATCTGGAAACTGTAGCCTGGTTTCATCATGCCATGCCTGCAGTTGAGCCATGCAATTCGCTATCGCATGATGATCCGTCCTGGTTGTTTCGCTATCTATTCCGTCT
The DNA here is from genome assembly GCA_021066465.1 of Trichoderma asperelloides. Taxonomy (NCBI): domain Eukaryota; kingdom Fungi; phylum Ascomycota; class Sordariomycetes; order Hypocreales; family Hypocreaceae; genus Trichoderma; species Trichoderma asperelloides. Next base: position 154,282 of record JAJKFY010000122.1, on the reverse strand, counting down.
TCTGAAATCGAGCATAGTCGAAGCACGTCCGTCATGATTACGACTAATTTGGATATCTGAATGTAAATGTCAAAAATATGGCGCTTTGCCTCGGCATTGTATACGCGAGAGCGGTGAAATTCGCCTTCGAAATCTTCGAGAGTTAACAATGGATATTTTTCAGGGATCCGCATCGTTCGACGAAGAGCCAGCGCGAGAGAGCGGTCGCGAAAGTAACAGCACCACCAGAGTCGCCGAAGTAATATCCGTGTTTTGGGGGGGACGTTTTGCGTGTGCTGGCTGGCATGCTTCGACGATAAGTGATGTGCTCGGAGGGATTTTGCGTGTCGAATGGCTGTGCCCAGCCATGCTGAGTTTGCTTTCGTTAGGCCCAGCCGTAGCCCCCCCGGCCAGAAGGTGAGCAGTATTGCTACCTGGCCGAGAGCAATGGGATTTGACTCAATTTCGAAGTCATATAGGATCTGTATGGAGGGTAAGTTTCGCATTCTTAGCAGTGTTCTTTCAACGGCGTGCTTGGGATAGGCTCCAGACCTTGGTCTTCTTGTAAAATGCCTCTGCGGCCGCCCTCGGGTAGGGGAAACCTGCTGCTTCTGCAACAGCTTCTGGAATGAACTGTTGGGTGTTTGTTAGAGAGACTACAGTGTTAACATTATACGAAGGATATGTGGACTCTGGGCTCACGGCGCATGCAGCGAATACCATCGCTTGAAACAAAAGCAAAGAAATTTTCTCCCCACTTGAACATGAGAATGAATCCCAAAAATCACCCTCATCAAGGAGCGGTACGATAGGATGTGTGTGGAGAAAATACATTCGAACTAGTTCGTTGAGAATCGGCATTGGGGGGAGCTCGAAACACCCATTGAGTTGCATAAAACGAACATCCAGAGCTGAGAGATGTCCCAGCTCGGGGGTTGCGACAAAGGGCAGAGTGTCATAGCTGTTGTATGCGTTGCTATTGGCTCGCGCTTTTGATGAATTCGAAAATGTACTATACCGGCTCGACTTCGTTTTACCGTTGTGTACATTCGCGATTGCCGAGGCAGTTTTCGGCGAGAATCCTTCGAGGTCGATATAGTTACTTTCATTCGATCGTGCGTCGCTGTGAGGGCTGGTTGATAATCCTTTGGCGCCAAATGGTGGCACTCCGCCCAGTCGCTTGGCCCATTGATCTATGCTGTCTATGCCGGAGGGATTCTCGTCTGCAACTCTCGTCGATAGGCCTTCGATCACCGCGCCGCCTTCACGGTAAGCCGAAATTTTCGAATCTGCCAGCGGTCTTTGGCCGCCCCCACAGTCAGTCTGATGAAGGAAACTGCTCACAGCTACGGTCGCCATACCGTTTGGATTTGCGCTCCTGGATCGCGCATGTCTGGTGATCCAGCTGGCAATTCAAGCAAGGAACCCCTCGCAGCGTCACATCGCAACGAACCTTTCTCTGGCGGCAATGAAGGCAAGCCTTGCTGGCGCGTCGTCGCGGCATCGTGTTCAGCAACGCCAATCGGCAGCAATGTGGTGAAAAGAAACAAAGGTGAAAAAACAAGTTGCAGACCTGTCGCCGGCAAAGGAGAAGCAGTGTGTGGATTGGGAAAAAGGGCGCCCCATGACGTGGATTGCTCTCTTCCCACTAGCTATAGTTCTTCATCCGTCGGAGCCCCGGTTCCCCAGAAAATTGTCGACTGAGTGCCGCTCCCCGCATACTGGGGAGTTAGCTAACTCCAACTGAGCTCCGCAACCTCCCGTTTGTTCCGACTCTAACATCCGAGGGCTGAGAATGATAGCAACCCTCATAACTTGGAGCAAGCCACATGTTGCTGCACTAACAGCGAGCAGCTCTTACCTAATACCGGTTGAGACTATCTTGTGCTCCTCAGCTCTGGGGCCATATACAAGGCTACGTGGTTGGTAAGCAAGCTTGGGCCTGGAGCCGCTGTTAGACATCGAATCGTCGAGTCAGTTTGTAGTTATAGTGTTCGAATTGCTTGATCAATAGGATTCCATGGAGTTTCCACCTACTTCAGAGAAAACTATCGACTGTGTATCTCTCAAAGGATGCCCATCCATGGCCTCGAGCTTTTGGCGCTGGGCATTCCGATTCCGGTGTCGCAATCTTACAGTAAGAACCTTTTTTTTCCGAGCACGCGAGAACTGGAGCGCTTCTTGTCCGTCGTGACCTTGTACCTTAATCAGTCAAGTGTATATTATATGCCGCGCTGGCCCGTCTTCATCCATACCGGCTTTTGTACTTTTCACATGCTGAGGTCGAGGAACATTTTTCCAAATATGGTTCCAAAGCTGCTCCCTACTCTGGCAACATGCGCCCGGCTACTCCGTATGGCCTTCATGATGGGACCTTTTCGTTTACATGTAATTTCTCGCATGCTGAGGGACGCTAATAAGCGCGAGATGGAGCTGCCCAAAACCTCGTTCCAAACTTAGCAAATAGAGCAGTGAAGTGATAGATGTGATCCAAAATATCGCCCTCGCCGATACGGAAACGATAAGCAGTGTTAATTGTAGATTAAAATACTGCGAGATAGTAAGGTGATTTAGTAGCTTGGCGCTCCAAATCTGTCAAAGGCCTCTTTTGCATCCGCATACTAGTTCTATATATATTAGTAGTAAGCTCTCGTTCGAGAACACAATTTGCGCACACTCGTAATGCAGACGTATTGAATGGCCGACGGTTGTGGCAAGCCCCCACGCGGCCCTGTGACACTCACTGCTAATTACTAAACGTGTGTCCATCAGATCCCCAGGTTCTGGCACCTCGGAGGCTTTCCACACCGCATGTACTAGCAGGCATTCTCCATAGCTGGCAAGCCAGCAACGCTATGTATACCACAACATCGGGCTCCACAATGACCTCGGTATTTGAACTAGTGTCCGTGAATTATACATTCTACAAGTTGACGACTTTGATTGTAGTATTTCATGATTCGCAGACGTTAGCATTAGAAAGAGCCAAAGTGGAGACAACTTTCATCGAAGTTCCTCAGTCCAGCTGTGACCAAAGATTATTGAAAGGCGAATACGCTGTTTCGACTATGTAGGCTTGATGTACATTAATCGTTGCACGAGAATTGTTCTGTCGCTTCGGTTAGCCTATAAGACAATTTTCCAGACTGTTGCCCACTTGAACTCATTGAGGTCCACTGGCTGCTCGTTGAATCATATATATGAGCTTATATAATAGAAGAATAAGGAGAAATCTAGCAGTCATCAAATCACAAATTCTAGAAATATTAACCTTAATAATAAGAGTGTTGCATAATACTAATCACTTACTTGTATATGCCATCATGGCCTAAGCAGCTTGACGCGGAGAAAGCAAGTCTTAGGAGAGAGAAATGGTATTACCTCGGTAAGACCCACTCACTCTACTCTTCAGTAGCAATACAATTCTGCTCTATAGAAGCAACGTAATTCATTTTAAGAATAGCGTTGCGGGGAAGAACTACAAATTAATTATTTTAATTGCACTATAATGAAGAGACCGCCGTAGTTCAAGAAACGACAGAAATGAAGCTTCTGAAGGAGTTAACCTTCTCTAGGGGTACGTCGCATGTAATGCAACCAAAAATGAGAAACCAAATGGAGACTCTATTAGCAGGTGTCTTCATAGCATCCCCCTCTCCTTGTTTTCCGTGTTACCATTCTCCCGTTTCATATTCTTAGCCTTTACTAGACCACTGTCTTGTTCGCTTTTGTCCTTGCTGAAGTCTCATTGCCCAATGTGCGAAATAACACATCACTTACTAATTTAACTCAACCTCTCCTCCTCATTCCGCCTCATCGGTAATGGTACTCTCAGCTGCGCTTAATTAGCGTAGATGAACAATGTAGAGCCCTCTTATCACAAAGATATGCAACGCCCCTATTAATCTGGGTTTATGGATTAAATACTTCAAATTCTACCAATTTTACTTTAGACTATCATGAATGGCAAATCTGGTGCCTCAAGTTAGCAATTAGGCCTCTCGCTTTATGGCATAGAACTATACTGGATATTTGCCGACTGGAACTGATCTTCACATTGAATATATCGTACAAGCCTCACCAAATTTTAAGTGCATAGCACACATGAAGTTTACAGAGTAATATAGCTGTTATTAGATACACAAGATACTTCAAAGGACAAGATAAAACCAGTACTCATCGTTTATCTGTACAAATATAAATTTTGGCCAGCGTCTTCGAGGTAAATCGGGCGTATAATCCCAATCTATATCCTACAGGGTACCAATATAACCAACCATAAATCGGCTTGAGTGTTCCCTTTCAAAAGAATGTTCACAGAGTTTTCTTTTGGATGTGTTTCTGCCATCGACAGACAACTCCATCTCTCTCTCGTGGAGTTGCGTTTCGAAAAGCTTCAATGCCTTGTCGTAGCCTGATTAGAATAATTTCGGCTTTACAGTAAGTGAGATGATGCTTTTGCAGCTCCCTTTCCACACCTTTAAGTGTATAACCTGGCAAACCAAAAGTTGCTACGCCGATATTAGTAACTTGTTGTCAATTGCTTAAAATAATAACCATAGTCATCTTATGATTATTGGACGGAGGGACTGGGAAAGATTACTCACAGGCACCCAAGTTGGAGAAAAAGCCTTTTGAGCCGCGCCATACACCTTTGCCGATTCCTTTCGCACCATCTTCATGAATACTTTTGTAAGGCCAGACAACCACTCCGCTAAAGGCTTCCCACATTCCGAGCGTAAACTCTTTGCCGGCTGCCGCAAGACCGGTTTCAAAATTGACGATCTGGTCTCGGCGACGTACTTCAACCCCAGCAAAGCCGACCGAAGGGTAATTGTGAAAACCATTTGCAATGTTATAAAAAAAAGAAACAGGAACTTTTAGAGTTACTTTGGTTAACTCAGATGCATACCGGCCAGTTGCACGAGTTAAGTAGAAGATGCGGCCATTTCGACCTCTCTCTCGAGCGTGCCAAGCCGCTTTCTGTTTATCGTACAGAGTTGGCGGTCGAAGAAGGGTATCGATATCGGCGTTATTGGTCTTTATGGATTTCCTCGCCACTTTCGAGGCGTACAACTCCATTTCTCTACGAGAGAAAGTGGTGGGATTAATTCGACGGCTCGGAGACGTCCCGTTGCTTGCTATTGACCCATTTTCGATCTTATCCTTGGCCCATGGATCAAGCCATGATTGCCTTCTACCTTCTGGTGGTGCAGGGGCATGCTTGGGTCGAGATCTCAAAGCATGAGTGTAGTCAAATGTTGCTGTGGTTATGTCCATCATGGGACCAGTGAATGCGGATACAAACCCTACTAAAGGATGCTCAACACCTTCATCGACGTACCAATTTTTGCGTCGTATAAGGTCAAGCTCAGGGGGCTGTATTAACCCACGATCAACTAAGCATGCAACAGCAAAGCCACTCAAGCGCGTCTTAGTTTTCTTATGCCAATGAGTAGCTAAGAGACCTGGACAAATCTCGCATTCGAATTTGTCCACTGCAATGCGATCTTGGAACCTCTTCGCGGTATCTTCTGCACCATCTTCTTGAGAAATATCTGCTGCCATTCGTTTTGCGGCCTCTTGAGCGCTCGGGGTCAAAGCAAAAGTTATGCTCTCTGCAAGAATTTCCGCTGTCAATGCTTTGAACGCCACTGGTTCTGGTCCAGCTCCAGAGCGTGCAATCATCTTCCCCCAGAAAGGTTGGTCGCCAAAGAAAGGGACAATGACAGTAGGTCGGCCAGCCGCGATTCCAGCGGCAGTGGTACCAGCACCTCCATGATGAACTACCGCCGAGACGCGCTTGAACAGCCAGTCGTGTGGACAGTTATCAATCAAGAAAACTTCTTTTGGGACGGTACACTTATCCCCCACACCACTCCACCCTCTGCTAATAATGGCACGAACTCCAGCAAGCTTAACAGCTCCGAAGATGAGCTCCGAAAGAGCATCGGGATCTTCAACAACAATAGATCCGAAGCCAATATAAATAGGGGCGGGTCCATCCTCGAGAAAAGCTGTCAATTCGGGTGGAGGCGTGTAAGAGCTGGCGAGTGGCAGGAATGAATATCCAGCGATTTCAATGTGCGAGCCCCAGTCAGGTGGCTTGGGTATTAGAGACTGCGCCCAAAGATAGGTAAACGGTACGCGGAGTCTAGACAGGAGCTGGTATCCCCACATGACACTGATAGGATCTAGCCCAAGCTTTTGGCGGCGGAACTTATTGATTAAATCTCCGAGGCTAACAAGGGAATCAAGTTAGTAGATGAAGATGCTGTTAAGGATCATAAGTATGACATAAGGACTAACCCTTGCCACATCAACAATTCCATCACAACGAAGGAAAGATAATTGGCCGTCTTGGCATCCGCACCAGCGTAGTTCATTGAGGCCAATGGGTGTGGAAAAGCCGAAGTGGGAGAAAACGGCATTGTGAAAACCATATGTAGCGGGATTCCAAGCTTTTCGGCGCAATGGATGTGTGCAATAGATGGCGGGTTGGCGATAATGGCGTCTGCAAGAAAGAGATCCTCAACGTTCTCTACGTCCGTAGCTTTGACAGGTTCCCCCATTCCATCTCCAGCTTCGATACAACTTCGCCACGCGCCGTTTATTATCTCCCACATCTCCGCCCTTCTTTTCCCAATATCACCTGCCTTGACGCTTTTTCGATTGGGAAACAGACCCGGATTCCTCACCATGTATGACATTAGCGCTTCAGGATCACCGCCAATGCTAAAGAACTCGACCCCCTGAGACTCAACAAAGTCTTTGAACGCAGGGTGCGTGCAAATGCGCACTCGATGCTCATACGGGGGCTTGGAAAGGATCTGAGCGATCGGTATGAAAGGTTGAACATCGCCGCGGGAACCGACTATGTGTATTGCAATGTTCAACGGTGGGCGGAGGCCCCTGGTTGACTTGCGTCTCTCGCATATAGGATCACAACAGGCATCGTTCTTTACTCGTTGTGATGCCTCTTGGAGGTTCTTACACCAATTCACCAGGCCCCCGGTATCTGTTTGGAAGCATACTTCAAATCTTCCGTCGCATCCGACAGCTCCTTTATCTCCTGGCACCTTGCTTTTTTTGCGTCCTTCATCAGTTTTGATATGAGGGTCCACATTCGATCGAGTACGATTGAGCAGCATTTCGGATTCACTTCAAGGCCCAAACAGAAAGAAGCAGCCTCAATATTCTGTCGCCTTGACGGTTCGTTAGATGGACCATGTTAAGTTCAGAAGACTATTGAGGTAAAGGTGGAGGGAAGATATAGAGGGACATGTCTAGAGCCCAGAGCTGCGTTGCGCCCGGTTACTGCTGTGCATGACGGCTTTGTCCATCCGGTAGATCCGCCAGCCACTGGAAAGTCATCTACACATTTGAGTCCAGCTATATGACGGCCTGATGCAGCCTCCAGGCGCAATCGCCACCTTAGTCCTAAAACGGTTCGGGCTTAGACGCCACAAGCAGAAGCTCTGAAAGAGGAACAGGGCATAATTATGATTCATTTAGTAGCTTGATATAGCTCTATTGGGCGTTTCTCCATGAACACGGTACATAGCTAGATGACACATCTATAACAGATCTGTCTGGAAACGGCAAAACTTAATGTTTGCTATTGGTGCTGATTGGCGTTTGCAAAGTCGCGACCGCGAGCTATGCGATAGCCTCATATTGTGTGCGCAAGATACTAGCTACGGTAGAAAATAGGAATGCGACATTAGCGTTATAGATTCATCTTAAGGATAATAAAAAGAAGAGGCATGTCTACAATGTAGGTAAGTGGGTATTGGAAAATAAAATCAAGGCAGAATCTATTTTGGTCCTCGGTTTGCCTTGAGGAAAAAAAAAATCTAGTTTTATATCCACCCTCATATTTTATACCCTTACTTCAGCACCTGCATTCGCGGCTTATCTTCCGTTCATATACTATTGATGGCAGCAATAACCCGTTGCCCTGGTGGTAAGAGCAAATGACATTAGATACCTGCTACATATAAGCTACTTGTGAAGCTTTGGAAGAGCTAAGCAACAGCAGTATCGCATACAAGTCTTTGAAGGAGAATTGTGTCACAACTTCCATTTCTTGACAAGCCTTCCATCGGCTCCTATCATCGCCTCTATTCTTACCCACATGACTGAGAAAGATGCAGCAAAGAGGAGGACCGTAGTAAGCAGTGTCATGCCTTCGTATGACCTCGAGGGGCTGCCCGTAGAATGGCTACGGATCAAAACGCCGCCAACTGGAGTGCCAACAAGAGAAGCCAAGCCTCGCACCATATAGAGCACCCCATTAACAGAGGAAAAATTTTGAATACCGAATAGCTCCACCAAACTGGCAGGAAATAGAGCCACGTACGCACTAGCAAAGATACCGTAGAGGACCGTGAAAGTGATGAATAGGCCTTGAGATGTAGCTAAATCGCCAGATATTGTTGAAGGGAGCCAAAAACTAACAGTCGCAATAGCACTAATAATCGTGGTAATCACAAGAGCGTTTAGTCGTCCTAGATGATCTGCTGCATAGCCGATGGCAATTTTTCCAATTGCATTGCACGCATTGCTCAAGGCAATGAAATTTGCGCCGGCTGTGTCGCTGTATCCCAGAGTCCTCGCGTAGGTGGCGAAGAAGAAGAGCGGGAGGTAGTAGACTGCAGACTGAAAGACAGCGCCTAGTGCTTGAGCAACAAACTTGCGTGTTCGTGCTACGCGCCAATCAACAATAGGCACCTTGAGGATGCCATCCATGCGGCTCGTTCTTGCACCATTCTCCATTTGGATACGAGCCTTCGTCGCTGGCTCCCATTCCATAGCATAACTAGCTGCAACATTAAGCCCGAAGGCGATTCCTCCAGCAAGGCGCAGGGCATTTCTATAGCCCATGGAGTCAATCGCTGCTTTCAGTGCAGGAGCCCAAACAAGGCCTCCAATACCAGTTCCAGAGGTGATTATCCCTAATGCAAGACCACGACGAGCAGTGAACCATGTAGGAGCAATCGTCACGGCAACCATATAGCTCATACAGGTGCCTAATCCGAGCAGAACCCCTTGTGTGACTTCGAAATGCCACAGAGCCTTTCCAAAACTTGCCAGAATGAGCGATGCCGAGAATATGATGGACCCGATAAGAGATATCGATGAAGGCGAGAAGCGCTTGGCCCATGCGACCACAAATGGAGCTCCGATAGTCATAAGAGATATGGACATGGTTCCAATGAGATCGATCTCTGCGGGCGATGCTCCGGTAAAGGGGGTATCTGGCTGCTGCGAAAGGGTTTCAAACACGGCTTGAAAGATGCCAAAAGCAAAATTGATACCGCAGCAGGTGAAGACAACCGTAAAAGAGGCAACGGTAATGATAGCGGCATGTCTAATCGAAGAATTAGTACCTGTTTAGAAAAGATGGGGAAGGTTCATCGTAACCGGAAATCTATGGCCAAGTATAATACTCAAGAAGCGTACCGATTCGAAGATTGCGTCTCGGAGGTCTCTGCGGGAGCGATTGATGGCGGGCTTGCAGATTCTGCTTCTTCTCTAGGCGGTGCATGTAGGTTACGCTGAGTCAGTGCGATATCATCTTGGAAAAATCGGTCATGGAATGAGACCGTCTCATCCGTCGTCTGGGTTAGCGTCGACATGTTCTCGAACTTTCAAGCGTGTGGCGTTGGTAAGCGTGGCTGCATTAATCTGTAAAATATGATGGAGGTTTAAAAGCAGTATTGGTCAGAAGATGTGAGGATGGTTTGGAGAGTATTTATAGTCTAGGATTGAAAGCAGCGAGGACCGGAGAGATTATTAACTACTAGTAAGAATGTCCAGCGATGACTCAGGACTGCTAGCTTCATGCGGTAAAGAGAGTCAGGCATATCTCCTTTCCTCAAACTATTATTCGATTTATCATAGGAAGTAGGTGTTTTTATTCAGTATTCCGCGGAGATATTTCATCAGCATGGATCTGCCTCATATTAATAGGAAACAGATGTCGTAAATCCGGCTCGGAAACTTCATAACGCCGATTGATAAAGTATGGCAACATCGCCTTCTTAAACTACCGCTTATTGACGGGAGTATGATATCCGGATTTTGCGGAATATTAACCGCTGTCGGAATTTTTTCTTCTTTTTCTTTTTACTAGGTCGTAGCTACTTCATTTAGGCCGTGAATTCTGATATCGTTTACTCGTGTGATATGGCTCGACCGAGTTATATGTCACAATAATATCCCTTTCGACCATTTTACGGTGAGCAATTATTTTCCCCTTTGGCATTGCGGTAAAAATGGGTAATGTGTCCCTTCATAGATGCTCCATACAAGCGGAATGCGACCCGCCTAAATAACAATGACACATGAGGTGAGCCTGCTGTGTCCGTCAAAATAGCTAACAAAGAACACTGTTTTCTTTCTAAAGAAGCCCTTTGAGGATATTTTGTAGTAAATCCTTGATAATTTATAAGCTATGCAAGAACTATTCATCACATCTACAATGTTGCAATGGACAAGAACTGAAATTCCAGCATACAGTATCGCCTATGTTCGTATTTCATAAAAGCTTTGTTTGACCCCATTTATCCAATTGTAACGATATTTATCTAATGGCAAAATGGACTCATCTTGTCTCTGAATGCGAGAAGAAAGACTTGGAGGTTTTGTAAGAGTTGAAAAAGTCCATTTTTAAATAATTTTTTTAACTGGAGAAACTTGTAGTAGACCATTCTGAATAATCATTTTTAGTAACTCGTATCGAATATGACTCGTTATCTCAGTAATTTATATCATATAGCAAATATGACCTTGTGGAATGATGTATTAATACCCATTTGAGCTTTCTCGAGAAAGCATGGGGTTCTCATGTAGCTGTATATCATTCGATGGCAAAATGAAATGAACTAAGTACAAACATTGTTTCTTTAAAGGCTTATTGGAAAAATTAGCCTACTCATAGCTTATATTGTACTTTTGGGAAGTTAAAGTATTATTTTATGAAAGCGCAATTGAATTCGGCATTTTACTACGGGTAATTCAGCCCAGTCGGAGCTCCGACCAGCCCTCGAGCTGGTTGCTCACATTACCTCATCGAAGGCAAATTATAGATGCTTTGGTCAGGTATGTGAGAATTGCTGCTTTGTTGAGTACCAGTATTTATTTATCAATGTATTTTCGACAGAGTCGTGAGCCCTCAAATCTTCCGTTTAGCTAGTAATCCTGGAGGTACACGGCATATCATCGTGGCGTACTCCTCTCCGCGAAATTGAGATTCCAACTCTCTGCAAAGGGTAAAAAGAAAGGAGGAGGGGAAGGCATAGTGTTAAGTAGCTAAAGTAGCTAAACTCTCACTAAGAGTCGAATGTGGCATTCTTGATTACACCTTGAATTGCTGAGGTAAAACGAGCTATACCATCTCATCTCAACTGGACACCTGGGCTATATTAGGAAAACGCGCGCCCACCACAAACACATCACTAGATCAATCCAGTACTCTCAGCCCACTTAGATTCACCTCTGGCTAGTAAGTGCAACAGAGCTTTTCCGCGTCTGGATGCGGAACTCCGCCCGCAGCGGAGAGGCCAGGACCGCGAAATTGTTGTCGCATTCACGCAAATAAGCAAAGCCTATATCTGTATTGTACGGCTTATTGAGGATCCGACGTGCATGCGTAATTGTGTTCGTGAAATCGAGACTTTCATGTCAGTTAACAAGGCGTGCGCTATTTTAGAAAGCCAGCGTCTAATAGCTGACCCGATTACTCTGTACTTCGAAGAGCACCGAGTATAGGCACATTGGCTACAAACTGGCGCCTCATTTCTATAAGTATGGGGTTGTAGCCACTTGGGATTCATTTTATCATTTTATCTTGGACTTTCAAAGCTAGAACACACGGCCAACATTCAAGACAATGCTATCTCAGGTCCTACGCTTCACATTTCCGTCAGCATCTACCATATCGTCAGCAGCATTCTTGAAGCTGCGCCAAAGCATTGCCGTAGCAGGTGCGACAACTCAATATTATGGCTACACCACGCCTACAAGGATTTTGAGCCTACCTAGAAAACGCCATGAGATATGCTGGGTAATTCGTGAGTATTTTCGACTGATAGAGAAGATGATTCTGATATCTGTCTAATTTTTGCGACAATTAGATTGGCCTGACGAGCTGCGTGATCGTAGCGTCGTGAGCGAAGGGTTGGCTGCGATTGGTGTTACTGATGCGACGTCTTTGCTGTTCGAATTTGATAATGCTCAGTTGGAGAATCTCGTAAAGGCTCTCGAAGCTCCCGTTTGTGAATTTGTACGTATTCGTCTGTTTATCCTCTCTCTATTATCTTGGTCATTTACTTCACATATTCGGAGTTGCTCTGTTCATCAGTTACATTCTGAATTTACTAACAATTGTGCAAGGCATGCATCCGACTGAAAGACGATGCGCCATTGGAAAATGAAGCTCTACAAAAGTCAATGCACAAGACTTATTCCGATACTTACCAAATCCAGGGTTTTACTGGTGGCCATTGGGCATATGCAATTAATACAAATGAGACTGCAGGAGTATCTTGCTTTGCCCCATGTGAAGAAATTGTCCCCAAAGCAAACCGAAAGCTTGGAGTCTACTATCTCGGGTGGGACAGCATTGAGGTAAGAAATACCCTATATCGGTAAATGATTTTTTATGGTATTAGATTTGCTGACGGGCTCTTGTTAGCTTCACGAGGATGGGACCCAAACTGAAGCATTTTCGGAGGAAATCAACCGCTTGCAGCCATACTTTGGCCCAGGGTCTGGGGCTTGGTATACTATGCTTCGCCAACACAAATAGTTTCTTCATACTACACAATATATTATATGATCCGAGGAATGCTATCTTACGGCTTCCACATGCTACCTACCAAAGACTAACAGAGCTATCTAAAGAGCTCTTTTGTCCCTTTTCTTCTTTATTATTTATTTTTTTTTGTTTTGGAATAGGGTGGGGATAACTCTATCAAGTACGGGTAAACTTTGAGGCTTTTATACTAATGAAGGAACTCATATAAGATCTTTCATATGGCATACATTGGTATGACTACTCCTTTCCGGGATTTCTCAATGAGAAAGGCTATATGAGTGCATTCTAGGTTGTTTTCAGTTTGTAAAAAAATATTTATCCACTTCACCTTTTTGAACGAATAACTACTAGATACAACAGACATTATGATTACTTTAAGTTATTTTAAACATAGAATTTTCTTGCCGTCCTAGAAAGTGCACTGTAACGGCAAAAGAAGTGCAATGGGGTGATTTAGATACGATCAGCTGTTATAAGAGCTGCCATTGCTTATATTAATTGATACTTGTATTTAGAATGAAGAAACAACTCCTTCAATAGCGCCCTGTTGCACGAGTTGAATTCGGTTAGAAAACTAATAGCACGATGTTGCGACATAGTATTCGCTCGCCAGTCTTGCACCTGGAGGATCATCTGTGTAATTAACTAATTGGCCACGGCCGCTAAAAGGTCATTTTTCTTTATTCATTTCAACGCTTCCGGCGGCAATTTATCAAGCAGAAGCCAGTAAATTTTTCTTCTCGTAGGAATAACCTTGGCGCCACCGCCGAATGATGGTCCGAAATAATATGATCAGTTCTGCAAGGACAGTACATAATTTGTTCCATACTCGGCGGTATTGAATTTATCCAACGAAAGAGTCACATTCTTTAAAAGGGTTTGAAGGCTAAAAAGAAATTAGAAATAATATCTAATATCATCTTACAGGTAGGCAAGCGAGGTCTCGTATTGCTGGCTGGTCAAAGAGGAAATGGCACTGGAATACGCCATAACATGAATAGTTTAATACCTGATATATGGGTGAGCAACAAACTGTCATATGCCTTACAATTTCTCTTTCTCTTTCGCTATTTCTTATTTCTTTTTCTTCAAATGAAGCAATGGGGACCTTCCAGCTGGATTTACACTCTCTCCTATGCTCCACTTTCACCAGCATTTGTTTCAGCTAAATGCACCAAACTCGGGCACCGTAAGAATCTGAATAAACACAGTGGTAGAAGAATTTTTGAATGGGCGGGAGACGTGAAAACTACGTGTATAATAAATATAATGGATAGCGGTATTCAATAATCGACCATTTGGACTTCGTGCAAACTTGAGGACTGGATGCTGATACATACATACCTAGGTATGTCTTAGCCACCTACTACTAGAAAACTGCCGTCTTCTCTTGTTGGCAAGGGCCGAGATCCTTCCTCACATGACTGCTTCACAATTGTTTGAGATTTTTATAGCCCCAGGCGCAGCACTGCCAGTTGGCAGCACTGACGACTGGCTACCCCGAAATGGAGGTGTGAACCTTGGTGCCACTGCGGAATGGCGCGCGCTCCGATCGTCGACTTGGGACCACAGCAATGACGAAATGCGTGGGGACAAGCGTCGAACAAAACGCCTGGCCTCTGTGATGGTCGCTGGCAAGCAAGTTGCCTGGTATCTGTATATGCTGATACTTCGTAACGCCAACTCGAGTCAGTGGGTAATATGTCACTAACAGGCACAGATCTTCTGGTGGGAAACAAGCGGGCGCGATGATCAAGTTTTATGAAGTAGTACTGCTTGGGACCTGTACGTACGTAGAGGGCATATTTTGGTAACTACCTTGCCAGCAAAGACCTTTTTTTCCCCCCTCCAATACGCGGACAAAGATAACTAGGTAGCCAGGAAATGCAAACGAAAATACATGTTTGGCAGTCTTGGCTTCCAACTCAATCTGCAATAACGGTCTTCCAGGATAGGCGCTAAAATGACCCTGGTGGACGCAAAGGGCGAAGAACCTACTCCATAGTGCTCCGTATTATTCGCAACAAGCGCTGCCAGTGCACCAAACATCGGCGAAGCATATGTAGAGTTACCTCGCGATCCCCCCTTTTCTCCCCGAAAGCGCGCCAGCTCGCGAAGCATGTGTGGACGCTACCCAGTACTGCTACCCACAACGAGCAATTCCCGATGTACTCCCAATTATACCAGACGCTTAGCCACGGAAAATATGGGGTTGTAAGAATCCATTGTACGGAGACTAGTCAGCGCCAAGGTCTGGGATCTTTTGGCGTCACGCAACAATGGAATTACTCTCAGCCGTCGCTCAGGGAGCAGCACATATAAACTATGAGGTTAATGTAGGCTCTTGGACCCCCCATGGACTCATATTGTCAGTATTACAGCGTAATAGCAGCCAAAGTCCAAACTGCAACCAGCAGTACGAGTGCACCAGAGTTCAGTACCTAACTTGGATGGATATACCGTATCTACATATGTACCTTGCGTGTACCTGCATCTCGCAGCAATTTGAGCTGTGGAGCTCGTAGTCTCGTGTAGTAAATACATGTGGAAGCATGGTCCTCCGTCTCATAGAGGCCCCTCTCAGCCCCTTTTTTGCCGTCTGTTCGGTTACACGCTCGCATGTGCATTACTTCGCACACATCAGGCTAGCAAACCGCCACCGCCTTTTATAACTTATAACGAGAAACGAACAGTGAAGCCTCATCTCGCTCGGGGCTCCTCCGCCGACCCGCAGCAAAAGCCGGAGATGGGCGACAGCGACGACAAACGGACCACGCCGCATCCACACGTGTGCTACTGATAATGCTACGGCGTGCAGAACACCCAGTACTACTACTTGTATGTATGTATGCATGTATGTATGTATGTTGGACGGGGATACTACTTTCTAGAGGCCATGCGGTGGAAAGAAAAAAAAAAAAAACACTGGAGTGATTTTCATGTAGGTACTAAAAATATCAAATTCAGCGTATGCTAGTCCCGCGTATTCCTTCCCCTCTTGGAGGCCTGCTTGTAATTACAACAGAGACTACTACTAGGTAGGTGCATATGATATTCATATGGAGTAATGCTACTACCAGCTGGGATCTTTTTGCGCAGAGATCAGCGCGGCGTTATCTTTTCCGCTTCATGGAAAATTGATAGAGAATGAGAGCGCGTTTAGAAATGGCTGCAAAGATTGTAGCATGTTGTTACCTTTAACTTGCTATTAAACTACATCTAGGCAAAAGACACTATGACGCTAGCTGCTGCGCGTCCCAGCGCTCGATGTCGGCTTGCAGCAAGCATGCGGCTGATGTGCAGATTAACCATTCGATAACATGCAAATGCTGCAGTAGCCGCCTATGAGTAGTAGTATCTACCAGTAGCAGACTGAATTTGGAGCACTCGTATTTCATAGGTACTTGACGATTTCTTGTTGTGGCTATTAAACGCAGCGTCGAGAAGGATAGCATTCCTGCATGCCTGGGGGTTTAAAGAGACATCAATCCTGAGCCTGCTCCAGAGATGCGCGTATCGACATCGTGCTTGTATGGATGTAGTATGTAGTATGTGGCAGCATGCTCATGGATAAAGCACCCTAGTGTTGGTTATTACCGCTCCTTACTTCGTATGCTATTGGCGTCCATATGAGTCAGCGGAATATGCCGAGAACACGGTCTCGCCTCGCTCTATCGGTCGGATTGGAGTGTTGCAGTGAGTGTATGCTCGCCTATGGTTGTGCTTCATCTGTAGAGTATTTTTGTATCTTCATATACCTACAGTACTTGCTACTACTAGTCTACCTGTTTGCAATGTCGATGATCTACGAGCATGAGTGCATATAGGTACTCCTGAAGAAGTCAAGCGTTTAGAAATCCCACTCCAACCTAGGTGAGGCTTCATGTCGGCAGGTAAATACGAAATACAAAATATGCAGTCTGGTCAGCAGGGGCGTCTTGGCAAGCGGGAAGCAGATCCTCGTGCTGTTACAAATAGATAAGCTATGGCGGTGTTGTGTAAAAATAAACTGCATACGGCATATTCTCATAATGAATTAGAAACTAAAACGCCCTGTAAAAACATGGCGCTTTTTTTTTTTTTTTTTTTTTTTTTTTTTTAAATAAAAGCACGCGACCACACGCTTCTCTACCCAATCAGCTGCGCGCAATGGGCAGCGATCCAGCCCACTGCGGCCAATCCTGTTGCGCCGCGCCTCCTGACACCGTGCGGTTCTTGCCTCCCTTCTACCCCCCAGGGCGTGCTTCTCGAAGCCACAGCGAGCTAGCGGGGGGCTGAGTTGGCGCAGTTCGCCCCAGGTGAGGTGCGCCTTTCCAAGGCCTGGGCCCCCCTTTGGCTACAAGCTACAGCGCCTGCAGCAGCGCTCCGGTCCCTCGTCAACGGCTCCAGTCGCCTCTCCACACTGGCCAGGGGCTGGTCGCATCCCGCGCTACATCGTGCGAAGGCGCTGTCTAGTGCGCCTGCATGCGCTGCCAAAGCGCTCAGCGCCTCCAGCTGGGCCACTGTGCCGTGCCGCTAGTGGCCGCCTGGCTCTCTCGCTGCAAGACTCGCAGCGAGAGAGCCTCGCCGTCGACCATCTTCCTACACCATCGTCAGCTCTCAACGCTCCTTTTAGCCCGCCCAGCAGCCCTCCACTCCTTCGGGCTTCGTCGTGCGGCTCGTCCCTCTCCTCCAGCGTCTGTGCTCTCGTTCTTTTGGCCTAGCCGCTGCTCAATCTCGCCCATCGAACCGAATCTCTTCGCTCCCTGCTTTGCTCAGCTCTGCTCGGCTCTTCTCTGCTGCGCTCTGGTCCTTGCATAGTCTTTCTCTTCGTCGTTGTCTTCCATCCAAGTCTCCTCATGAGAGTCTGCGAGCAGTCGTGCTCGAGTCGCTTCCTCAACCCCCAGGCACGGTCCGTCAAGGCCAGCTGCTGTGCGACTCTTCTCTAATCCCAAGTATTCTATTTGTTTCTTGATCCGCGGCCCATTCGATTTTACTGCCATCGTCTTATTATTACTCGCCATTCCGAGGCGGCTTCTTCTTCTCTGTGCTCTTCTCTTCCTGTTTCTCCTCGACCACAACAGCGATACCGAATCGAATAATTCTCCCGACATATACTATAATGGAGCCGCCCGCTGGCAGTCGGCTCGATGCCTCACCTTCTCCCATACGTCCTAGTATGACACGCCGTGTTGCGTCTGCCATCGCCAGCCGATTGACACGCCGACGCTTCGTTGCCAACCTCGCTTCTCGCTTCGCCAACCGGCGGTTTGCCTTCGCTGTCGCAACCGTCTCCATCTTCAGCGCCAAGGGCGTTCACATCTATACACATCTGTCTTCATTGCCAGTCGTTCACTTGGTGCGGTGGGGCTATTCGTTCTTTGCTCAGGATGCTGCGCTTCTCGTGCTCGTGCGGCTGCTGCTCGACCCGTGGCTGGTGGAGGGGTCTGGGTGGCTGCGAACGGTGACGATGACTCTGGCCTCTATCATTATCGCATATCTCATTACCGTGGGCGTCTTGACGGTATCGTTTTTTGCGGTAAGCGGCTCGGAGATTCATTGGCGCAACATTGGCTTGGCGGGCGATGCGTCGTCTCTTGGCATGTTTCTATCTGGTCTGGCGTCGTTCCTGTTTGTGCTTTCCACCGTTCTCTTTGTCGCCTATGTCTTGCAAGAGATCTGCTACAAGACTGCGGGCGTAGCCACGGACATTCTCAAGTGGCCCATATCGTTTGCTTTGCGCAAAGCATCTCCGCCAACGACTTACTCTCAAGTGCCACAGCTCGACATTGAGCTTGCTAACACATACAACGAGCTGGAAGAAGAAGAATTTTGCAACATGAAGAGTAAGACGTCAATGACCATTCTGAGGCGATTATTCTACCTCTTCATCGGCTGCGCACTCCTAACCCATGTCATTTTGTTCATGATTCGGCCAAACGAGAGTGCCTTGAACTTCTTATCCTGGACACCCGCCCTCTTACCTTTTGTCGACTTCAGCTTTTCCTCTCCTAGCCTGGATCACTTGGAGCCCGTCTATGGCTCCAGCATTGGGCACTCCTGGGATAACTACACCGCACTAGCCGCACCAGCCCTGTTCTCGTGGCTCCCTGAGAGGCCTGTTCCTGGATTTGAGGACTGGTATACGGACGACGAGCATTATAGTGCTGACGCAGATCCCCTTAAAATCTCCAACTTGGAAGAGAAATTGCTGCCAGCTCTACAAGGCAAGCTGGGTGACGTACCAATTCGTCACGTCATGCTCATCCTTCTCGAAAGCACACGAAAAGACGTCTTCCCTCTGAAGAAGGATGGCATTGTCTGGAACCGTCTGGCGAACTCATATAGTAACGGCACATTGCCCGAGGAGACCCAAACTGTGCTGGCAAACCTCACGTCCAATGCTAATTTTATTACCGGTGACTACGACGACGGCTTTGCTCACCAGACCAAGAAGAAGCGCGGCGGTATCAACTTCAATAACGTCTTCACCACGGCTACCTACACCATCAAGAGTATTACGGGTACAATGTGCGGCCTCACACCGCTCATGGCAGACTTCAATCTCGAATATCTCCACCACTTCTACCAGCCATGCTTACCCCAGATCTTCGACGCCTTCAACAGACTAGACGATGATGACTATGATGACTTCGACGACCGTGGCCCCTATGGGCCTCCTGGTCACCATGGCCCTCCTCCTGGCCACCACGGTCCTCCTGGTCATCACGGCCCCCCTGACCCTCACGGCCCTCCTGGCCACCACGGCCCTCCTGGTCATCACGGCCCCCCTGGTCATCACGGCCCTCCTGGTCATCACGGCCCCCCTGACCCTCACGGCCCCCCTGGTCCCCATGGCGGTCCTGACCCCCACGGCCCTGGTCACGACGGTCCCGGTCACCACCAAGCCCGATTTTCTGATGATTTCACATCGTTCAAATGGCGCTCTACTTTCATGCAATCCGTCACTAAAAACTACGATCGATATGTGCCCCTCTTGTCAAAAATGGGCATCTCGCCGGAAAGCCTGGTTTCCAAAGAATATCTCAAGAGTCCTTTTGCCAAATTTGGCCCTGTAGATCTACCAGACATCAATTACTTTGGCATGGCCGATATTGCTGTTGAGGATTACATTCGGGATGCATTTGTGCAGGCCAAGAAGAATAACGAGCGAGCATTTGTCACACACCTGACCAGTACAAGCCACCATCCGTTTGCTATTCCCGCTGAGGAAAAATATACACCCCTAGGAAACGGCTTAGACGATATCTCACACTATCTCAATGCCATCGGCTACGACGACAGATGGCTAGGCAAGATAATGGATATTCTTGATGACGAAGATGTTGCGGATGAGACGCTTGTTGTTTTGGTTGGCGACCATGGCGTGTCTATGCCGGAAAATAACATTCTGGCGCCATACTACAACCCCAATGTTGGCACCCTACGCGTACCTCTTGTTCTCTCTCACCCAAAGCTGCCGGTAATTGATGTCGATGATGCAGTAATGTCGTCGCAAATTTTGCCGACCATACTCGATCTCCTCCGTGAAACAGGCTCGCTTTCCCAGTCACAGACGCAAGCCGCATCTGATTTGGTCCAAAACTATGAAGGACAATCTCTCATTCGTCCACTTCATGCGTCGTCCAATGAAACCGGCCAGGGGAACTGGCAATTCACCGTCATCAACCCAGGTCGCGCCATGCTGAGCATCCGCGACGCCCGTCACCCTGACTGGCTCCTCATTGTGCCCGTTATCGACAATGTCGAGTGGCAATTCACGAATCTAATGACAGACCCGACTGGAGCACAAACGTTGCTCGGATTTGACTTTGTTAATTTCATGTACGGTGTTGAGAAATCACATGGTGTCGACGCCGCGAAATGGGTCGAAGAAGCTGCATTTATGGCCCGCTGGTGGGTCGAAGAGAATGGGAAGCGATGGCGTTATGGGCCCTATGCCAACTAAAGAGGCATATGTTTTACTTTTCCTTTTGACGTCTCTTTTTCTTTGATATCACTTTTCTAGCTTTTCTTGATGTACAGATATATACTTGGGCACGGCATTAAAACTGGCGTTGATTCAATATACAACGGACGGCATATGTCCTTTTGATCTTTATTAATTTCTTGCTCTTTGAATTAGGTATATTGTGAATAGTTATACCTGTCTCGTCTGCGCAGATATAAGAACCAGAAGAGAAGGGCCGCTGTGATACTAGTAACATTAGGCAAAAAGCGTAGCTCGATCTTTTGGGGTTTGTAGAATGAGCCATGGGATCTCGTTTCAAAAAAACTAAGCGTGAGTTGCATTCAAAAGAGTCTGGATGACTGCTTGCATTGGATCACTGCGGAAGGCTCATTATTTACGCCGAGTTTGTTTTTGTAAGCTGGATATGTGAGATAGAACTCTATTTCGCAGCATGATGGGAAGTCTAGTTTAATATTAGGTAAGCGAATATTGGCCAAACGTCATGAGGTTCTAATCGCCAACTTCTCTGAGCCTGCGGAGCATGTACTTCTCCAACAGTTTTAATCAAATGAAGACCATTGCATTTCAGATACTTCGTCCCCGCACTCTGCCCCTCCTCCGAGCACGCATATCAACTATCAGCTACTCCAAATCGCAGTCAAGAGTTTGCTTCTCTTCTAACGGAAAAGAGCGGTGCACCATGGCAACTGTCTTTCGACTCGTATTTTACGTCCCAGAGACTCACGTTGAAGCCTGCAAAGCCGCCATATTTGCCGCTGGAGCCGGTCGTTATCCAAATAGCTCGTATACTGAATGTTGCTGGACGACGTCAGGCACCGGTCAGTTTCGACCGGTTGCTGGGGCGAATCCACACATTGGGACGCTGGACAAGCTAGAATCCGTTACTGAAATTCGGGTTGAGGCTCCTTGCGTCGGTCCTACTGTGGCAAAGAAGGCGGTGGAGGCGTTGAAGAAGTAAGTCACAAGTCATCCGATGCTATTAGATATAAAAGGGATCTGCGGATTGAAGAATAAAACTAAAATCTTGTTTCTCTAGAGCTCACCCATATGAGGAACCGGCATATGAAGTATATAAGCTTGAAGACTTTTAGGACGTTGGGTCTTTTATAACCGCCTTTCTTCCGCTAATTATACTGCGTCTATCCCAAATTCTTATCTCCAGATTAGAATCCTTACCAATTTACACATTGTACAAGCTGGTCTTACACTCCAAAGAAAATATAGCTGTGAAATCAGGAAAACATATTCCGGCACAGGTCAAGTGCTTGGCTGCTGGCTTTACCTGTTCCAAACATGATATATGCAAGATTGCTGAATACTTTTTTTTTTTTTTTTTTTTTTTTTTTTTTTTTAAATTTATTTTCGTTAATTTATTTTCGCTAATTTCCCCCGGTTACCGCGAGTAAAGCTCCCATACCTCGGGCTCTGGTTTCTCCAAGCTTGGTTTAAATCCAAGGCTGCCTACATTCCAAAACCAGTCGGGGTGTTCTTCACTCCTGTACCTATTCGTCCCCCGTGCAAACTGAGTAGCCATTTTGTGAAACCTCCAACGATTGCGAATATTTGGGTCAGTCTTTTTCACACAACTGAGCATGTAGTGCCGCCAATCGATCTCAGACTGGCGCGAAGATGATGTGTCGGCGAAGATATCTTCAGCCCAGCTGTTGTCGCTCCAATCGGCAGGTGTGAATGGTAGCATCCAGCCAAAATTACGCAAAGCGCGTAAGAAAAAAATTTGTCGCTTATATATGATGGCATCGTAGAACCAGCGATCTACCTGGGCCAGTGAGAGGAGAGTTTTTGCCGCTAAAATAGCAGACGGCGCCTCAAATATGTCTTGAGATCGACTGCGCTGGCCATTGTTATTAAGGTCTCCAGACTCGTTCAGGTTTTGATCTTGGTTGTTTCGCTGGAGTTCGGTTTTAAGAACGTCGCTAGGAACGTCAACAATATAGCTGAGAATGATGTCGATTAATTCGTTAGTATCGAAAACCTTTCGGCGCTTCACTGCCGAAATCTTCACTGGACTTGACTGTAGAATCTTCGGAGCCGGTAGGCAGGTTGGCCTAGCCAGCAGCCACTTTGTATCTTCCATGCTTTTCGGATCGAACCATCTTGTTTGTGGAAGATCGGGACGCTCTAACGGTGGCGACTGGCGCTCAATGGCAAACTGAAACACCTGCCCACTTCGCTCTTGCATGTCATAGTAGTTGACGCAATATAATAGTCCATTTAATTCGCCGCCATACATCTGGTAGCATGAATTCTCTTTGTAAAATGACTCCCAGAGTTCACGAGGGGTGATATTGGTATGGCGACAGAGAAACGAGAGGCATGCGGGGTGTATCAAAAGACATAAGTCAGAACCCAAGTGTAGCTTATCTTTCACGCCGGGAATGGATACATCTCCGTAGAAGCCAACCATGCTATATCATAGATGTATAAGTAGGAGGCGTCACACGAATGCGCATAGTCTTCATCGGCTTGATAACTCACCAGAGTGGGGTGACAAAAGTGTCAGGCTGGTTGGGCGTAACGCCAACGCTTAGATCCCAATATTTGCCGTCATCATTCGATATAGTTACAATCTCTTCTATCGGCAGAGACGGAACTGGATATCCAGGATCATTATACCACTCTCCATCTCCCGGCGGCCATTTGCGACCTCCGGCGCCGTCGATTAGAAACAGGTACCATTCATCTCGTGCGTTATTCAAGGGGCCAGAGCTGATCTGTCAGTGACTAGCCTCCTAAGATGCGGGGTACATAACCCTTACCAGAAGCAACAGAAAGAGTCCCAGCAGCCCATATCGTAGAAGCCTGTCAGCTGAGATGAGAAGCATGTAGCATTTGGAATTGAAAGTTCAACGTTCAAAGACTGATATAGCCGTCATGGCTTCAATGCTGGTTGTTGTGTTAGAGGCGGTGAGACAGTCGCATTATCGAGTGGCGCAAGTTCAAGCGTGAAGTATGGAATAGAAAGAGTGGTGGTTGTTCGTACTCGATAAAATGTGGAGCACATAGTTCACGCTTACTTATAGACAATCTATAATCGCCTTTATACTATTACACGCGACCACGAGTATTTATTTATTTCTGTTTATTTTCTTTTGAGGCTCAATACTACATATGAATACTGACCAACACAGCCGGCAAATTCTAAATAATCTCTATTGACCGAGCACTCACCATGGAAGATGACAATCTGATATGCATGATTGCACAGTGCGTTTAGGCCATTTTCGAAATCAAAGATTGAGATATAATTTTTATATGCCATGTTTTGAGTCTATCTGTTGTGGGCGTGGCTAATGCCAACTTGGGATCTGTCTATTTAGTCAGGTGAGCTACATACACTATCAGTTCATCTTTAACAAAGCACTCGGCGTTTTCTACTTCATTTTTTCATTCTCCTCCTTTGAACAGCGACCCTGTTTCTTTATATCTTGCGCCTTGTTCTACCTTGTAAAAATGGGGACATAAGTTGAAACAATAATAGCTTCTAAGTCTGTAAAGCTTCCCTCTATAGCACCAATATGCTTTATTCGATGTTATGATGTCAGGCCTATGCTCTAGGCGATAAGCATATATGTTGACTCTGGAGTGAATTAAAGACGCAGACGAAACAGCATGTGGTCTAACAATTTCATCAGCAAATGGCATTAAAAGATAAGCCAAAGAGATTAGGAGTTTCTTGATTAATCATAAGCAGGCTATTAAATGCGTTTAGTGGAAAGTGCTGTAATAATATAGAGCTTTAAGTAATGTTCTGTAGAGTGTAGAACGGAAAAAAGGACAAGGTATTATTTTTTCGATCTACGATGATAAACAATTACGTTTGTCCCATCCTTAAGAGGCTCATTTCGCGGCTCCAATGTATATCCTCCCATTTTGGGCATCAACACCCACCATACGACCCAGTATACAACGGACGCCACCAAAACCGAAATGCCCACAACTGCGTACAGCCAATATGGGAGACTGGTGTCACCTTTGCCGCCTGGGGGCCTCAAGAATGGAGCCACAAGCTGGAACGCCTGCCCTGCCATGAAAAACACTGCAATAGGAAGCCATACTTTGAATGGACGCGGCGCCTTTGGCTCTTTCCAACGAAGATAGAACAGCCCTGAGACAACAAGGAAGCTAATAACAGCCCCTGGATACCCCTCTACGTCGAGAATGAAATTATAAGCATCTCCAAACGGTATGGCAACAATGACGATGAAAGAAGGGATGAAATGCAGAATCAAGCCTGCGCTTGGCGAACCGAACGGCCATGATGATGCCCAAAATCGTGGAAAAGGAATAACGCCTTCTTTCGCAAGTTCCTGGTTAACGCGAGACTGGGCAAATGTTACCGTCAACACATTGCCATATGCAGAGAGAGCTACAAGGACGCTGGGAAATTATTAGCGGCATGATACAGTTGATGAATGAGAGCATAGTGTGCCTCTAGCTAACCTAAGCGCTCTCTGAGCGGACTTTCCAAACACTTTTCCCATAAAGAATGAAGCAACTGTCGTTCCACTCGCTGCAATCTCTTTGGGTGTCGCCGCAGAAAAGTAAGCAACATTTGCAAGGATGTACAATATCCCACAAGTCGAGAGACCCAGAGGACCAGCTATCTTAATAGTGCGAACAGGATCTTTCACCTCATTGAGCACGTACATGGCATTAGACCACCTAGAGAAGCATGTCAGTGCCGAATCGTTTCTTGCAATTCCCATGCCGGAGTGTGATATTTACCCTGCAAACGAGTTCAACACTTTGAAAAGTGCTGTTGCATACGGATTTCCAGAGTTTGCAGAGCCAGCAAATGCATCGCGGAAGCTTGCGTGAGGATCCGGAACTCGTGAAACACCTCCGCCGAGAACTACCCATCCAGTTACGACGATAAATATAAGAAGCACGAGTTTCAATACGGTAAAAAAATTCATTCCATGGACTCCAAGTTTTGGGATGAACGTATGAATCAGAGTAACCGAAATGATGACTCCAATGGCAATACCTCGCTCTGCCCATTCCGTAACAATCCTGTTGGCCGCTACTAAAATGTTCGATGCAAAAACAATACAACCAGAAGCTGTGGCATTAATTTAGATTATTTTCCCATTCTTTTGCTTCCTAAGAGACTAGACTCACCAGTGAAACCGAGGGCGACAGCCTGAACTGCAAAAACAGTAGTAATGAGCATCTTTGGCCGGCGATACGCTGCTTCAAGGTATACTTTCTCCCCACCGCTTCGAGGGATCATACAGGCGAATTCAAGCCAGACGCAAAGGCCCGAAATCGATAACAGAAGTCCCAGAACCCATAGGAACATGGAGGCACCCAGAGATCCAACGCCATTGATGATTGATGATGGGGTAGAGAAAATTCCTGTGCCAATTATTCGCCCAATACTATAGCTTTATTAGCCATCTTGTAGAATCTCCGGGAGTGGCAAGAAATCTCACATAAGAGAAGTTGTGCTGAATATGCCCAAATGTCGACCAAGTCCTCCTGCAAGATACTGGTCGAATGTTAATCCTCCCACTTCCTCTTTAAATTCAGCCTCAGCGTACTGAGTCTCATTCTCGTTGGACTCAAATACCGCTTCGCTTTTCGAATGCGCTGGAGAGTCGCTGGTAGCCATGCCGTTCTGCGGTGCTCTTTAAGCCAGCTGACAGAAGAAGGGAAATGTTTCTTCTAGCAAAAAGACGAAACTGTAGCTGCGATCATCGCATCATAAACAAACGTTTCTCCCTGCATTACTGTCATAGCGTCTCACGGACCTGCCGAGAAGGTGTGGTTGCACACCAACAGCGGTCAGATTGCGTGATCGTTATCGGGCGCTGCCTGGACATCAGAACGGTCGTTTTGCGGCGATTGTCCCACTCTATCAATAATGACTAGCCGTTCTTATATAGTAATTTTTGACAATGCAACACAAGTTATCGGTTTGGGGCTTCTCTGCGCCAGAGCAGTTGGCACCGCTCCTTTTTCACGTGTGGTACAGTACCTGAACGCCAAGATAACTGATTATGTATCCATTGCGCATTCTTTCGTTGGTTTTCGAGCTTCTGCTTCCAAAAGCAGTTAGTGTGACGCCTGGGTACGATTAGCTCTTACGCCGTGCTGTTGGTTGGACGGCAGAAGCCGACTTTCAATGCCAGGAGTTATCGTGGTGAGCTGCAAGGGTAGTTTTTGAGTCACTTCGACGATGTTGTCCAGCTACATAGTCACTAGCAATGAGCCTCATGGAAAAAAAAAATGCATATTCTCAATTCACATCTGGCAAGCTTCATTTTCTAATTGCTTTGAAAGTATAGAATGGCTAACATTACATATATGTCAGGGCACCACTGACTGGTGAGATTGCCATTGCATTTATACCTATTTGCTAGACCAGCCGATGGTCGATACTATCTTTTTGCTTATCATTCCCACATTCAATGGATGAAGAAAATGCAGCTTGGTTAACTGTGGTATAGTACCGATGTGTACTCTGCAAATTTGGCGATTTGAAAACATCAACGTGTATTCGCAACAGGTATTCCTTGGATGGTTAGCTTATTACCTGCGTACGGGTATGTACGGTACTATCGACCTACATATCATGTCTACAGGTTAGTACAGACCACCTTGTACAGGTATGTACGTCAGTAGCAAGGGGCTCTGGCCACACATTGGCTCGATAATCCTAGACCAGAGCTTTGGCCCCATGATGTGCTCGTTGACAGTTCTGGCGCAACTGCCTGACTACTACATGTATATCCGGCTTATAGCTAGGTGGAGAAAATACAATCACGCGATCTTATTAAGTATGTACTCCATATTGTAATCAATTATGCTGCGGCATTAATAATAAATAGAGTATACAGTGATTGCAGCGCTACTGTACATGACAGCTTAGGGACTATTGAAAAAGCTTTTACAACTCGGTATCTTAACGTTTAAATGTCAATCTGGCGCATTTCACTAGCTGAATGTCGTTATAGTCTTAGAGAGAAGCACGATCTCTTATTCTTAGGAATGTTTTAGTTCGTCTAAAGTAATTTTACATCAAAAGATATACACAAGAATATAGTTTGAGATGCTTAAAAGGATACGCTAAATTTGCTGAAAAATGATTGCAAAATGTAGCAAACCAGTTTATTCACGAGTTAAGATAGATACAACTTCCAAGAGATAAACCTATATCCTGGACCATGTTAAGGGACAGATCAAATTAACAAGGGGCAATGAAATATCGCGTAGTTAATAGAAATGTATTTAAATCTAATCTTATTGTAATGGAGTTAGCAATTGGCACCTACTTTATACAAATCAGCATAGAGAAGTTAACGCAAATTGGCGATAGGGCCAGTCTGGCTCGTTGGACGAGCTGAGGCCAGTGCTTCCTTGGCTCATTCACAGAGCTACACAAGCCAACTAATTACTTTTGGGACCAACGGCTTATCAAACATTCATTCTAGCGTAGTAAGGGTAAAACAAGAGAAGAAAAATGGAAGCCTTGTAGATTAAAGTTCAGGTACTGAAAGTGCTATAATAAAACATTTATATATTATAATACCTCAAGTGCCTGCATGCCTATAGGGCTTATATAGCTAGTTGGGTAGATTGGTTGGAGATTTATTTAATGCATATTCTTTTGTATAGTGTATTTAAATAGGGCCCTATCAGGCCCTGAAGGCCGTTACGCCAGCTATCGTTTAGCCCTTTTAGGGTCAGCCTTTTGCACTTATATTATTATATTATAAACTTATCCGCTAATAAAACCAAAACAACTTTTTCTAGGTTTTTTTTTTTTATAAATTTACGTTTATATAGTATATGGTTTATTATAATAGCTAAAAATGAATTACTAATATACTTGACTACTGTATTACACAGTCCCAGCTATAGTTGTATTTTATAGCTGCTTGTTATAGTTAAGTGTAAATTTACAAGACTTGCTTGCTATTTGCTATACTAACTTGCTTCTAATATTATTATTTTATAATTCATATCCTAAGCCAGGCTGATTAAGCTCATTAACAGCACTTATATGGCTTCTTTTATAATACTTGTTTCCCCACTTAACCTTCCAAAGAGGAACAAGATACACCAAGCTAATTATAAATACAGCAATAGAATACCCGATAACAACTGACCGAGACGCATAGGACCATGTCAGTCCAATACCACCATTAATAATACCAAGTAGCATTATAATATGTCCAAAGTAGCGATGAATTCTGCCAAATATAGTAGGAGAGTTAGTCCTCTTAAAGACCCAATGGTGCCAGGATCCCATCCCTAGCTGAACGATAAGTGCGAGAGCAATTATGATACCGATGATTTGATGTGTCGAATTCGCTTTCTCCGACTTGGTAAATATGGTGCTGAGGTAAATCCCGATTATAAACCCCATAGCGGTGATTACAGAGGAGAGAGTTTGATTTATCCAATGCCACCGAACACTTCTTGGGAAGATGCGAAGGAATATTACACCGAGAGGCATCATTACAACAAATGTACCACAAAGGCAGAGAGCGTGGATGATGCTTGCCCAATTGGTGTCAATTGTGATGGATCCGTCCATATTAGAGCCAGCTGCAGTCGTAAATGATGTAGGGAGTCCTGCAGAGCCACTACTCGCATGCACCATATCCATGGTAAAGCGCCCTAATGAGATAGCTTAATTAGCGACCTGCTTTAGAAACAAAAAGTGCTGATGAATTTATATTGTAAAAGGTACTTTGTCTAACCGTATCTTGAATGTCTCTCAATGCTAGCAGTTTTCGAGTTGCTCTGAAGCATCGCAGCTGTTGCACCACTTGGACCCAGGGCATAAATCCATGATTGAGACGAGGATTTAAGATCCAGAGAGCCAGCCCCCCAGTGCACGCAATTCGAACATCGTGCGTTAAGTGTCATTATATTCCCAGATATACCGGTGCCATCTAGGATATCGACCGCTAATGTAGACGAATAAACCGGCTCTTGATGACCGGAGCAGAGACGAGGGCTAACGGTAACGTCTGCATTGCAACATTAGCCAAGCTAAATCTCTTTCCATAGGGAGAGGTCAGCGGACTCTTCCCGTTTGCAGCGGCATAGAGCAAAACCATAAGTGAATTTTTCATATTGCTTCCAGTTCCCACTGCTATCCAAGAGTAGTCAGCCGGCCCGGATAGGTGGAAGTAAATATCGGTTGAGTTCTCGGGTATACTGAGTGCGAAAGTATAATTGGGCGAGTTCTGTCCGAGAGGCAAGATGAAGACGCTGGCGCTAATAGCATAAGCAACAGGTAGTAATTGAAAAAGCAGCGCTTTCATATATAAATTAGCAATAAGGCTTTTAGAGTTGCAGATACATTTTACAGCCGGGGGACTTGAGCTGTTTAGTGTTGTAACATCTAACAAACCTAGAGAAAACATTCTTTTGCTAACAGATAGGACGAATGGTAGCATATTAATAATCTGGCAATAAACTTGTCTAATAGTAGAGGACATAAAAACTTACACTGTAATGCAGGATAGATAATGGCACTCTTATAACGTAGTGTTATTCAATTACCTGTTAGGGAGCTGACTATTACCTAGCTTGTTATTGGTCAGGAATTGGAAAAAAGGAGAACTCTTACACTTCTCTTTAGTTGAGTAAAGGAGTAGTGGGGGCGGAGGGATGAATTTCACTAATATGGTCATATTGAACGCGTCATCAGCTATAACGCTAACACCACAAACTAAAGTTATAGCAGAAAGCACAATTCTCAATAGGAGGTATCATTATAAAAGAGGACATTCCTTAAAACTCTTTTAGAGTCAGCATTTGTTTCCATACATTCCTACCCAATTACTATACATTATATATATTAAATAAAGATCTATTATTCAACTCCTCTCTTTAACTTTCCTTTCCTCTGTTTCTTAATTTATTGCTATGTGCCTTAAAATACTGAAGCATCCTTATGAATCCATCAACAGTAAAAGATACAAAAATCTTAGAGCCGGATGTCCAATTATTATAGCAACCGCAGTACCATGTCCATGTCTTGCAATGCTATCTGCCGCTGGAATTTTAATCGGAAATACATTCAAATATGGTGTAATAATTAATTCCATACTGCCTGATCTACAGTCACAGAATATCACTACGACTCCACGGCTCAATATAAGTAGCCTTGCTAAGACAGAAGGCACTAGCATATACTATTTCAGTTTCAACCTATTGTCTTTAACTACTATTGCATCTGTGGCTGGAAAGCTTCCTCCATATTTATTTAGAGCCGTGATGGGTTACCAGCTTATTTTGCTACCGATATTATACGCAAAGAGACGCCAAATAATGTATATCTTATACCAAAGCAGTTATCTTTACTACTCGGTCTGCTTTCTAGTGGAACAGGATTGTGGAACGCTCTCTACAACCGAATATGTGGGCGAATCAAATTCAGCAGTCCTCTCTTTGGGGTAGTTACCATTGCTGCTATTGTTACACTCTTTGGGTAAGTAATGTCGCATATTGTAGTGATTCGTAATCAGCAATAAGAGATATCCATACCACGAAGTGTAATAACATTGACCATATCGCTGGCCTATTAACTAGGATAATTTGATACGTGGTTTGGTATTGTTGTTGTTCTAGAGGAAAAAACACAGCTACAGCGAATTGACCCTCCCAAATATGCAATTGGGCGAGGGCTAATAAGCAATAATTGTTCTGAAAACACCGAACCGCCTTGCAATATCAATCCTCGGCCTGAAGAGAACTATATTGTTTCTAATACCGAGGCTTTTAAGGTTTTAAATAATATATCGGCATTAAACACTATATACCAAGTTCCGCCAGGTCTAGCACAAGAGATGTTTTCCCTTGGAGATTCGAAAAGCTCGACATTTCACGATTTTAAACCTAGTACTTTTTCAATTACCACTAAATGCGAGCTGATTACATATGAGTGTATACATAACTCCACCTATCCAAAATTTAACTCCACGCTAGCTGTTCATAGCGGTATCGACATGTTTACGTTTACTAGCTCAATTGGCATTAAAGTATTTACTAACTCAAGTCTACTTGAGGTAGTCAATTATACTTACCAGAATCCAATATATTTTGCTACGTGGGCTTTGCAGCAACAAACTAGTTCTCTAAGTTTGTACAACGACTCTGGAGCTGTCTTTGATCCCAAGGCTAATAGCGTTATGTCTTGGATTCTTAACTATACTGCTACTGTATACGAAGCTAATTAACCCTAGGTCGATAGCTCTATAGTAGGCTGTGATACTACTCTTGAAAATAGTACTATGGGTGGTATTGTATCGGGGCCATTAAATAGTGGCTACGTACCTACCACTCTACGAATAATAGCTAATCTAGTTGGTATTAGCCACAGCTCTGCAGAGATTGCGGCTAGTACAGCTTATCCAGTATCCAAGCAGGCGTATTTGCTATCTAAAAAGTGGGATATATACTATTGTAGTTAGTGAATATACTTGCTGAAGTATAGTAAAAAATTAAGGTAGGTAAGTTAAGGTACATATATAAAGGGTAAATAAGTTATAAGCACTATATTATAGCAGATAAGTACTATATTATAGTAAATATATACTATATTATAATAAATAAATACTATAATAGAGTATATAAGCGCTGTATTATAATAAATAAAGGCTATAATATAGTATATAAGTGCTATATTACAGTAGATAAGCACTATATTACAGTGAATAAGTGCTGTATTATAGTGGAAAGCCCTGTATTATAGTGGCTAAAAGTATAAGAACTTCCCTTTACAAGCCCTGCTCTTTTAAATATTAAATACGCCTGCTTGGATACTGGATAAGCCATCCCTAATTTTATCTCCTACATTATCACTATCTATCGGCGGTATAAGCAACCTAGCCAACCTTCTCAAACAATCTCGCTTGAAAATGCTTGTTACTCAAGTTCCAATAATTTTATTTTATATTTTAATTGTTAGTAAATTCTTTATATTGTTCTAGGTATTTTTTTTTTTCTCTTTCTATAATTACTATCATACATCTTGAAGATGCCGGTCCAGTTAAAAAACAGTTAAGCATCAATGGATTAATAACGACAATAGTATTACAACCCGACCTCTTAGGAACCATAATGCAGTATATACCACAGAATAACCCTATATATTAAAGTGGATTTATAGAGCCCATAGTGAAACAAATTCAAGCTAGAAGGCATTCAAATGCTTGAGGTAGTTTAACATGTAAATATATACCACGAAAAGCCTACCACGAAAAGCCTTGCTATTAAAATATATGGGATAAGCGCAGGGAATAAGTACTATAAATAGTAAATATGCTATATAAAGTAACAAGATGTATTATTGTTAGAGTCGGAGTTTTTACTTATTCAGGATTCTTTTGAATGCCAATTAAGCCTGCTTGAATCCAAGATAATCCGTCCCTTTTTATAAAAGAAGTTACGAATATTCATCAAAACTGAGTATCAATAAAAGCTTTTATTAGTGAAAGAGTAATAGTAGCTAGACATATAAAATGTAACTTTTTAAAAGGTGGTATGTATATGAAGTCAACACTCTAAGCGGTATTAAATATCCCTTATATGTCGTTCGTTATCCCATTTCGCCTGTTTATCTAAGGTTCTGAAGTTATTAATCTCTCCCACTTTAGTGGCTTTTATGAAGCTATTTTAATATATTTAGCTTACTTTGTGGTAGACCGCACGCCATTACCAGATCTTTGTCCTGTCTGAGGTATCACGCTTGAATGCAGGGCCAAATCGTGGACTTAAAAACATTGCACCAGAAGTTTGCAGATCGCGAATCCAATTATACCACCATACTAGGAACTTCAACTACCTACCCTTGCATCAATCGGCCAAGAATCTATGATTAGAAATGATAATACTAAACGTTGCATATAGGTCGGCTATAAATAATTTAATGGTAATGATTTTGATTCGCGCGCGACGAGGACTCAGAAAGTAGAATCTGAAAAGATATAGACGATAATCAATGTTTTTCACAGTTACATGTATGCACGACGTTATAAGATGGTTATATACAACATTCAAATATATTCTAGAATAGAGAAAATATGTACAAATGCGCGCGAGCGCAAGAGCCTGCTTAAAACGTCTAGGGTTATGCTTGTCCAGGTTAGACGCAAAGTGTCATTTGCTCCCCATTTACAGATACCAAGAGCCACTCAGGCATAGAGCTCTATAAAGTGTCGGGTTGCCCTTTATTGGCAAGATGACCACCACTGGCTCTCAACAACGCAAGTGTAGGGAGACTGGCACTGTGTTGGTCCAGTGTATCCCTGACCACCGCACTGGCCCCATTGAGGAACACTGCCGCCAGAGGGAGGAGGAGAGGTAGGTCCGGTGCTGGCCGTAGATGACCTAGTAACAGTGGACAGGGTAGTTGAAGCTGGTGGGGGAGGGGTGGAAGCGCCACCCAAGTCTGCTACGATCAAGTCAAGGTATCCAGGGTTTCCAAAGAGCTGAGCCATATCCCATAGCATCACA
Organism: Trichoderma asperelloides; assembly: GCA_021066465.1. Lineage (NCBI taxonomy): Eukaryota > Fungi > Ascomycota > Sordariomycetes > Hypocreales > Hypocreaceae > Trichoderma > Trichoderma asperelloides. The sequence goes on along the minus strand of JAJKFY010000122.1, from coordinate 120,008 downwards.
CCCGCGAAGCTATCATAAGACTTGGAAGATGAGATAGCTCCAGCGAGTTGATCATTGGTGGGAAAATAGTTGGCAAAGTTTACAGCATGGACACTGGCTGGAGTGCCGACAAGCAGCTTAGTGTTTGGGTTGGCACTGACGGTCTTGGCCCAGTTGTCCCAAGTTGCGTAGTTGTAGCCCGAGGGGTAGTAAGAGGTACCACAACCGTTGTTGTAGAACTGGATGTTCAACCAGTCAAAGGCCACCTCTCCCTGGAGGAACGATTCGTCAGACGCGTCGGGGTACACACACTGGGGAGCAGCCGAAAGATAAAACTTCTTTGACGTAGCAGCGCTTGTGAGAGATCGCAGCTCTGCCGCAAAAGGCTCCATGTTGTTTTCGATGGGGTCCTCTAAATCAAAATCGAAGCCATCAATCACGGCGTTTCCGAAAGGTCGAGGGGTGCTGTTGCCGCTCTGGACAGGGCCAAACATGGCCCAAATTTCCTGAGCAGCTGACACCGCAGTTGACGATGAACTGAAACCACTTTCAGTATAGGTCGAGCCAAACAAACTCATCATGATGGTTTTCCCATATGTCTGCTGGCACTCGACGATATCTGCCGCAACTTGGGGGCAGTCGAGGAGGTTGGGATCCTGAGCAAAGGCGGTACAGTTGTTGCCAACATTGGCAAGGTTCAGGTTAAGATCTGTGATGCCAACCAAGAAAGAGATATTGATAACATCAACATCAGGGGCATTTTCGCAGTAGTAAGACAGCCTGTTCTGGCCAATGCTGCCTGCATCCTGTCCTAGACGTTGGAAGGCTCGTTAGTCCTTGAGTCGTACAGCGAATTATCTCATGAGATTGTAATCGGCCCATCTTCCACATCTTTTGCAACTTAATATACTTACCCCAGTATACGACAATATTGTCCTTTGAGTTCGGATTCCAGCCTGCCTGTGCAGCGGGGAGGAGGGACAGCAGCCCGAGGGCGGAAGTAAGGTACAGAGAAGGCATTGTGATCGTCAGCCTGAATGAAAGAAAAGGCCTAGAGGATTGGAGCCAGTTGTGTGGCTGATGATGAATTAGGAAAAAGGGAAAGCAGATCACATCCTTATATCACTCTGATTGACAGCCGCCAGCAGATTTTCGGGACGAAAAGTTAGTTAATCTAATAAGGAAGCTAGAATCAGAGATGACACATGTAATATTGTGCTGATTCGGTACAAGAAATTACGGTAGGTGCTATGCTAATCGAGAGATAGTCTGCTCAGGCGATCCAGTTGACAGGCTGATATTGTTACATGAACAGGCGGATTGCTTAATGACTGAAACATTCCAACGCTTTCTGCATAGTGACAAAGACAGGAATTCGCCTGCAGAATCCACATGCACTCCTTTTGCTATAGATTGCAAAGCAATATCAGTGATTAGCACTAAATCGATGCAACGTTATGCTTCAGTCAAGCCAGGGTGAGGATGTTCTCATATCTAATCTGGAAGGTTGAGAGTACGAAAGTGGCTAGCGGACTTCCAATCGCGCGCTTTTCTTTAGCTAGAAATCGATAAATATGCAGGAACCATCCCAAACCTTGTAATCTCTTTCATCAGCCGCATAACGTAATCTGCGTGGTTCGCTTGTTAGCTGTATAGGCGATATTATAAGGTAGGTAGATATAAATTAACGAGAGCACCCTTCCTAGATAAAGTGTCAAATGTTTCCAATTCTCGAAAGTCTGTCAATAGCCATTCTCTGCTAGCATCTCAACATTGATATACTACTCGTTAATGCTTCTTCTCATCGCTCGGCAGTAATCTTTGCGGTTTCCCCAGGCTGTTTAGAATCTAGCCCATTTTGTCAGCTCTGATGCCTAGAGCTTCCGCATTGGTGATAGGGCCTATCCGCCGACTGAGCATGGCATGTGTTCAGTTCCTGCACGTGGCAGTGCTTTCGCTCTGTAATTTCGGATAAGACGGCACCAGTGCACTGTTATGCACCTCAACTTCTAAATTCGTGGCACTAAACACCACGGGGCAGACAAGGACACAGAGATGCTACGGTGGGTCGACTAGGAGGTGGGTTGGTGATAGCAAAGACTAGTCACGCGACGTGAAATCAGCTGCGAGAGCAATCCGAATCTACGCAATTTAAGACAGTAGAGAAGAGTTATCAGATATGTTGCATGTACTACTTTATCTATAAAGGGTTTTAGAACTCTCAATTTTCCAAAAATGACCATTGGCATTATTGGCAGCTGGGAGAGTCAAATGGTTACATCAAAATTCCATCTGCCTCATATGTGAAGAATGAAGAGGGAGACGTTACAACTTACAACAAGTAGACTTGAATGCTACAACTGCAATAATAGAATAATATCATTTCCAATAATACTGCCTTGCTCAGTTTAAGCGCATATTGGTCTCATATATGCTACTGATTGTACTTTTATAGCTTTTAATAACGTTCTTCATGTAATCTTTCTATTTCATTATGTGAGAAGGGAAGTTATTTAAGCCTAGCTTTTGTCAGTAGAATCGGTGACAAGGCCTTAGTATGTGCGAAAGTGCTCATAAGGATTATTAGTGGTGAATATTTGTACTTTTATTGGTCATTGACAAGTAACGCGCTTTCTCTCCTCGATGAATACTGCTACGATTATTTACCGATTATTTTGTGCAGAGAAAGCCCACTAGCCACCACTACCGCCATTCTCAAGCGCACACGGGACGAAAAGGAGCCTTGTATCCAGACACTGCCGTAATGAACTTGAAAAAAAAAAATTACTATTGCGTATAGACAATTTAGGCGCAATGTGCGTAACACGCAAAAAGGAGGTTCAGGAATCAATACACATAGGGTGAATACACGATAGACTGTAAGCAATCTGACTTCTCAACTCCAGCTCGCGGCTAAATTTAGCGGTTATACTGGAAATATGGCGTGGAAACAGCCTTATTCATAGGCGATATTGCAACGCCAGCTCCCCGGGGGCATTATAAATAGGTACCTTCATCTCCAATGCCTCACCAGAGTAACCCAAATCCTCTGCTACTAGCATAGCGGCCTTTTCTCCAATCAACAGAGCCGTTGAATACCTATACCGTACTTAGTTCACTATATGGCAGCGGGGAAGAGACAAAAGAGAGAAACTCACGTATTACACCCCACATTGTCGGGACAAATACTAAGATCGGCAACCTTGAGGCCTTTAACACCATGCACATTCAGCCGATCATCAAGCACACCGTGCTTCACGATGCTGTTACCCTCCTTTGGAGCCATTGAGCAAGTACCCAAGCTGTGCCAAGTACTCTCCACATGGCGTTTAACCCATTCTTCAATAGCTTTTATGTCTTTGGAGCTATATTTAAGCTCTTGGCGAGTATTGGCCTTGTTTGAACTCAGGATGTTGGCAGCAGCTATGTTGTCGGCTGCGGGAAGAGGAAAGGACCAGCTTCCGTGGCCAATACCTGCGGACAGATTACCAGGAAGTGCATAAGCCTTGGTTGTGGCTAGGTCCATGTCATGAGCCCTTGCTGGTGAATCGTAGTCAAAGAATGGGTGCTACGGTTCGTTAGTAATAGCGGAGCCACAAGTCTGGAAGGCTGATGCGAACCATATTTTCCACCTCCCCTGCATAAGCGTCCATTCTTCTTGCTGTTTCCCTGGATTTAATGTATCCCCATACCATGGGTACCATGTCGCGCTCGTCATTCATGAAGCCACAATCAAAATCTGGAGCTTCATACGGGTCAGCACTCTTGATGTGCGTACTACCCCTAGAGAATGGGTATTCCAGGAAATGAAACATGGTGAAGAATTTTCCGTTGGGCCTTAGAATTTGTTAGAGCAGATAGATTTCTCGATTCCAAGCGTTTCATATTTACATCAACATATGATCGCCAAACCAACCCGATATGACGCTGTAGTGCATCACTGGTTTATCCGGCTTGTCTTTAAAGTAACTTGCCCAGCCATCTTTGAAATGAGGAGTTGGCCAACTTTCGAACTCTTTCAATTCTTGCTCCGTAGGGCGAATCTTTACGCCTGCCTCGATGCCGTTGGTTGCGAGAGGGCCTGTTCCTTTCAAATGCCACTCATCAAAAACACCTATCTCAGATGAATATCAATAAACGCATGATTTCTGAGTACCAAAGGCTGTCATATGGCTGGTATACTCACGTTTTTGTACTTCAGGGTCCCCCCGAATGAAGTCGTCAAAGGTTTCGACATCGGGTTTAGCTCTAAAGACTGAAAAGGTCAAGTAATGATCTTGGAAATTTAACCCCACCCCGGGAAGGTTAATTAAACAGTTGACGCCTGCATTCTTTAGCTTGACGGGATCGCCGATACCCGATCTCTGTAGAATGAGTGGGGAAGATAGTGTTCCGCCGGATACGACGATTTGCTTGCGAGCGCGGAATATACGTGTTTGTGGCTGGCCCTGTCCAAGAAACTTGGTTGGGACAGTCTGCACGCCGACAGCTCGTCCATTCTCAATGATTACTTTATCAACCTTAGTATTGCAGGCTAGGTATAAGTTGGAATGGGCTGCTCGAGTGGCGTGGATATATGCATGCGCACTATCGCTTCGCCTTCCTGTATCTCGATTGATCCACTTGAGCCAATGCTCGGCGCCATGACCAGTGACTAGATCTTGGAGATCGTCAACAACAGGGATACCTTGCGATTCTGCAGCTCGAAGGAAGTCGTCTTTAATCGGATACGTATAGTTTCCGAAAGATACTTTGATTGGGCCTTCAAAACCATGAATGTCTCTGTTTTGACTTGCTCTTTGATAGGTCTCATGTTTCTTCATGAGCGGTAATAGTTCCTGGGTCGTCCAGCCTTTGGCCTGGAAATCATCGTAATCAGAGGCCGAGGCACGGGTGTACATCATGAAGTTAATTGATGAACCACCTCCAAGAACATGTGCGCAAGGTACAACGGCTTTGCGACCGGCAAGCCATTTAGACGGACGAGATTCATAGAAGGAGGCTGTCTTTGAATCCAGTTTCATATTTCGCGGATAGATGCCCGGGCGGAAAACCCAGGGATTATTGAGATTGCTTTCACCAGCTTCAATCAAGAGAACTTTGAGTTTGTGGTCTAAATTGGCCAGCCTATTATATGTAGTTAGTCCTACCATTCATACAACGATTAAGATCAGCAACTTACCTGCCCGCGACCACACATCCACAGCTTCCGCCTCCTGCCACGATGATATCGAACTCATCAGGCAGCGAACTGCCATATCCTGAGTATTGCGTTGTCATCCTTGGGGCTCAGCTTCACTCTCTGAAAGCCTAAACTAGATATCGTAAAGTTGCTCCGAGTATCGTGTAAAGTAAGTGGCAGATCTTTTATCTTAAATAGACCTCTGGAAACAAGTATGTCATCACTAATCGTGACCAGCAACTGAAGGCCGTCAAAAACGTCTCTAAGCCCTAAGGGTCTCACTGACCCGAAGAGCCGAACCATCATGCGGTATCCCCTCTCTCACAGCAAAGACAGGACCACCAAATGCATTTGTCTCCATGAACTACCAATGTTCCATTTACCCGCCTAGTCTCGCTGCAGCATCCAATAGGCATACATAAAGCAGGTTGGTGTGCAGCTTTCCGGTTTGCATAGCCAAGACTTGCGGGGTGATATGCGGTGAGTGGTGTTGAGATGGTCGTGTATATTTACCAAAAGAAGAGTTAAATGTGACGGTAGCTGTGATACATATACATATACATAATATTTTGTCACTTTACAAAGTTACTTCGCTTTTATCTTTTTATATCGCGGAAAGTTGATTTGTCTTATAGTATTTAATCGCAATTACTACTCATATTTGACCTGTAGGGGTAATAGTATTCCATCTAATGAACCCATAACAAACATTATCGTGCAAAGTACACTATTAGACATGTACTGGTATATCTGTGATACTTCAAAGAAAGAACCTATTCCATGGGCTGACTTTAACTGATTGAGAATAGCTGCGACAGCCATGGATGAAATGTTATGATTGTTGAACTGGCTCTCCCCGCTTGTCTAGGTGTTCAATAGCATCCGAGCAAATCACGATCACAGTTCATGCACCCCGGATTCTCGCCAAGCGCTGACTGTGGAGATATAGCATAGCCCCTCATGAGTTTATATCTCCAGGTTGCGTTCTTGTTGCGTCAAGTGCGGGGGAAAGACCTATTCATCATCAAGGTGTAAGCACATTGCCTCCCTATGTGACGTATTATTTGACCCTCTTGAGACGAGCGGCAACTGTTGGTGAGGGGCTAGGAATGCTATGGTAATTTTGTGTTTCATTCTGTGTTGAGGATATGGAATAGCTTAATCAGGATATCACGGATCACAAAGTCAGAGGGAAAGGGCCAGGCTCGGCCCCGCATTGGTATGATGAACTGCTCCGAACATACCAGCAGATACTAGTCCAATGAGTCTCCAGTCGTTGAATATGATTAAACCATAAGAAAATTGATTCTTTTAATCAAAATGTTAGTTATATAGATTGTGGGAATATGGACAATTAGTCTAAAAAGAATCCCAGCTAAAGATTGTATGTTTAGACCATTCTTCGCTGGTGGGCTTGAGCATAGATAGCAAAGTACGGAGCGTCGGCAGCCTGAATACCTAGCCTAGTGTAAGGTCCAAGAGGGGCATATTATTCCCGATGCTATCTCCCAAGTGTGTGGTTGAGAACCCCTCCCGCGCAGTGTGATAGCCGACCTTGAAGATAAATGCTTCTGGCTCGGTATTGATATGTCGTACTATTAATCATTACGCAACCCATTATTAAAGAAATAATATGCGATAGATAAGAGATGATGCAATGGCAAATTTGTACTCATCAAGGCTGCTGCTATGGAATACTGTTACGGTTGTTATAAGATAGCCTATAACGTTGTCGCATTGGTATTAGGTAGTGCATACATGCGTTCACCTAGTCCTTGGTTGGGTCCCGGTTGAGAGAGGAGGAAAGTACAAATACGAATGCAAGCATTATAACAGGACACTGTAACACATTTACGATACATGTTCAAGAGGGCGAGATGTGGATTGTGTATAGACTATAAATACAAAGTACGGGAAGGAAATGGGATTTAAGATCAATGGGCAGTACATTTAATTGCTATGACTGGCAAGCTTCTGCTATAACCGCTGCCTGGGGAAAGATATGTGTCTTACTCGCGGCTAAATCACCATTAGTTTAGCCCATATATGAACCTCGGATAGTTTCTATAATACAACATCGTACTCATGTATACTTGCCTATTTATAGATTGAGCTACTGGCATGTCTCCACCACTTTGATCACGTCGTTTCATCTTATCCATCTACTATCTACGAAATTCTAGTCGTACTAAGAATAGTCGTACTGAGAATAACTATCTCCCAGGGAGAGCTAGTATACTTAAAATTCTTGATTTGCTGACCATGCGCCCAAACCATTTTCCTTGGTGACCAGTTGTTGGCAGTTTTCCATTCTTAATGGCCTGTCATCGTAAAATTTCATCAGTAAAGCGGAGACAGAACCTCCAGAAGAATTTCCAATCTGCTACCCGTCATATGATCAAGATCAAAAGGAAGGCCTTCATAGGTGATATCTCGTCTCTTCAAATCGTAAAGGGCGCTTACCAAAAATGTGGAGCTCGGCAGGTAGCGCCAACTTTACTTTATGATTCCTCATCAGCTTTATCTCGCTCAGCCTAGGGTCGCTTTACAGTCGTTTCGAGCATGCCCTAGCGTTCGGAAATAGCACTTATATGGGGCTAAATTGTTTATTACTAATAGTGATGAGTAGATCTCCTCGGTCGCAATAACTATGTTCTGGGTTGTAGTGTGAATGATTCTGTTTCCATCAACAATTATTGCTTCAAACTTGGACCTATGACTCTCAATTATAAAGAGTGAAGTTTCGTTTTGGGCCTTTAAATAGCCTGTCTCATAGGATAGTAACGCTCTTAATTATATAGTATAAAGATCTTATTAAAGAATAGTTTACGCCAAGTGCCATGAAGCTAATGTTCATAGACACTATCCCACCTACAGAGACCAGAACTCAGGATTTCTACCCCTGAATTGCGTACATTAATATAGAAACTAAACAAATATTAGGTTTTCCGTAAATCCGTAAAATAATATTCTATGCTGGGTTCAGGGGGCATGTAGCATCATATCCCTGGTTGTAACCTGCATGATTTGTATGGTACAATCATACATTCGGCGTAACATTATATAAGCAGCAGAAATTTATTCTCGCTGCTGGATTTTTTTTAAAACTGCCATTCAAATGCGTTTGCTTCAACTGAAACCCAACTAATATAAAGGGTATTTCTTAGCAACAGCATGAGTAAACATGGCTCAGCTTGGGTACGGTCTCGAAAGAGTAGTGTTCCGCTAGAAAATAAAGTTAGAGTCTGAAACGGATATATCGACTTGTCCGAGCACCATATCAGCGAAGTGAACCCAGAAGTGCTCGTGGGTTTGGTTAGAAGGAACTCACAATATTCTGTAACAACTACTTCAGTGCGCTTTCTAGTGCACGTATACTGTAGAACAAGATTCTGCGTTTGATAGAGGGCGGGGTTAAAATTGTATCGTCAATACAGTCTAGTGACAAAGGCAGTCTTACTTCGATAGTTCGTTTATTGATTGTATTATAAACATTGAGACAATAGATGTTGGATTGCGATCGACCGGGAAGAATAATGCTAGTAATAACGATATCACTCCCTGGCCCTGGATGCTGCCTATGGCTAATAGAAAGAGAATTAGCCCAGCTGCGGACAAGCTACTGGGCAATGCAGCCTCTTCGCTAGTATCCACACATCCTATAAGTGACTGAAAAAGCAGTTTTTAACCCCACATATGACTAGCCCACATACTATTCTAGCGATACTAATGCTGATTGGAACGAGCATTATCCGTTTTCGGCAGATAGCTATTAATAAAGCTGGGACTCTAGAACGAAGTTGCTACTACTTAAGTATCTTGTTCTTAGGTCGCATAAAATTATTCGATCTAAACCTGAGCACCCGGACAGCTACTGTTTCGCGCTTCGGATATGCAGGTGAAGTGACGCAACTGACAGGGCTGAAGTCTCAAAAGACGCAGTTATGGTGTCTTTCGCTATACCGATTTCTCTGAAAAAAGATTATTCAAGAAAGTTGTTAAAGAATAAAACAAAACAAAAAAAATTGGAGAATAAAATAGATCCATATTCCTATCACAGAGTCTTGCATGCAATGACAGAGTATCTGCTAGTACCTATGCACGACTCAGTTTAGCTAGTACTGCCTGTCTTCACACGCTTGGCCACTCGGTTAGGAGTAAGAGTGGGGGGTATCCTAACAATCCATGAATTTGAGTGGCTCGTGCTCATAAGCGATGAGGAATACGGAGTTTAGGTCTATTGCGATGGAAGTAACTTATACCGCAACACATACGATATATGTCGATGATTGGAAGATCACGGTGTGTTTTTGATCCGAAGCTGGGATACAGTATGCTGCGCCTTGCCAAGCAAAGCCTAATCTCTGTCAGCGCGGTGTTTGGCCACCTTCTGTAGTGGCGTCTTAGTGTGAAACCCCTATGCCGTCTTCGCCGGATTGAAGGGACAATGAAACTAAGCCTAAAATGAAGAAGAAGAAAAGGAAGAAAGTGACCCCCAACGTGTGGAGGCAAAAGTATCTGAGCAAACAGATTAAAACGACGCCTAGGGTCAATATTTTCAGAACTGGTAGTTGTATATACCCCCCTTTAAGCGTTAGCTGTAGCAAGCTCCTACACTTAGAAATCACTCATGGAAGAACATTTCAACACGATCGTGGCTGCAAGCTCTAAAGACAAAGGGAAGCAGCCGCTAAACATACGGTTTCTCAACCTAACAAATCCAAACGATGCAACTAAATCAGATGCACTCACAGCTATTCGCTCTCATGTGGCAAAAAACACCCATGGTCGCAAACAAGAGAGTCGTCGGACTCGCCTAGAGATCCGCCAGTATCGTCCGGCGACTCGAGGGAACAAGACTAACAGTCTTTGGTCACAAGAGAAGATGGGCACACAGCTTGGTCAGGAAACTTTGAAGTTAAACTTGCCAGCGGTACGTCAGAAGCAGAGTCAGGAGAACACTAACCCGTCTGATCAATCGGAAATATAGATACCCAGCCCACAAACCTTTGTGACATCTCACAGGAGGAATCCATTCCAGACCTCGTTTGGGAAAATATCTGATCCCGAAAGTGCCTTAATCGATCACTGTAAGTATGGCCATTGGGGATCATTTATATTTTCTGGATACGTAATTGCAACTACAGCAAACACTAATTGCCTACAGATATTACCTATGTTATAGACCATGGTTATACAGATTGCATCCATAATGAAACTGAACAATTACTCCTTCAAAACGTCCGATCGCGCTTTGTACCTTGGTCACTCACGGAACGAGGACTCCAGGCCGGCCTTTTAATGGCAGCCTGTCGGAGTCTACTAACATTATATCCCGAAAATGAAACATACAAGGTTTCATTACTTAAATATAAGAGCGAATGCATCGAGATACTCCGCACTGCACTTTCAGACCCCGAACAATGTATTAGTGATCATACTATTGCCCTAGCCTTAGTATTATCCACAGAAGAAGTAAGCATTCCAGCCAAACCTGTGCCTGTTGTGTTCTTGGAGCATTGCTCCTGACAAAATGAAAATTTATCAGTTTCTTTCCGGGAATGTCATCGAATCCCGACTACATGGGGAAGCGATCCTCAGAATGGTTCAACTAAGGGGCGGATTCCAAAATCTTGGTCCAGAGGGCCTACTGGGATACTTATTGGCAAGATCAGTCTATAATCCGGTCTTTCGATTCGTGGATGGTCCTGATGCTATAGGATTGGTGGAATAAGGGGTACGAGGAGTTAAATGGACAGAATTATAATATATTTGGCATAGTTGCAGTACATTTGCGTAGTATGACTTTAGATGACTATGATCCCATCAAAATGCGTACATGTTGCTCAGATCAATGATAATATCCATCATAGCCCTGTTTCTCTGTTTAATGCAAAACGATAATGGCGGTCACTTGAGAGACGTGGCTTATGAATCGCCGCTAGTTTCAGAGCTCTTATGCTTAATAAAAATAGGTCGACCTATGAGAGGGAACTTGAAAAAAGCCTTTTGAGTTGGATGGAATCATATCGGTTACCCTCGCTTAATAATAGCACAAATTTTCTAGAAGTTAATGGAGAAGAAGAATATGCTGAAAAGCCTCTAGTGACATAGCTCCATCTCCAGCCCTGCATTCGGCATCGGTGTCCAGCGGACCTTTTCTCCACCAAAGAGAACCGAACGGGGTAGGCGTCTCTTGGGTGATGTTTGCATCCTAGAGCACCCACCGAAATTGCACGTATGCTTCTTAGGGTAGGACCTCCTTAGAGCCTGATCTAGTTACGTAGTTTAGAGCAACGTAGCGCTTCCTTGTCTATCAAAATTTCTTTATGTTTATCGACTTTGTGTAGTAGCTGTTTGAATAGTGTAGAATGAGACTATTCGTACTTCTTTTTTTTTTTTTCTCTTTGGGAATATTTTATGCCTCTTCATCAATGCCTGATGACATGGAGTCTACTCCTTTCGGCATTTTAAGTGCGGTAGTGTAGCTAACTACGTGCATAGACTACGCTACCGCCGGCTCACCGAAATGGCTTACGTACGTGCCCCCCAAAAATATAACGGAGTTGCGGATTGATCTCACCTGTGGATGGTTTCATTGAGGAAAGCATCCATCGTTACATCAGCTTAGTACCACCTCCACTCGATCTCTAAACATCGCATACAATAGTATCGTTTATATCTGAAGCTATGTCAAGCGATCTTAACGGTATGTTGCTAACGCGAGCGTAAAAGTTTGAAGTGGACAATTTACAAATACCGCTTGATAGAATATACCAACAGCGATAATTACGAGATTGTGCGTAAGATTAGTAGGTCTACTGGTGTCAGCTACCTTGATATGCAGTTTATTCTGACGTATAACTACGCAAAAAGCCACTGGCAAACACGCAGATCTATTTGAGGGTGTCCATATACCAGATTTTACGAGACGTATCCTCAAACCCGCCAAAGAAGTGGGGAGAGACACGATAGAGCGGGAAATCAATATTCTTCATTCCCTTAGAGGGGGCGTTAATATCCTGTTGCTATATGGTGTAATCCGAAATGGTCCGGTATGCTACCCTATGATGATATTGTGACACATTGAGAAAATATTAACGATGAACACTATATCGGTGTGCTGATAGCTGGGACCACCGTCCTTGGTCCTCGAATACGTGGAAAACATCGACTTCCGACGTTTATATCCTACATTTAGTAGTGACGATATCCGATACTACATCAAAGAGCTTCTGAAAGCCCTCCAGTTTTCCCATAGCAAGAGTATAATGCATAGAGACATTCGACCTCACAATATCATGATTGACCCTACTGAGCGAAAGGTAGTTTCCACTTCTCATATTTCTGGCCGTGATATGCGCGCTAGAACTTGAACAAAAACTTATGTGATGCTAGTTACGTTTACTCGGCTGGGACTACGCAGAAGTTTATGTGCCTAGCTCATTATATAGTGTCCGCGTGGGCCTGGGATTCAACAGAGCCCCCGAATTACTATTAAATCACGAAAGGTATGACTGTAGCGTGGACATGTGGAGTTTAGGGGTTCTTCTTGCTTCTATGATCTTTCGAAAAGAGCCATTCTTTCATGGAGCGAGCAGTTCACTTCAGCTTCAGAGAATTGCCAGAGTATTGGGTACCAAGGGTCTACTTAATGTTGTGGAGAAATATGACATGGATACCACTCCAGATGGTTTTGACGATATCCCACACTTCGAAAAGACACCCTTGCAGAATCTCTTCAACGAAGATAATGAGAAATACGCAAGCATTGAGGCGATAGATCTCCTAGATAAATTGCTTCGGTGGGATCATGCAGTAAGATATAACACGATGACTCCGTTGAAGATGAGAGATTTTTACTTATATTTTTACTTGTAGGAAAGAATAACTGCTGGTGACGCTATAGCACATCCATACTTTAACTAAGCCAATTTTCTAGCTACTAAACCATTCAGCTTCATCTATAATTGAACTTCAGGAAGAATAAAGATTTAGTAGTTGGGCAAATATGCACATCGATGACTTTCCTGAGGTTTATGCTTGTTCCATTTTTATCGGCCGCATCCACAACAAAACTCCACGTTTGCGTTATGTGTTGTTTAGCTGACGTATTTGACTCGGACCTATTATCGGATATCGAGTAATATCTGAACCGTTCATAGGATCGATAGGAACTGGCCGATTAACTGTATTACAATAATACTTATTTCGTAAACGGTATGGGATTGAAGCTAGGTATGTAGAAGATAATGTTACGTCTTATAAGTTTAAATTTCGCAAAATGGCGTTATAGATGTGATTAATCTTCTACATGAAAACAAATAATAACAATTATACACACAGCGCAACTCCTGGGGACTTTTATTGTTCAGAAATATATACAGGTAGGCTGGTGTTCTGCAATTATTACAACACTATACAATTGCAAAGCTTTATTCTATCGATAAATAATGAATATGTAAACCAAAAGTGAATGGCTTTCTTTGAATTAGTCATATGAACAATCGAGACGCTATTGGTAGAACGTCAGGAAGTGAATGTGTAAGGCGTTCTGACAGCATGTCCATAAACTCCAGGCGCAGAGCCTCAGGTACGCATAATGAAACAGAGCCGATAGTGAGACTCCATATTAAGAAAAAATTATCAGACTCCCATGAGCTGAGCATCTCGGGGCTCTTTAAGCTGCGTAGCAGTTTTTGGGCAAATGAGGTGGCCCCAGTGTTATCCATCCCAAATTTTGCGCGAACTTCGCTAACATAAAGGATACCAGCTAATCGAAAACATTCTCTTCGAATTGAGAATTTACTAGCCATACCATGTGTAACTCGGGGCAGTGATAAGAGGTCGTAAAGGATCGGAGCTAGTTGAAAGCCTGGGAAGAGAACGCTTTGCCAAAATACATCGCCTAGAGTATATGCTTCAGCATTTATGAGAGAATTGACCTGCTGTATGGCTTCAAAAATGTGTTTCACTGCCGGATCTTGGCTTAGCAAGCCATTGCTACCTAACTGTTCCACGGCGGGCATCGGTGCGACTCGAATTTTACTCTCTGTTGATAGGATCTCATATGGCTGTGGATAACGCGGTTTTCTATCCTGCAGATAGCTACCTCTGACATCGATCCTGGCATAGTGATAAATTAGATTCCATTGATAACATGAATCAAATTAAACGCACCAATACATCATTATTTGAATAACAGGTAAATGCCGGAGTACTGCCAGGCCACCCACACTGCTGATGGCGTGAGAAAGTCCGTCAAGGTGAACATTGATCAGCTGCGGGTTACTAGTTAAATTCTGGTAGCGGTTAGTACGATAAAGCCCTGTAATCTGGGTGATTCAGCCGACACATACTGCGAAAGCCGCAAACGCAAGGATTGCTGTGATGGTCTCTAGACTAGCCTGTTGAACGGGGTCATCCAGTCGCCGCCGTAGCGCTCTAGTAGCCATCAGAGAGTATCTGGCATAATCTATGCTGCTCTCGTCGTCGTCTTCGGTGCTTGAACTCTTCATATGCCACGCTGACGATGATAGCATTTGTGTAAGTGATGCGGAACCCTGTAACAGATTGAAAAATCCAATTTCAATCATAGATTTGAAGACGACACAGCCTCCATACACTACATCAAGACTTTTAGCAAAAAAAAAAAAAAAAAAAAAGAAAAGGCACAAGTCATATAGGGGAGTACGAACAGTGATTCCATAGCTGACGAGCTCTTGGTCTCTGGTCTGCGGGCACCAGCTCAAAAATGCTCGCGCTATTATCCGCACTGATAGGACCAAATTCGTTTGTGTTTATTTGCATCATTTCGGTAGATTGCAATACTGGTTGCATCCCCGCGGACTCCAGTGCTTGATGTGGCGGCCTGGTCGCTGCTTCGCGCGACAAAGCCTGTAGCCATGATCCAACATCCAAGTCAACAGTCAAGGCGTTTCGCGGGGGAGGTGGGTTGCGCCGACGATAGTCAGCTTGCGCACGACTCCTCACGCGCCGCCGTGTTTCTGCGTTGCCGCGAATATTCGTCCCAGACACAGAGATGAACTCGAACTGTTGACGGCCAGCGCCAGCGCTGCGCTGCTCTTGACCTAGCATGAGCTGTTTAACGAACCGTCCTGAGTGGCTTTATCCCATTATGCTTTAGCTTACCCTTTCTTCCTGTCATTCTGAAATATTCATGTATATTAAACGCCAAATAGTGTTAACACAGAGATTTTCACTCTCTAGAAATATCATTGATCGTTATTAGGTCCTAAATGTGTACCGCAGCCATGAATTAGATAGAGCGCTGAATATGCGGCTTGACGGCTGGAGAATAGCCCGAGACTGAACGCTACTCCACTTAACCCGGCCTCTTGCTTAGGCATTGTTTAGTAAGTAGTGCTTCAAAGTAAGCCTGCTAGGTTGTTGTCCGTCTCTCACGCTTACTTCTTTCCTCGTAGCCGGTATATTGAGTTTCAGAGTGGCATTAACAGTGCACTTCTTCTCGCATATGATTAGTAGTACTGTCTTGCTTAAGGAGACACCTTTCACCTTTGTCGCCAATGGCATGAGCGATGAATGATAGCGGCGGCACACCTTCGAAAGCTTGAATAGAACGGGGGGGAAATAGCAGCATTCGACATTCACGGAAGAGAAATTATGCACGCCAGGGTAATTAATTATATATATGAAAGACTAAGATTCATTCATAAGTTTGTAAATAGTTTAGCGTAGGAATTCTGCCACCTCTTTTGCGATCAATGCTCCATCACTCTCTACCGCAAAATGGCCTGCATCCATGAGCTTAATAGTTGCGTTGGGCAAGTCCTTTTTAAATGCATGAGCTCCAGCTGGAATGAAAAACACATCATTCTGCCCCCAGATTGCCAATAGAGGCACTTGAGAATTTCGGAAGTATTCCTGAAACTTCTCGTACAGTGGAACGTTATTTTGATAATCCATGAAAAGGTCAAGCTGCGCGTCTGTCCTTCCCGGGCGCTGCAATAGAGTGTAGTCCAGCGTATACGACTCAGGTGCAATCGTTTGTAAGTCAGGAGTGCCATTCTCATACTGAAATTTGGTAATATCGAAGTTCAACATGGCGCCCGCGATCTTAGAACGATCATCCGAGGTGTTCTTGCTAGCCCAAAAATCTTTAATCGGTGCCCAGACATCACCAAAGCCTTCTACATAAGCATTTCCGTTTTGGGTGATAATTCCTTCCACCGATTCTGGGCGACGTAGTGCAAGACGGAGGCCAACTGGAGCTCCATAGTCAAAGACATAAACCGCGAATTTGGAGATAGAAACTGAATCTAAAAATTCAGCGACAACATCTGTAAGGGATTCAAATGTGAATTTGAAACCTTCAGGAGTCTCTGTGAATCCGAAACCGGGCAAGTCCGGAGCAATAACGCGATATTTTGTGGCAAGTAATGGAATGATGTCGCGATACTGATGTGACGACGACGGGAAACCGTGGAGTAGTAGAAGAGTTCTGGAGGGATTTTCAGGACTTTGCTCTCGATAAAAAATGTTCACACCACTCTTTGGTAGTGCTACGCGAATATTCCGTGTTGCGGCCATTTTGCTTGCTTTTGGTTCTATGATGTCGAATCTGTTGATATGTGCAGCTTATTAGCCGAGCAATCTGGAATTGGTACCGTTTCCTTTGTTGTTCTTTTGTTGTACTGTTGATGAATTGGATATTCTGGCTATTTTCTAATAGGAGGACTTTATATACTTTTATCCTCCAGGAAAATATAGCTGCTATTCTATCTTTGTCGTCGTTAACCATAGCCAAGGTTTTCCGCCTATTGTTGCATTCAATTAGCCACCTACGCGGTTTGGAATTACTGATGGATTAAAGTTACAACGACGTCAGTCACTAAACCAAATGGGGGAAATGCTGCCTCCGCACCCACATACGATTATGCGCGCTAAAGGTGATATTTGCTCTGTCACGTAATCTGGAGAGAAAATTAAATGACGGAAAAAAAAAAGGAAAAGGAAGACAAATGAAAGAGATTAAAAATTGAATAAAGAATGATAATGATAATGATGACGTAAAAAAAACAATAACTACAACTCAATTAAGGCAGTGCTCATTTTTTTTTTTTTTTGGCTCTCTTCATGGACAAATTATATCGAGATTTCAGAGGTTGGGCTATTGGGCGAAATATAGTACTCCGTAGTTCATTCACAGAGAAAATTTCTCTTGAGAGCATCTGGAACACAGCGAGTATTACCTCAGAAACTAATTGGCTCAGAAAACGAAGTCGTCGAATAATCATTCACAGACGACTCCTAATTACAGAAACTTCAAAAGGCAATACAACAAGTCGGTACGGCTTCTCGTCCATTTACAATACTATGAAGTATCAATTGCTCACGCAGGCCGGGCGACAACTTGGCCTACGAACTAACGGGGAGGATGGGCCAATTTCATGACCTTATTAGACCTAGCCTTAGGAAAGAGGTCTCTTTGACTCGGCATCGGCACACCCTTTGAAAGGGTCTCATAGTTCCACAGACCTGAAATATAGGCGCTAGAACGAAAACAGTCAATGCTGCCTACTAGCCGTGCTTCGTTCCATGCCAAGCTCACACGCTAACGGCGCGGACAATTCCGGGTGTGCCCACGCTGCAACTGGCTTCTCGACGATTACATCACTGGTATGCCGGTAGCGCAATTGACAAATCAGCCCAGTTATCGACGATTGGCTTTTTTTTCTTTTTGCCTGTGGGAGGTGTTGAAGTACACTGCTATAGCTTCAATAGATAGGATTTGTCAGGTTGAGACTATGCAGATGGCACCACATAATGGCAGTTGTGCATATACGAATTAGGAACAGCCGCATTCTACCATTTATGTTATATATATCTGTGCATTTCCTCATCTCTTCATCTCTGCATCTACTCATCACTATTTGTGGCATACCCTTCTATCTGAAACCACCTGGACAAATCCAGTATTTTCAACAAAAGTTTTACCTTTGAATCCCCCTCAATAGAACATCATGGCGGAGACTATGAAGGCCATTGTGATACCGAGATTCGGCGGACCCGAGGTTCTTGAGATCCAAACAGTGCCTAAGCCAGAACCTATCGCTGGTGAAGTGCTGGTTAAAGTCTTTGCTTTCGGTGTAAACCACGCAGAGATGCATATGCGAAAGGGTGAATGGGACGAATGGAATCCTATCACTGGCTTAGAGTGCGTCGGGGTTGTCGAAGCTTGTCCAGGCGGCGAGATAGATATCGGCACCAAAGTAATTGGTGTTATGGGAGGAATGGGCAGGAATCGCCCTGGAGGATATGGATCTTTTGTTAATGTTCCAATTTCTAATGTGGTGCCAATCAAAACAAACCTTCCTTGGGAGCAGTTAGCAGCTGTCCCGGAGGTCTATTCGACGGCATACTCTTGTTTATTTACGGTTCTCGATCTCAAAGCTGGTGAAACCCTACTTATCCGTGGATCTACCTCAACAGTCGGCCAAGCAGCACTTCACTTAGCTGTTGATGCGGGGGCTCGGGTCACAGCTACAACACGGCGGAAAGAAAGATTTGACGAGATCAAGGCGAGGGGGGCTGTGGACGCCAAGCTGGAGCACAAGGACCTCCAGTCAGAGTTTCCCAGCGGATTTAAGTTTGATAAAGTATTGAACTTGATCGGCAACAGTGTATTGGTGGAGTCTATCAGTCTGACTCGGCCTGGTGGACGGATGTTGCAGGCTGGGTGGCTGGGCGGACTGGCACCCGTGGTCGATTTCAACCCCATGGTTGAGATGGAGTCTGGAGTGCACTTCAGCTTATTCCACAGCAAAGTGCTGGGTACACCCGAATTCCCTATGTCTAACATTCCCATTCAAGATATAGTTAGCAAGATCGAGAGAGGGGCATGGGACGCTAAGCCAGCGTTTGTTTTCGAGTATAACGAGATTCAAAAGGCTCATGAGATACTGGATTCGCATAATGCGGGAGGAAAAATCGTTGTAAAGCACTGATATAGAGGTATATTCTAATAAAAAGTCAACTGTGTCAATAAAACACAACGCATCTTGTTCTATTGAAAAGTAGAATCTTTACAGAGCTTCGAAACGTAGAAATCATATTATTTTTTTTAGATATTTGAACATCTAATGAATTCTCAATCTACGGGTTATCCACCCCATCTTTTGTGATGGCAGTTAATGTATCCTGCTCCATGGGATAAGTGTATCTACTAGCATGAGGTATAATATGGAGGCGGAATTGCTGCACCTTCTGGTATTATCTGTTGAAATTTTGCGGTCCAAGAATAAATAGGACATTTATCTATCTGCAGTTAAACAAGTTGCTTCTTAAACCTTACCATGACATTTTCAGAAAATGCCTGTTCGATTTGATAGCCAATTTTACCCTAACTGAGTGTGGTCAAGTGTGACTAATAACTTGATGAGTTGCTTATTGAATAGGAAACGCATCTCTAAATTAGCTAATATCTATACAAATATAACCTCGGAAGCTTAATTCGTCTTGCTGCGATTGGAACCATAGAGCGAAAATAAATCATATAATCGTTTGATCTAGCCGGCAATAAAGTGTCGCTTTAAGGAATCAAGTGTTGCCGGGGAAGCAGGGAGCTGGCCGTCATGCTGGTTTTAACGCCGCATCTAGCCGTCCAATGGACCCAGCATGTTGATCGCGCCCTGCGCAAGACTGAGCGCTGCTAGAATTTGTCGCGACCTTACTTATGCCCATATAATGGTAAATATTATATAGCCAAGAAGCTTGGCTGCTGAGAGAAGAAAAGCTGGAGCAAAGGAATAGCCGCAGTGAAGGAAAGCTTTCACCACGCAATATGAATATTGGATTTCTGGGACTGGGCGTAATGGGTACCCCCATGGCGCTCAATCTATGCCGCAAATTTCCTACGACGGTTTGGAACAGAACGGCCTCCAAATGCGCGGTATTAGCACAAGCAGGTGCTACGCTAGGTCACACTCCAGCAAACGTGGTCGAACAATCCGATATTATTTTCATGATGATGTTTAACGGGCCTGCCCTACGATCCGTAATTGACGATGACTTCAAAAGGGCGCTTAGGGGAAAGACACTCATCAACACCAGCTCAGTGTCCGTGGAATTCAGCCACAGCCTAGCAGAAGAGATTTGCGAAGCAGGAGGGAAATTTATCGAGATGCCTGTCAGCGGAAGCAAAGTTCCTGCCGAACAAGGCACCTTGGTGGGAATGATGGCGGGCGACCAGATCGAGTGCGAGCGCATCCGGCCTTTCATGGAGCCGATAACCAGCGCAGCTATCTATTGTGGGCCTATCGGCGCAGGTTTGAAGACCAAGTACGCGGTCAACATCTTTCTCATCACCGTTACGGCTGGCCTTGCAGAGTCAATGAATCTAGCCAGGGCACAGGGCCTTGATCTTCAAGCGTTTAGCAGTGTGCTGGATGCGGGCCCTATGGCTTCCGCCTATTCCAAGATAAAGCTGGCCAAAATGGCCAGGCAAGACTGGTCCGCCCAGGCGGCTGTGAAGGACTGCTACAACCTCACTGAACTTATCCAAGATGCAGCAACGGCTGCCGAGGCAAAAACCCCTCTTATGGAAGTGTGCAACTCTCTATATCGACAGGCAATGGAATCTGGGTTCCAAGATGAGGACATGATGGCTGTTTATAAGGTCTTTTCAGGCAATAAGAATAGCAATTTGTAAGATTTATTGTGTTGAACTGCTTTCACGCGTGGGACGCTCGTGGGGATTAGGGCAGTGCATCACGATCAGGCAAGTTAAATGCGGCATTTCCAAGCTAGCAATGCTACTAATGAGGAATACGGAGAACTACTAGTAAATGGTTTCTTTGCGCAAACATCAGCCGTCAGGCTCAGGACATGCTCTCTACCGCGTGGCCCTCACAGAATTGCTACTTGAGGTACAAATACCGGTAAATTGCATGTACTACTCCGTAGTCCGGTAGCACCCTTTGTCATCACCGAGGCGGAGAATTTTGCAAGTTGTTTTAGTTGCTTATTTTTTCTTGGAGCAGAAAACAAATCAAAAGCCTGCTTTTTGCCATGTTCTGCCGGCTAAATTGTAATCATATTGCGTTGGATCTAGCATTTTTCCTATGCTGGCTAATGGATACAGGAGTTATCAGCGTGGAGTAGGCACTCGGTCTTTGCACTTCGTACTTGGCAGTACTAGGCCTAGTGCTTGGCAGCAGCTGAATTGACAGCCAGCTAGACCTCTTTGTGGACCGACACTGCGCGCTAGGATCCTTTTTCACGTGGGATGTGCTATAATGGTGTGGGAAGCGATATAGATTGGGTGCGCGTGTAAAATCTTTAGCGGCAACATTTGACACAACTGTTCCTCTTTGAAGAGGTTTATAGACCCAGAAACCACACGAAAAGAAGTTTGAATTAAACGTAGAGGTATTAGAAACAATAAATAGGTCGTTTCTCCTTGTGTCGCAGAGTCTACACAGATCCCTGCCTAGCATTGTATATAAATTACAGTCGTTTTGCAGCCACACAAATACTGCATGCGAGTATGTGTAGATAAGTATACCAGCATCAAAAAGTTCCAGCGTCCATCTAATATACTAGCTGCTACAAGTACCTAATACGTAAGAACTCGGACGCGCTTTACCCAGAATACCTTCATGCCGACTTTCCGGCTCATTTACAAAAAGACCCTGACTGTATGCAAGGGCCAATTGATAGGCACTGCTCCACATCTATTGGTCTGCCCTCGCAGGGTCCATCGTAGCAGTCTTATCTCTACACGTGCGATCTATCACTCTATTGGATTGGACGAGATTTGTCCACATCGGGCACATGAAAAATGTTTCTTAGAATCGGATCGTATCCGATATATGCCTGCACGAGTGTAACCATGACAAGCCTCTAAATGGCAGGTGAAAAATGAAATGGAGATCCATAGCCGTGCTGGTGCCTGAGCCGACCAGCCGCTTGGTATTAAATGCCCCGATGCCTCGGCCATGAGCTGCTGCTTTGCTGTTTCCCTTGGCCTCTTGGTATCTCATTGGTCGTCTTGGTGTTGGGTAAAAGAAATTGATTCAATATGAAGCCCGCCTCTACCTCTGCTCTTCTGGGAGCGCTTGTCGCTGTCACGGTCGAGGCTGCGCCGACCGTTGATGAGCTGTATCCGTACACAGGCCCAAAAGTCCCGGTTGGCGACTGGGTTGACCCGACTGTCAAAGGCAACGGCAAGGGATTTGTACGACTGGTAGAACCACCAGCCGTGAAGCCTGCGTCTTCGAACCCGACCAACAATATTAATGTCATTTCAATCTCATATGTACCAAGCGGCATTAATATTCATTACCAGACTCCTTATGGCCTTGGAGAGTCTCCCTCCGTCGTTTGGGGATCTAGCGCATCTGAGCTAAGTAACACCGCAACTGGTAAATCTGTGACGTATTGATACCTCTCGTTGTCTTTTATTCACAGCATCTAATACGATTACATAGGTATGGCCGTACGCCGTCTTGCTCGACTGCTGTAACGACTCAGTGCAGCGAATTCTTCCACGATGTGCAGATTACCAACCTAAAACCCGGGACAACCTACTATTACCAGATCCCAGCGGCCAACGGTACCACTGCATCTGACGTTCTCTCGTTCCAGACTGCAAATGAGGCAGGAGATTCTTCAGCGTTTACTATTGCAGTCATCAATGACATGGGCTATACCAATGCTGCCGGAACGTACAAGTACCTCAACGAAGCTGTTGATGGCGGTGCTGCCTTTATTTGGCATGGAGGCGACATCAGCTACGCGGATGATTGGTATTCAGGCCTGCTCCCATGCCAAAGTGACTGGCCAGTGTGCTATAATGGCACATCCACTCAGCTACCCGGTGGTACTGTACCAAAAGAATATGATACTCCTCTTCCAAGCGGCGAGATTCCCAACCAGGGTGGTCCGCAAGGTGGTGACATGAGCGTATTATATGAGTCAAACTGGGATTTGTGGCAACAGTGGATGAATCCTATCACCCTTAAAGCACCTCACATGGTACTTCCAGGAAATCACGAGGCCAGCTGCGCGGAATTCGATGGCCCCGGAAATGTCCTGACAGCTTATTTAAATGAAGACAAGGCCAATGGAACGGCTGCGAAGTCTTCGCTCACTTATTATAGCTGCCCTCCTTCACAGAGGTACGTTGCATAAAAGACAAAGCAGAATACCCGTGAGTCTTGGCGTAATATAACTAACATGCATTAGAAACTTCACCGCTTTCCAAAACAGATTTCGCATGCCTGGAGATGAGACGGGAGGAGTTGGAAACTTTTGGTATTCTTTTGACTACGGCCTGGCCCACTTCGTTTCCCTTGACGGAGAAACCGACTATCCCAATAGCCCCGAATGGCCATTCGCCAAAGATGTGAAAGGAAATCAGACTCATCCTTTTGCTAACCAGACCTATGTTACTGACAGTGGTCCATTTGGCAGCGTTGATGGTAGCTACAAGGATAAAACAGCGTATGCGCAATACCAATGGCTGAAGAAAGACCTGGAGAGCGTAGACCGCTGCAAAACGCCATGGGTCATTGCGATGAGCCACCGCCCATTCTATAGCTCTCAAGTTTCATCTTATCAGGCAGCCATCCGCGCAGCTTTTGAGGACTTGATGCTTGAAAATGGTGTTGATCTTTACCTTTCGGGGTATGTTAATAGTCCGCACCTATCTAAATCTTGGCAACATATACTAACCTGATATATATAGGCACATCCACTGGTATGAACGCCTGCTTCCCCTTAGAAGCAATGGCACTATCGACGAAGCCTCTGTTATAAACAACAATACCTACTGGACAAATCCTGGTGTTTCAATGGCTCATATTATCAACGGAGCTGCGGGAAATATCGAGAGCCACAGCACTCTGGGCTCGGACCCGTTATTGAATATTACTACTTACCTTGACCAAACCAACTATGGATTTGGCGGATTGACTGTTCATAATGCTACAACCCTTTCATGGAGCTATATCCATGGTTCTGACGGCACGGAGGGTGATAAGCTTACTTTATTGAAGAGAAGTGCTTCTGCTGGGACATGTAGTTCTGCGAGCAGCTCCTCTGCAGTTGTTTCGTCGGTTTCGAGCACAGCAACATCTACCTCGGCGTCTATCGCAGTATCTGTGTCTGTGCCTTCAGAGGCAACCACCGTAACGGAGGTTGTTACAAGCTACACAACATACTGCCCAGGTAGCACGGTTTTCACGGCTGGATCCAGTACTTACACGGTCACAGAGGCAAGTTATATTTCGATATTGCCCGTTCTTGGGCACTGGTAGGCTAACAATTATTGACCTGCTCGTAGGCTACGACCCTCACTATCACTGATTGTCCTTGCACATTAACTCACACAGTCTCAAATGGGGCCACGATGTTAGTTACTCATTCTTTCTACATTCTATATCGTTTAAAAAGCGAGCTTGTAACTGATATGATTTAGTACTTCTGAAAGCCTTCCGGTCACTATTACGACTGCTGCTGAATCTGCAACTGGGTCTTCTGTGAACATGAACTGGAATACCACCGTGCCTACTGGAGGAGCATCGCCAGCAACCACAACTGGAGGCATACTTGCTCCCACCGTGCCGGTTAGCAGCAGTGGATACCGTATAATAGCTTTGCCAAGCCTTAGTAGTGTTTTGCTAGTCTTATTATTGTCGTGTTAATTTAATCTGCAAAAGCAGGGACGCTGCAATACTAGCTTATATAAACCACTTTAATATAATATCATTTTTTTTTCTTATACTTTGTGAAATAATGAATATCCTTCCGTAGAAATATATACTATTGAATCATTACATTTTTGTCCCGGTCTGTTTTCTTTCTCTGTCATAGCATGAGTTTGTATTCCTCCATACGCGTTATTACACTCAGAGAGACTATTTAGGTAATAATTCGGCTTTTGCTGCAGTACTACCTTAGGAGATATTTTCTAGCGAAATTACTCATTTTCACTTTCAGCCGCACTGCTACACAAGAAAATTACTTAAAATGGGTAATACTCTCTCAACTTCAGTCGCACTGCGGTTTTGAAATACACTGAAAATATTTTCAGAGCTACTAATATCATGATTGGGTTATTTTACCTGGCTTTTATACAATAGAGTTATTTACTCTTGTAGTTTTTTAAATAAAGAAATTGCTGTTATATTTGACGTAAATATATTTTTATGTGAAAGCCAGTAGTTAGCGCAATAATTATAGTAATATTCGATACTATTATTAGTGGAATGTCTAAATGTTAAGGTCTCTATCTGAGATTTTCATCTGTAGTCTACAAGCTATACTATTCAGTATCCAAACGCAGATCGTTTCCGCATCTTGGCACTGGTGAACAATATTACCGACTCTTAGACCCGCAGAACTCTCGTAATACATTGTTACACTGAGCTACACCACATATGAGTCATTTATTCCTTACTTACTACTTCTTGGCAATGCTTCTTAGCTTACCACTACCATTTTGTCATTCCAACTCATGCTTGCCATCGCATACTAATGAGATGGTTGTTGTAAAAATCTTTTGTGGTATCCCGGGGATATATATATGTAAGCTTGTGAGGCGGAAAAAACTCGCTGTTCTTCTGCAGAGACATTAGTTTCGCCACTAGCGCGCTGCACAAGGTCATTATGCTATTGAAGTTTCTTATAGTTTGCGCGGCTGTTTGCGCGGCTGTTTGCGATGCGTCTCAAAATTTCTCTATACCGAATGTTGCAGCTTCATTCCACAGCACACCCACACCATTCAAGATCAATGTAGATCCTAAATTCATTGAAGACACACGACGTCGGGTTGAAATAACAAGAGCTCCTATTACTATTGGCGATGTAGACGACGGTCCGACGCTCGACAATTTCACCGTCATTCGAGATTACTGGGTTCATGAATACAACTGGGAAAATACTCAAAGATCTATAAACCAGAGGTGTGATGCTTTCCAAAAAGAGCAGCAACTGGCCATGCTCAATACCCATCTTGCTAACATAACATACGCCGTGAAGGCTTAAGCAGTTTACAACTATTGTAGAAGTTGCAGACGATAACGCCACAATTCCAGTGCCATTG
This sequence comes from Trichoderma asperelloides, assembly GCA_021066465.1. Lineage (NCBI taxonomy): Eukaryota > Fungi > Ascomycota > Sordariomycetes > Hypocreales > Hypocreaceae > Trichoderma > Trichoderma asperelloides. The sequence continues at coordinate 93,759 of JAJKFY010000122.1, read as the reverse complement.
CACTATGTTCACCATCTTTCGCCCCGAGATGATGCAATTCCTCTTCTCTTCATTCACGGCTGGCCAGGTTCTTTTCTTGAGGTCATGAATATCATTGATCAGCTGACGAATCCTCCAAACGCATCTCTACCTGCATTTCACGTTGTTGCTCCATCAATTCCAGGATTTGGCTTTTCGCCTGCTCCTCAACATGCCGGTTTTGGTCCGGTGAAATCTGCACAAGCTTTCAATGCTCTAATGCAGCAACTTGGGTATCCCAAGTACGTTATGCAAGGTGGTGATTTTGGAGGCATGATTCTCCGCTACCAAGCGAGCATGTTTCCGAAGAATGTTGTCACTGCGCTGAGCAATTTCTGGGTTCTCATGCCTTCAGAATATGACCTTCATAAGCTCATGGTAGGATTATCCAGCGATGAGGAGACATTCTACATCACCAGATCAGAAGGATTTGTCAATAATGATAACGGATTCCGGATGATTCAGCAAACAAAGCCTCTTACCGCGGCCTACGCTCTCACTGATTCTCCATTGGGGAATGCTCTATGGGTATATTCTGTTATGGAAATAATTGTTGATCCTACAGATTTTGCTTGGACACCTGATGAAATCATCACTTGGTCAATGATGTATTACATACAGGGCCCTTATGGTGGCATGCGTATGTATAAAGAGATGTTAAATGATGGGGCATTCTCTAGCGTTGCTTTTGCAGATCTTCCAATAGTGTCACAACCTGTGGCAATTAGCCAATTTCCTTACGATCTTGCGTATGGTCTACCAATCGATTGGGCAAGGCGAGGGGGGAACGTTGTGAAATGCTTTGTTCATGACCATGGCGGCCATTTTGCTTCACATGAGGTTCCTGATCTTTTGCTTAACGATATCTGGAGCTGGTTCGGAGATAAAGAAAATTCAGGAACAGGCATCTTTGATTAAGATAATACTGCGCTTATAAAAAGCATAGAGGCGTTTTCCCATTGTTGATAATGCGGGAACTTATGTATATAGCATTTAAGCAGGTGTATTTAATATTTAAAAAGTAGAATTTATGCTATTACAGTAGAAACATATACCCACCTAGATATTGTTAAATGTTAAAGTAAGTAGCGCAAAGTATATACATAAGAGGTAACATTGATATAAATAATAAATATAATAATTATAAGTAATAGTTAATAATTATAAATACTAGAATATAACAAAAAGTAATACTAGTATATCATTTTTAATGAGCGCTGTATTATAGTAAAAGGTATTATAATATAGTAGACAAGCACTGTACTATAGTGAATAACTGCTGTATTATAGCGGACAAGTGCTGTTTTCTAGGATATAGTCGCTGTAATAAATGTAGCAGATAAGCACTATATTATAGTCTATTAGCACTGTATTATAGTAGCTAAAAGTACAAGAGCTTCCTCCTATAAGCTGCTATTTTTTCCGACACTAAATACGCCTGCTTGAATACTCGATAAGATATCCTTAATTTAGTAAAGATAAATAACAAAATCCTGTACTTAGAGTATTGTAAAATAACTTTGACTTAAATTACTCAATTAATATCATTGTAGCAAGCCTTGTTTAAATTACTCGACAATTTGAACATTTGTAAGCATTTACATTCTCTTTTCGGAGAACTCCGTAATTCAAAGCAGCATTCTAACTTCGCAACTGTGACTCCGCCGCTCGCTTAGCCTAGCGCGCCCAAAGTTAACATCTTCCTTGCACAGATAGCATCGCGGTCAAAGAGATTTCAAACAGCACTAGAACAAATTGCGTTCACTTTGCAATCACATAGACGTATGCCATGGCCAGCGTCGTCATTACCAAAACTGACATATAATAGATGTAAGAGCTATAGATACATACGAGACAAGTAGTTTCAACATCGCCGCGTGGCCTTTGCGTGCGGCGGAATATATCAGTGTCCGAGTTCGTCTCGTCACCTAGTTATTTTAAGATTTAGTTTGCGGTCGCCGAAAATGAATTCTTTGAAAAGTTGCTGCTGGAGTCGAATAAAGCAAATGTCCCGTCTTCTTTTCTACTCAGTATGCTTTAAGCAAGAATTATTTCGCACGCGCGTCTTTACCGCATTTAGCTTATGCTATTTTCCTACTGCGAGTTTCAAGTACGTGGTCAGCTGAAACACTTCAAGATGCTCTGCTATAATATGAATACTATCCACATAACCACACAAATTGCAGTACGCTTCCAGTAAAGATGACGTCTTCTACGTTCATTTCATAACAAATGAATTCTTAGAAGTTGTGACTCAACAAAAGCGCTGTGCTCTTTGTAATGAGCGGCTTGAAATGTCCACCCATAATACATGACGGGCATTGTACCCCCAGCGCAGCATCGAAGATGTAGAGACTTTTTCATAAATTGCGCATCCGTCCGACGGCGAACCCTTACTCTCGATCTTCGCCGCCGCTGACAAATTCTCGCTCTCTTTGTCATCTCAGCACCCATTGGTCGCCTAAGTTATGTAACATGCGCTGCCGTACATGTGCTTCTTACTAAAATTAGATGTTCTTTCAGCTCTTCCAGTTGAACTTCGAAGCTATCTCATCAATCAAAGACTGAAGAACTTCCCGTCCGTTTGCATCATTGATTTGCTTACCTGTAGCACCGATATGCCGAAGGGTAGCGAGACATATTTCATCCAATCGCAAATAAATACGGAGATATTGGAAGACACATTTCGACAGCGGGTCAACAAAACTTACCACCGCCTAAAACATACTAAGCCTGAACTAGGTATGCGTCAGATATTCTACATCCAAGAAGTAGGTAGTACTGTTCACAACATTTAATATATGGTATAATTAATATAGAATGCAGTTTAAACTAATAATAGAAGAAAAAATATTAAGCCTACGCAAGAATTTTAAAAGTCAAAGGCTATGCTGATAGAACTAGAATTACATAAGTACCAGGCCAGAACAGTCAGAGCGTTAACTTCGCAATGATTCACGTATAACAGATCATACCTTGAATATCCAACCCTTGAGCTTCGTGAATCAGTCAAACACTTCATGAATCGAGTGTAACGTACGGGAGCTTATAGAAGTACTAGAACCAAGACTACCCGTGGGCTGTTGTTACATCGGTAGAAGCCACGGTACAACTGACAACCTGCCGAAAAAAGGGCCGGCTTGGCCATCTTTGTCACATATCCTTCTTACATTGCATATTTGCATCAGGTTGGAGCTAGAACGAAGTAAGAGTGAGAAATCAAGACTAGGTTCGATTTGCTCAACAAAAGTAGCCAGGATCTTCAATTGCAGACCAAGATTATACTTTTGTTGAAGGTGTTGAATACTGTTGTAAGGAGAGTTACCATCAAAACTTGAGAGTCAAAGTTCGTGTATATCATGTGTTCAGCGAACTATTGCATGTTCGTGCACAACGTGCGCCAGGGCACTGGACGTTGGTTCTTTAACGAAACCGTTTATACTACCCTATGAGCTAACCCTTCAACGTGCATTAGTAGCAGTCTAATGTAACGAGATTATGCTGCATACAGTACAGCGTCTGGCTGGGTCCATATCTATCAAAAGCTGGGATGATCTGGCACCATATACAGTATTGGGTACTCGTACCACAGCTTAGCATTAGGAAGGTGCCATTTTCCTATATTCCATATGGCTAGTATGGTACATTTTTTTCACTAACAAAGCCTCGTCACCGCCCCAATAAACTCCACATGACTTGAATCCTGTCGGTAAACAACAGTTATGCTGCAACTCACTGAGCTTAATGTTTTTCTTATGCTCAAATGATGCTGCCTAAAGATCCCTGGAGACCCACAATATTAGTCCTGACAATATCTTCCCCCTGAGATGGAACTGGTTCTATGGAAACCGTTTGGAGTGGCTAAATCGATGACAGCCCACAAATGCTGTATACATATATAGCATTAGGAAGCGACGTGGTACAAGGCTTCGAATATATTTTGCTATACTGAGAACAATTAACTGAATTTAACTGATACATGCTATTTTTTGCTTGTTAATATTCGCAATGTCTGTTTTTCTGCAAGCAGCCGCATTCCTGACGTTAGGATCTCAGGTCCATGCGTTTTCGTTGCAAACCACATATGACTCGAGTAACTTTCTAGATAAATTTTATTTTCGAGATGTAAGTACGAGAGGTTACTAAAGTGGCAATACCGCTAACAGTTTAAACGGACAGGCTGCTTATTATAACCCAACTTATCCAGGCGACCCAACGGACGGATCGGTCAATTATCTGAGCAAGACTGATGCATTAGCCTCTGGAATCGTGAACACCAATAATAATCAAGTCTATCTTGGTGTAGATTTTACCAACAAGGCCCAGCTTCTTGGCAATAGCACAACCGTCCATGGCCGAGATAGTGTACGTTTGGAGTCTGTGGATACCTGGAGCACAGGCATTATGATCGCAGATATTGTCCACATGCCAGGCACTGCATGTGGTGTCTGGCCGGCATTGTAAGTTATACTTTCGCATTTTCTCCGTGTTGAGGCGCAAAATTATTAAATGTATACATCCAGTTGGGCATACAACTTCAACGAAAATCCTGTCGGGGAGATTGACATCATTGAGAATATAAACATGCAGACTCAAAATATTGTTTCTCTACACACCTGCGGTCAGTGTACTTTCACCAACATTGGTGGCACAGATGAAAGAGCAAATTGCAATAACGGGGGCACGATATCACAAGCTTGCGAGGATGGACAAAACTTGTTAGTCAATTAACTACATCTTCAAAACATGCTCAAGCAGCTAAAAAAAATCTAGTGATGGATGTGGTAATACGATGACCAAAGGCTCCTACGGAAGCACGTTTAATGCGGCTGGAGGAGGCGTTTATGCTACATGTCTGGAACATGACGCTCTCAAATTGTACTGGTGGAAGAGAAGCGATATACCAGCGGACATTGCCAGTGGTAACCCTGATCCTACTAAATGGGGCACCCCGGCTTCACAGTTTCTTAGCGGCAGCAATTGTAATGTTGGGAAGTATTTCAAAGAATTAACAATTGCAAGTTCTTTTGATGTATTTCCTTTAAGGTCTATTCATTACTAACATTTGCTAGATCATCAACACAGACTTCTGCGGCAACGGTATAGACCAGGGCACCTGGGAATCTGGTTGCGCAGCTTCTACAGGAGTAAAAACATGCGATCAATATATTACCAATAACCCCCAAGCGTTTAAAGATTCTTACTGGTTGTTTAACTCTATAAAGATTTATAATTAATAAATGGGAATAAAAGAACAACTTGAATTCTTCGATACAGGGCTTCATACAATTGTTTTTGTACATACTCATATTAGAATACAAGTAAATATAATATTTGCTCCAATTTGACGGTTAAGCTTTTTTTGGCTGTGATTGAACTTTAACAACTAGAGATATATAAACTTGAAAGACAACAACAATCTTCCCCATGATGCTTGATCTAAGGTGCTCCACCCCATTGTATAATTATTGCTATATCCAGCTCTTATTGCATCCATCATTGTTACTTCACTTCGTAATGTCCATAGAGCCTCGGAATGGACTTGTACAACTACCCTTTGTACTACGCGGATTTGTAAGCCCCTATACACTTATTATTCAGATAGCTTCTTTTTAGGGAGAAATTTACTCTCACCATCAACTCTATCCGTCTTTATCAACCCTAATTGAATGCGCACCCAAACGCCGAAAATCAACACGAAAAAGCTTGGATTTAGTCTACTTTTCATTAGCTTTGGCTTAATTCTTAGTTCCCTAGTAGTAACGTAACCGTTTTCGTCACCAGCAAAGCGGTCTTCAATCTCTATTTTATCAGCCTCGCTAGTATCACCTACTCTTCTTTAGTTCTAGCAACAAAAGTGCAGCGCGGTTCAATAGATGTCACAGCCTTCTTTGTGTTGGCAAGGCCTGACCACTAATTCTCGCCCACCCACTCTACGCTGTGCTTCTACTATATGCTTCTACTATATGCTTCTACTATATGCTTCTACTATATGCTTCTACTCTGTGCTTCGTTCATAACTACACATTCTCTACAAATACCTGCAGTTCAATATACAAGTATGAACAAGTCTTGCTAAGATATCTACCACGGGATTGAACATCACGCTGCGTAAAAGATCAACCCTTTAATATGAGGATACTACGAACTACTCTATGGTATGTGGGATTTACATACATTAAAGGGAGGGAGTGGGGGGAATGCAATCAACTATACGGCCAGTCGTGAGAACCAGTATGATGAATGATGTGGAGCAAAGGTGCTGTGTCCTATGTAACTAGGCGGACATCGGATCTCTTCTAAGCAGAGAAATTTGAGCTGTCTTTTAACTAGCTGGAAGTTTTTTAACAAGTGATATTATTGTATTAATGACTTATTCCAAGGGCAACGAGCTCTATTCCTAGCTCCTCGATTACAAACAACTCTCATTAGGTACACATTCCCGGGAGCTCTTCTCATACCTCCCGGTAAGAAAACAATATGCGGGGCTACATGTCAAAGAAAAAAGCCACTTGCGATCAATTACGCCACATTGGGCCATTTAGTCGTTATGCCTAGCTGTGACAGCTTACATGACTATCTCCAAAGGTCTTATTGGAATACAACTTTAATTCGCAGACATGTGCTGTGGCCGCCCAAGCTGAGAGCTGGGGCCGCCCGAGCTGAGAGCTAGAGAGAAGTCAAATTTAGTCTGCCCAATCATATTCATTAAGATTTCCAATAGATTGAATTGAATTTATTCTTAAGATGTCATTTCGCCCATTTACAGCTAAGAATAAGGAAACCAGTAAAACTTGCAAATTTGGTGCTGCACTGCACACAATGGCTGCTCTGATTCGCGATTCGGCCTTTGGTGTAGTAGTACGATGGACAACGAAGCGCAAGCTTCTAAAATATCCTGATGAAAAGGCAGAATTTCATTATCGAGAGCTGTATATGAATGGCGACCGCAGAGAATCACCACCGCCTCCAAGTCCAAGGACGGTCAATCATTCCCAAGAGGACCTCAGAAATAATGAGCAAAGTCACCCAGTTGTGGCGGCATCTGAAGAAACAAGGTCACGTTCGACAGAAGAAGAAAGCGTGCTTGATCTTGACAGCGAGGCGCTATCCAAAATTGTTTCTCGGCGTCGGATGTCGCATGTTGAATCGTACGCCACCCTAGAAAAGGCATATACAGATACAGCATTGCAAGCGAACGCGAGAGCACAACATTCCACGATCCAGCCTAAGAAACTAGAGAATGGAACTATTCTGGTTGACTGGTACGCAACTGATGATGATGAAAATCCACAAAATTGGTCGTCCCGGAAGAAACTCTTTATTGTGCTCCAAATTTATCTCTATACTCTCTCTGTGTATATTGGGTCCGCCATCATAACGCCGTCTCAGCCATTTATTGAACATCAATTCGGTGTCACGCCAGAGGTTGCATCAATGGGCCTTTCTCTCTATGTTCTTGGGTACGGCATCGGGCCACTAATCCTCTCCCCTCTCTCTGAGATTCCAGTCATTGGCCGCAATCCACCATATATAATCGCCTTTGGCATCTTTATTGCAATCTCAGCTGGTACCGCTGTCGTCAATAACTTCCCGGCATTGATTGTTTTGCGTTTTCTACAAGGATTTTTTGGCTCTCCATGTTTAGCGACTGGGGGCGCAAGCCTAGGTGATATCTACAACCTCATCAAGCTGCCATATGCATTGACTGGCTGGGCTGCATTCGCGACTGCTGGCCCAGCACTCGGTCCTATCATCTCGGGCTTCTCAGTCCCGGCTAAAAACTGGCACTGGTCATTGTGGGAGATTCTCTGGCTTTCCAGCCCTGTCTTTGTACTCATGTTCTTTTGTCTGCCAGAGACATCTACGGCAACGATTCTACTCCGACGTGCCAGGCGTCTCCGTAGATTGGCCAAAAGTAATAACTTACAATCCGAATCAGAAATCGAACAAGCTACTCTCACTGTCAACGAAATCATCGTGCAGAGCCTGTGGAGGCCCCTTCAAATTAATCTGTTCGACCCGTCAGTTCTCTTTACCAGCTTATACATAGGTCTTATGTACGGAATTTTTTACTCCTTTTTTGAAGTGTTTCCGTTCGTCTATGCAACAGGCCTCCCTGGTCTCGCGTCTCCGACTAATGGTTATGGAATGAATGCTGGTCAAATCGGTCTTATTTTCCTCTCTATTAGTGTTGGTGTTTCCATTGCAATATTTTGCTATATCGGGTATCTATGGTTCGTCTTTGAACCCGAAGTTAAAACACAGGGATTGGGTGAGCCAGAGCGTCGTCTTATCTGTGGTCTTCCTGCTAGCTTTCTTGTCCCCATGGGCCTATTTATGTTTGGCTGGACAGGAAACTCTAGCCCAGAAATACCGTGGATCGTTCCGACTATCGGTATAACAATCGTTGTCATTGGCATATTCATCATCTTTCAGGTCGTCTTTTTTTACATTGCGCTTGCTTATCCCAAGTATAGCGCCAGTTTATTTGCAGCAAATGATTTTGTGCGGAGCAGCATCGCTTGTGGCGCAATTCATTTTTCGCGGCCACTATTTATAAACCTGGGTGTCGGGAAAGGGGTCAGCTTGTTAGCTGGATTGAGCTGTGCGGGTGTGATTGGGATATTCGTGCTTTATTTCTACGGAGGAGCTTTGAGACGAAGAAGCAGATTTGCTGCAAAATAAGCTACATATGCATACTCTGTATTCTTACATACGTGCAAACTGATTCAACGGCAGTGTGGGCTAAATGGAGAGCTAACTACCTATGTAAGGTAAATGCAATGCATCCAGCAATGCGTTTGAAAACACTGCAGGCGCCTTGTGTATGCCAGGTAGACTCTAGAACGCGGAGAATGTATATAAAAACGATCAATCTATTGCTTCTCCAGGCAAACTTGCACGTCTGTAACATTCTACGGGGCCCACATTCCAAAAGAAGACTCTTTTATGCATAATGCCACCAGCCATTATGCCCGAAGCACCCAATCTTAATAGCAAATCCCTTGTATCTATGACAAGGGGGATGGAGGGATCTCCAGGCAAGAGAAGAAGATTCTTACCCTCTAGGCAGGTGGCCAGCTCTCCGGCCACCAAACAAGTATAGCGCCAAACAGACGCAAATCATAGCGGTAAGATCGATCGTAAGGGCTCAAAGCCGAGATCATCCTTGCTGACAAAAGCTTTCAGCGTGAGATTGTTCTATTTCACCTAACGTGCCAAAATTTGAAGTGACTTAATATAACACGTAGAAAGAATAATCAATCTAACCTGGCAAACCGATGGCCCAAACACCTCCCGAAACACACACTCCAGCCCCATTACTGAATGTTTGGACAACCTCGTACACTTTCCCTCTACTTTTTCATGTTTATTGAAGATAACCCATACAGTCAATTCCAATGAGATGAAAACTGAGATATTGGGCTCCATTTCCGTTCAATTGTTAAGTTTCTTTTGTTAAAATAAAGCATCTCCGTTTTCTCTTTCATACTGTCGGCTCACAACTATAATCGCCTGAAAATGTAGATGTGATGTTGAAGCTGAAAAGAGAGGCTACCCTAAAATCGGCCTGTGAAAAGCGAAGCCGAAAATGATTTTACGAATCATTGGTGTAATTTGGCCCAGTATTCAACATGTGACGACAGATCCGAGTAGACTTACCACCTAGCCGGAGTTTAATTACTACATGTACCTATCTAGGGATGCCTTATGCTATTAGTAGCTGGTAATGAAGCACATGTCGACTACGTGTAGCAAGTCGCATAGACGCAGGCGCCAGGGTGACAGGCGGAGTCGTCCTGCAGGCCGCTTGACATGCACGCTTGACTAGCGACAGCAGTGCTGGGACGTATAAAGGCAGGGGAATTAATACAGTAGAGACAAACCTATGTTTATATCATGCGAATAAGTAGTCAGGGCACTGATGACAGACAAATTCCTTGATTTGATCTTGATTAGGATCTTTGCCTGCCTCGTTCACCAAAACGAGCAAGCGCTGGGATACCCAAGCGATTTTATTTTACCCGTAGACAGAGAATATTGAATGTAGATCCCAGTCGGTTTTCAGCAGAAAATATGGGTCTCGACTGCTAGCATACAGTGGCATCTTACGATTTTATTCGGACTCCCGTATAGAGCTCATGGATAGGCGATAGGGTGCGGGATGGCAGAGGTAGTACCAACTGATGAACGCAAAAGGCGATTTTGACCGCTGCTCACCTTATTTACTGGAGGCAGCTTTTTTAAAGGTTGTAGATTATATTTAGGTAGAGTTCGAAGTTGGATTGTACTGAGCTACCTAAGCCTAGGCGGTGTTCATTTTCCATATTGGCGTCAATGCGCCAGCCACATGTATTAATGCCTCAAGTTAGTATGTAGGCTTAGTCGCGTAGCTCCAGCCACTAATTAACGCCCAATTTATAATGACGGCTGTTTCGAAGCTAACCACCGAGATAATACTAGGCAGTCCTACATTTTACCTGTCAAGCTCCGTATTTAGCCATAAAGGAGAATAGCAATACTCATACTCAGCAGCAATACAGCTGGGCATATTATCGGACGTGAGCGTATAAAGCAGAATGGCTAAATCACTCTCGTTTGCTCTCTATATCAACCAACACCCATATTATAACAGCATCCCCCCTTTCGTGAAACTAATTGCATTGTTATAGCAGTGGGAAATTGCTGCTGCTTTCTTCGCCACGCAGGAGCCCTGATATTCGAGCATTTGTGCAACGCTTACAAAACCATGCTATATCCCACATACCTTTTACCCAATATAACTACTCCACTTCAATACAAGCCTTTTATCCTGAAATACACAATTGCGCAACTAAAAAATAACTGACTGATGGCTTTGCGCAACTAAAGCCGTCAAGACCGAAAAACTGCCTCTAGAGATTGTATTAATCAACATAAGCACATATTTACAATATTTGGTAGTATCGAACAGAACATGCCAGCTTGCTTGCTAAATGGTCTATATAAAAAAGCTCCAGTTCTTTTAAGCAACTTATTACATCCTTTCAGATTAGTTGGCAGGCAATTCTAGAAGACGCTTTAGAACTTCGTCATCGGTGGGGTTCCCCTCTCCTTTAATGGTTTCGTACGCAGGAAAGAGCACGGTCTTTTCGATTTCCTTGTACTTCCCATCAGCGACATAAATCACATCGCCTTGCCTGGAGGCATCGGCCATTAGATAGGCAGCAGCGCGTGCAACCACCAAAGCGGGTTGCGGCACATGTGAGATCCCTCTCATGAGGCCCTCCAAATCTGGGAGGACGTTGCTCGTTGTCCATGATGGCATCAGAGTATTGATGCGAATGGGAAGCCCGGCAACATCTGCGATCCGTGCAAAACCTCTGCCGAAACCGAGGACGCCATGTTTGGCCGCGGCTACATAATTCGGTTAGTATAGCCAACTTCTGCCAACAGCTAAGTGCTTTGCTTCCCACTCACAGTAATCGACAGCTCGAAGGGGCTGTAACCCGGTGCTAGATCCCATAAGAACAATGCTACCCCCTTCAGGTTGACCCTTGATGTAGTGAACAGCTAGAGAAGTTGTGTTGATGAGGCCTCTCAAACCAACTTCCATGAGTTCGTGTGATGGTTCCTTTAGATTACCCTGGTCATCTGTCTCAAGGGCCAAGTAGTTGGCACGGGGACCGATACCGGCATTGGCGAAGACGCAATCGATGCGACCAAAATGCTGCTTCGCTTTCTTGAATAGTGCAGTCAGGTCATCCCAGCTGGCTACATTAGTCTTCACAAATAGAAAGGCAGGCGTTTCTGTCGACTCAGAGGCCGCTGGCGGATTGATATCGCCGCTGACCACTGATGCTCCCAGTGAGAGCAACAGTTTGACTGTAGCCAGGCCAATACCTGACGAGCCGCCTATAGGACATACGTTGGTCAGCCCGAGCCAAGCATAATTACAACAGGATCACAGCACAAAGAGGTGAGTCGGCCGTACCTGTGAGGACAACAACTTTCCCTTTGAGGCTGCTCAAATCCTCGTCCTTGATGATAAATTCAGACATGGTGTTGAGATAAGATAATATCTCTAGAAATGGTGGAGGCAATGGGACAAGAGGAGGTCAGGAAAATGTGATTGATGAATGGTCGGAGGATTGAGATCTTGGAAGGAAGACAAGCAAGGGGGGGAAGAAGTCACAGCCGCCTATCACATATAGATTTATAGTGACAGACTGGCGGTGTTCCTTGTCCTCTGCATGAACAGGGGGGAAAACCGTTATAACCCCCCTTTGCCTGGGAAGCGGTGGTGAAACAAGCTTAGCTTGGCCTGTACCCCACACGCATACATAGGACACAGAGGACTGGTGCGCGGTGTCCGGCAATTGTCAGGTAGCGTGAAGAAAAAGAGTGACATGATTACGGGGTATGCTGCCCAATTTACGCACAAAAGTGGATTGCGCGTCGCTAAACTTTCTTCCATTTTTTTTTTCCACCGCATAATTGTGCCCACAGGCCACTCTCTTATTAAGGGTTGCATCCCGGTGGCATGATGCAGGGGGCACTCGAGTAATGAACCTCAAGCTTTGCATGCAGCAATAAGAAAGCAGTGCAGGGGGGTACTCGAGTAATGAACACTAAGCTTGGCATGCCGTGACGGGTGGTGGAAGGAAAAGAGTGGCACGCTTAAACCCAATTTATATACCAAAGTGGACTTGCGTGTCACTATTTTTCTTCTGCGGCATGGGTTAAAGGAAACTAGAAAGAAATCACCGCTGGTCTGCCGCCATAATGTATACTGTCTGTGACCAGCGGCAGTTTTTTCTCACCCCTTGCTTGGGCCGAAAACAAGAAATGACAAGCGCCGTTTTATTTTCACTACGGTCTCATCCACGCCGATCCTTTTAGTCTGAAGGTGAGAAGTCGTTCTATACTTTACAACTCTTTTTCTCCTCTGCAGCTTTTCAACCCTTCAACTCTTCATCTTATCCATCTTCTCTTCATCTACCTCAGCTAGAAGACTCAGCTCGTCTGCCATCATGGTTCAGCCGGCGGGGGACGGCGTCCAGCTTCTCTACGCTTCGATAGTGCTGCTTGTCTTAACTTGGCTCACATTCATCTTAAGGATATCAGTGCGGATTTGGCGAAATGCCTCGGGCTGGGACGACATATTAATGTTTATAGGCCTCGTACGTGCATAACTAACATAGACTATCCTCTTCTAAATAACCCCCGGCAAAATTTCTAATGCTTCGCAGCTTCTCTTCTCGGTGACAGCTTCCCTATGCATTGTCTGCTGCTATCTCGGATCTGGGCAGCTTGCTGTCAATCTGTCTGCGAGTGATAGAATGCACGGGACCAAGGTGTGTACTCCCTCCCTCTTCGATAGCTACTTGAATAAAGTGAGACTGATCCTTGGCAAAGAACTTTTTCATCGCCGAGTACTTCTACTCCTCTAGCACTGTCTTCATCAAGAGCAGCATCGCCATAACTCTATATCGGATTGCCGATGCCCGCCGTCGTTATAAGTGGACTATTTGGGCCGTCATAATCGCCACGGCTGTTTCCGCCATCGTCTTCATAGTCGGCATTTCCAATATTTGCCATCCCATCACTACTCTATGGGGCGAAACTACTACCGGTTCATGTAATCTCGAGTTGAATAGCGATGTTAGCTTCTTCTTTTCTGCTATCGAGATTATAACAGATTGGACTTTGGCAGTTTTGCCTGCGGCCTTGTTGTGGAATATTCAGATGAAGAGTAGGGTCAAGTTCTCAGTGGCTATAATTCTTGGCATGGGTGCTTTGTATGTCCTCCCCTGACAGAAAATAGCCCCACTTATACCGTTTTGCCACTACTGGAAACCTGGTTATACGAGCTAGCTAACCCTTTAACAGTGCAAGCTGCGCGACAATCGTCCGACTTCGCTATCTAACTCTCTACAGCAACCCCACAGAATTCATGTTCGGCACCGGCAAGATCGGCCTTTGGTCCATTATCGAAGAGGGCATTGGCATCATCGCAGGCTCGCTGCATGCTCTTCGCCCTCTCCTCTCTCTCCCTATCTTCGGCGGAACCTCCAGTGGTGGCACCTCGGGTTCCTCTTCGGCCAATAAATTCATGTCTTCAAGGAGTGGACATCAAGATAGACGTGCGGACATCAACATGGATACGTTTCAGCAGCTGGGAGATACAGATGGAGATGGGGAAAGCTCCAAACACATTTTAAAGGAGACGAAAGTTACAATGACAAGAAGCAATCGAGCTATTTCGCCAGGAGCGTATGATCGAAGTCAAGTCCTGGGGTGGAAGCAGAGCAATTATGAGAGTTGATTGAGAATTAATTCTTCGAATAACAAATGATTTTTTTAAATAGAGTGACTTACAAAAAGAAGAACCAGTTACTGGTTTGCCTTTAGATTTTCAGATATGCTCACAGACCTAATCTTCTGTCTTTACGGTTTTGATCAAATTGGATATTGGCACGCAAAGACAATTTAAACGACGTTCTTGCGTCTACTAGTTTTAGCCAGCTGAACCATTATCACGATCAATTCTCCAATGCAAATGCATTTTCTAGGATCAGTTGAGGCTCTTTCAGCAGAACTACATAATAAGCAAGTATATATATATATATAAGGGGCGGGGGCGGGGGGCAAGCTTGGCTGGCTGGAGAGCGCGTCCATTGGGAGCCGTTCTGTCGGACAAAAAGGAACATCTTTGACTATGTTATAGATAGGTAGTAGTAGGTAGTAGTAGCACGCCGGATTACCATAAGTGGCATGGTCCAATGTTCCTCGCCTTCACGAGTGTAATATTATAGCCCCGCTTATGCAATTTAGAAGCTGTCGACGTTGGCTATGTAGTCTGCATATACCTCAATTGCCTTTGTCCCTAGACCGTTTTGGCTTTAAAACTTTTGCTTCTAGGTTTCTAGTTGAGAGCCTTGCTTACTTTTTGTCGAACTACGTAGTTCTTTGTTAATTTTTCTCGGCCGCGATTCTGGCGATTCCGGCGATTCCTAAGTAGCTTAGTCTTGAGTAGGCCGAGTTCAGCCATCGTGATTAACAGCTAGTCTACTCCATACCGTACATGTCTTTAATCTATTTAAAACCGCTTAGATTAATCCTTCAAGCCGCTAGAGAGCGGTCCTTTAAAGGCAAAGGCAAAGGCATAGTCCATCAGTCAACATGGCCAGAGTTATCAGGAATTCTCAAGCTCAAACCCCATTCCTCCCCCTCTACATAAATCTCCTGTACCGTGTTCCAAGGGTTGGCTACTCATGGAGACTCTGTGTCCTGATCGTGCTGACCTTTACTGCCCCGAGCGGCAATTAAAATTCCACATTTGCCACTGCCTAACGAAGTATATCCCTTAAAATTGGAGAGAAAAAGCTTATCTACTTGACCATAGAATTCAGACACAGTAGCAAAAGCTTCCGGGACAACATTTACCAAGCTTTACTATGGCTCGCAATGAGTACTAGCCATGGGGCCGACAAAACCTGGTTTGCCCAATTAGTTACGAAGCGGGCACTGCTTTTTGAGCAAGAACTCCGCGCCTGCCCCACCCTGTTTCGGGGCAAGTAAGTAGCTGCCAAATCTTATGTTTCTTACTCAACTCCTGGTAGCCCGTTGCTCTCAAAGTGTCTTGTGAGCTTTGCTACTAGTACCGTATTTCCATTGGCACCGCTTATTGCGGTAGCTTTCCGTGAATAGACGTAGAAAGCCAAAAGAATTATTAGGCTAACATGGCTTGAAGAATAGACATTTCATTTTTTACGAAGCGCCTTAACCAGTTTAGATATGTACATATAGCCCCATTTGGCACGTTACAAATCTTGCAGCAGCATATTGTAATTTCTTCTTCCTTTTTTCTCCTCCTGTTTTCTTTATATATATATATATATTTTCGAATAAAAGCAATATAATTATTGGATTTAAGAACGCATATATAACTTATGTGTTAATCACGACTTTATTTTCATTGCCTGTATATTCGTAAGTATAGCAGAAGTAACTTGAGTCGATGGCTATATCTTAGCCCGCATTGTCTGTATTTTTCTGATAAGTGGTTTCAACTTCCTGGGGCCTCTTTTAGCCCTATATCCTTTACTAGATCTACTTACTGCTCTCTTCAACATTCCAGACTTGTGTAAAACTTAAACAAAGCTGCTTGGTATAGATCAAATTCTATAATATTACCGCGCAATCTGCATTTCTACTGCTCTCTGTCTATTAATTACATAGTTAATCAAGTTTATACGACATCTAATGTAAGAAGTGTGCTAAGCAGCCGCTTGGCTTTTAGTCAATGTTTCCATTCCCCCTGTAATTCATTTGCAGCACCGTTATAGTATGCAACTTAAATTACTCTTAATCCCTAGTCCCTTCACAGGTCTGGGAACTCGCCACACTATCAGCTATAAGTAAGCAAGACGATAAATGGGGACTACTGCCAAAATGATCTCTTCAGGTGCGCTTAGTTACACGAAGGTTCAGATAATGGCGGCTAGAGTACCTGCAAGAAGAGTTTTAAGTCACTGACCTCAAGTGGCAAAATCTAATTCATCAAATTCTTAGCTTATGTTAAAGACAGATTGGAGGGATTCCACTTTTATCAACACTTTCCTGTGATCAGCCACTATCCGAGGCCTTCAGGAAGAGGTCGGGAATAGTGTGAAGAAGTCAGTCACGTTATTGAATCGAGAGATGTCAAACCCGCCACTGTCTATACATTTTTGAATCAGCAGACCTGAAAAATGCCTACAAAGATTTATGGGATCAGGAACAGGTTGGGGGAGTAGTTCATCAGTATCCCGGCGTAAGGCAGCCTCGTTATTAGCAGCTAATCATCTAGTAAATAGGCCCACATATCTGAAAATCAACACTCTTTGAGCAAACTAGGCAGATAGCAGTAGCAAATATCGTGTCGGTCTAGCCCATTCTCTATTCCACAGATGACACTCGATCAACCTTAACAAAATAGAACATGAAATTCACATGGATATAAAATTCAACGATTTACTGTGTTTTAACTTTTTTCTCAGTTTTTTTCTGCATTGAGATTGTTGGAACTAAGCTTAAGCAATGCTTGACCTGTCAATCAGAAGCTGTTGACATTAACTTTTATCATTAATCCACGCATGAAGAACTCTCACACGCTGAAATTTGGAATCATGACCCTAACAGTCAACGTAACCGTCAGCTTACCTTGAATCCCTTATTACTCATGAACTGTGCGTATAATACGCCCGCAGATGCCTCTAATTTAGTTAACGTTTTCCACGTGAGCGGCATACCATTAATGGCAACACTGTATTCGTCCATTCAGCTTATAGTGAATAGCGATAATGCAATTGCCAACACAATTTCTTCGACAGATCCCTCTATTTGACAAAATGATGACACAATCCCTCGAGAGTTTTAAAACAATCAATTTGTCTGGCATATGGTTGATAGCTGCAGCTATATATATCGTCTCATTCATTATCTATCGCCTCTATTTTCATCCTTTGTCCGGAATTCCCGGTCCGAGGCTTGCCGCAATTACTAGCTGGTATGAAACCTACTATGACCTTTTCAAGACACCTAGCGGACAGTACTGGAACAAACTCGACGAACTTCATAAAGAATACGGCCCTATCATACGTATTAATCCAGATGAAATTCAAATTCACGACCCAGAATTCTATAGCCAGATTTATGCCGGCGGAGCAACCAAAAGGCATCGGTATGCACGCAGCGTTTCGGGCAATGGATCACCTGGATCCATGGCTTCAGCTGTTTCTCATGATCTACACCGTCTTCGCCGGAGCTCATTGAATCCATTCTTTTCAAGATCCGCAGTCCTCAGACTTGAAGAAAGAATCCAGAGTAGGGTTAGGATTCTTTGTGAAAGACTATCCAGCTTTCTGCAAAGGGGAGAAATAGTTGACATGAGTGTGGCAATGACATCGTTGACCTTGGATATTATCACAGAATATTGTAAGTCTACTGAATGTAAGTTATTACTCAAAAGATTATCACCTGCTAAATAGGGCAAAAGCATTTGGCGAATCTTGGAATCTTATGGATAGCGATGACTTGAGTTATAATTTCATCAAGGTGATGAGAGGAGGCTTTGAGACACTCCAGGTTCGAAAGCTTTTTAATTCAGCTATTCGATTGGTTCCACCAAGTATTCTAGCTTGGTCTAGTCCAAATATGAAAGTCTTTCTCGAATTTAAAGATGTATTGCCCTATTCCCGATTGTTAAGAAGCTTATGCTGATTAATTATGCAGAGATGCTTTGAAACATGTCGACTGATCAAAATCGCCCATAACGATACGAAGGCAAATTCGACAACGAAGCAAACGCAGATAAACCTCTTCACAGAGGCACTAGACAGGCTTCCGGAGGAGGAAATAGAGACTCAAAGACTTGCAGACGAAGCTCTAGTTCTTATCACAGCGGGTTCTGAGACAACTAGCAGAGCCTTAGCAACAATCATCTACCATGTACTGAGAAACCCACACATTCTCTCTAATTTGCGACAAGAACTCGACGCAGCCATACCAGATGCTAACATGGAGGTACCATATTTGGCGCTTGAGGCTCTACCATACTTGGTTTGACTTTTCATAAAGGTTTTTTATTGAATGATAATTTGTAACTGACATTCACATCAGAGCGCCACAATCAGAGAATCGTTGCGTATTAGTGCATTAGTGCCAAATCGCTCTCTCTTGACCGCGGATGAGCCGCTGCAATATAAGCAATGGAGCCTCAAACCTGGAGTGAGTATTGTTATGGCTACTATTAACCTGGTTCTGTGGATATACATCAGGCGATGTAGTAATAGTCTAACTCCTGCGCAAGACTGCTTTCTGTATGAATACTTCGAAATATCTCCTCGATGCCTCCATATATAATAACCCTACTATGTTTGATCCCGAACGCTGGCTCGGTGATACGCAGAGAACCCAGAAATTGCTTCATCATTTTGCCCCGTTTTCAAAAGGCCACCGAGGCTGTATTGGAATGAAGTGAGTTTTGTGAATCTTATACTGGGTATAGCTGACGATCTTTGAGTAGTCTTGCATACGCTGAGCTATATCTCGTTTCTGCCTATATTATTAGGCGCTTCGACATGCGCTTGTACGACGTAATCAGGGAAAGGGATGTGGACACTGTACGAGATGCGTTTATTGGATTGCCCAGTATAGAATCAAAGGGTGTGAGAGTCGAAATAATTCGTAAAAGGAATTAAGCACAAGATAATGTAGCTATACACCAAATGCAAAGTTATATGACACCGTATGCTCCTATGCGCAGCACTGCATGAGTTTCCGATTTCAGGCACAGACAGTGCAGTCTAGAGCCACATGTTTGCAACTACCCATTGAGTATACCTATTGTAAGATGCTATCTCTCAGAACATCTTTTGACTCTTGACTACAGTCGGGGGGCGTTATTTTACCGTGCTTATCCACTATATTATAGTACTTGATCACTATATTACAGTGCTTCTTTACTATAATATGGCGCTTATCCGCTATAATATAGCATTTATCCCCTATAATATAGTAGTCACTTGCTATAATTATTTAATTAACTAGTACATGTACTTGAAATGCTCAAATAAATCTTACAATTACATCTATGCTAGCTGTGAATGGATAAATTCCACTATTGTAAAGATTAAATGAGCCTGCTTAGGTACTGGATAAGCCGTCCCTGTAGTTATATGGCTCACTAATAACGTAGCGCAAGATGTCAGTATGCATGATTAGAAATTACAGCATACAGCTATTTACGGCTCTTGAAAATATCTTGGACAGGTTCCAAAAGCATATTCTACTCGCCTTGTTGTCGAAGACTTTTCAAGATACCATCAATATTTGCAGGTAGCTCGGAGCTTCGTATTTTTGGTTGATTGCTCATCTATTCTCCAGCAGACAATTCAATCTGCTTTAATGACTCAGATATACGGGAACTGTGACCAGACTATCGCGGCTACTTCGGCAACCAACGGAAGAGTTGGATGTTTCTGTGATAGATTAAATGCACAAGTTTTGTCAGTATCAGAAGCGAGAATGTGCACTTAAAATATTTTGCCAGTAACGCCTCTTTAAGTCATGAAAAATCTTCTCGCCACTCGTTCGACGGGCCATTCCAGAGCGATATTTGCCAAAGTGGATTCTCTGCTTTACCTCCGCGTAGGTATAACGTCTACATATCGTGATTTTCATCTTAAGCGAAGATACACACTTCGCTCTGATCGGATAGAGCTTCCAGATCGGTACTCATCCACGAAACTCACTATATCCAGTGATAGGCTGATGGATATAGAAGGGTCATCCAGGCCGTTTCAGAAGAGAGATATGTTGCTGGGATGTGAGTTGAATAGATTGATAGAGAGCTGGCATAGTATCTTGATCTCAGCACAAAGGCTCCGCCTTGGTCATGGGCGTCTGGCGTGGGCAAAATTTCTGGTACTATCCCCGGTTACAGTTGCGAAGCAGAATGATGTTACAAAGGATCATGGATTGCTCAAGTGATCTGCAACAATGTAGAATGACTTTCTCTCTGGACTGTGCCACCGGATCCTCAAACGTTCAGTGCAATTAATACCTTGAACAATGTTCAAATCTCCAGTCAGATTTTTTTACTAGTCATATGGATCTATTACGACCCATTAACCCTATATTAGGTAACTGCTTAGATACTTAAAATCCCAATCTAGGCAATTGCAAATAATGATCACCACGTCACTGGCGTTTATTTAAGTGCTTACTGGCAATGCTATGGTGATTATGGATATAAACATTAGCGAGGCACTGGTATCAAATGGAAGAGACTGGATACAGAACTTCACTGCTGTAAACACACTTAGATACCACGAACAACTAGGTGACATTTTCAAGAAACCGACTTCTTGTTATCCATCGTATTTCAAATCCGGCAACCTCCTACATTAAACAAAACTTGGCATAATCTGGTGAGAGGTTATTACAGCATCCAACTTATTCAAGTAGTCTACCTCATAATCAACAGCAAGGTCATCCTGAATCCATATCTGCTGGAGAATGTTTTGTAGTCCATGCAAGCTCATCAAACTCGAAGTCTTCATTGCACTGTCAACATGCTCCAGGATTTTAATTCTCTGCTCATCCGTCCGAGCCTCGCATCCAATAATCAGCAGTGGAAAAACCAGATTGAAAGCTTCCAAGTCGTCGAGCAATGCATACGCCCTCTGAACCATTGCATCGATTTGGGGTGATGTCCCTGAAAAGTTCCGCGATGCCCTTTTGAGGTAAATTAGAGCACCTAGTTTGAACAGCTCTATTATAGCCATCCAAGCTGTGCTCACGCTGCGCAGGTTATCCAATATATCCTCTGGTGCGAATAGGGCAATATTAGTTATCGTCGTTTCGAGGCAACGCAGGAAATTTTCGTATTCGTCGCTGTGGTATACTGAATCTGTCGGGTTTCGTACCATCTCGAACATAATATACAAATATCGAAGAATTTCATGTGAGCAGTATGATACGTCTTTGATCTACCTAGTATTAGATAAATGGTGACGCAGAAATGAGTTTGCACACTGTTTCGCCTTACCTTTCGTAACTGGCAAGTACCCTGGCCAACAGGCACAGAATTTTCAATTCCTTCAATAAGGTCTTCATGCATATACCAGTGTCGGATGCTGAACCGGGCCATGACCATATGATACTCTACCCAGCCTAGAAGTCCGGAAAATTCTTGTTGAAAATGTTGACCATTAATGCAAGCGTTGTCGATTAAATATTTGGCCTCGCTTAAATGACCTAGAATGCAAAATCCACTTTAGAAGTGCCCTTGAAGAACCGGCCACCTATTTCTCAACAAGGTAGATTAAGAACTAATGCAGCAAACCAAATAAATCGTTCTCGGTCAAGTAGAAAAAAAAATGGGCTAAGAACTACTTACAGTACCACAAGGATACTTCATTTGGCATTCCGAGCATCTTGAGCGATGGTAAGCAGTTGCTCCAAAAATAATTTAGATCCAATCTCGAACGTACCTCAAGGTGGCACAGTATCATGCTAGCCGCAATATGTTGAACTATCATGGGAACTTCGATACAGGGAATGCATGATGTGATCAGTGTACGGAGGGCGCGAGCTTTGAATTGGTAAAAATCTGCTTGCAGACCATTGCGGTGGAACGATGAGAGCGCTAAAGCTGATTGTACTACAGCCATCGACGATTGTGAGCTGCCTGAAAGAGCGAGACGCATCAAAAGACCCAAAAATTCGTTTTTGTCAGGTTCAAAAGTAGCCAATGTGGAAGACGCCGTATAGACAACTACAAGAATTAGCTTGGTCATATTCCACAATGTAAGTCTTAGACTTACAGTGGTCAAGCAGTTCTCTTTCTTCATAAGCTAGTTTGATTGGGAGCCATGATAGCACCATCGGTGGATCGACTCTTCGGAAAACCAATCTCTCATGATTAGCAAGCCCTATATTTGGAGTATTAATTGGGTGCTTAATAAACCGAGTCTATGAGAGAGTCAACCTTGATTCATCCGTAGGAAATAGTGGGGCTGGATATCCCATGCTGTTGTATTTACAAAGGAAATCTGGGAGACACTTTTTGCGGTCCCAAATCTATCTTGAATAGAATGGATTAACTTCGCTTCGTGTTGGTAGTCTTCGGCCACGACAATCGCAACCCATACCGACATGGTCTATTAGACTTGGCGCACCTGGAACAACGTGGGCGTTCGCGGTTACAAACGGCTCTGGAATCTGCAGTGCTTGAGTAAGTAAGTGGTGCACTTCCTCAAACAACACAGGGGACAGTACCTTTACAAGTCCAGCACTCATTCGAAAGCATTGTGGACTGATTGATTTCTTTCCTGTTTATGTTGAGAGATATAAGCAAAGAGTTGCTATGTTTCCTCTTTTCTAACACTCGCTGTAATGGGACGGATCACAGTTCTAATTACTAATACACCAATTCCTCAGCCCTCTTGCCGCTTTGAGAAAATTGGCAACTTTTTTGTCTCTTGGCAATATAAAGTGGATCTTCCCAGGAAGCACACCATGTATTGGCATTAAGATAGATTTGAAATCAGGAAAAACAAGCGAAGAAGTCTCAAGGTAGATATATAAATATAAGCACTACTACTGGTATTTTGAGTCCATTAACTTTCACAGTAATCTTACAATCCTCATCTCAGTCTTTATAAATCTGACAAACTATTGTAATGTCTTCCTGGGTGATTACTGGAGTCTCACGCGGCCTCGGCGTAAGCTTTTAGCACAGCTATATACACAAGAACGTATAATTAATATATGCACTCCATCGTCTAGTTCGAGTTCATCCGCCAGCTCTCTGAAAACCCAATCAACACTATATTCGGCCTCGTTCGTGACAAAGCAGCTGTCGAGTCCAAAGTCACCGCTGAAATCGGCAGGAAAAATATTCACATCATTCAGGCTGACACCACGGACCCATTGGCATTGGAGGTACGCTAATAAATATATAACCGAAATTGAAGTCGAAACTAACCAAAAGGTTTCGTAGAGAGCAGCTCAGTATGTTTCTGAGAAAACCAATGGTGCCCTCGATTATGTTATAGCCAATGCCGCACTCCAATCCAAGACTGCGTTGGTTGGCTTTGATACTCTGTAAGTTCTGCGCGGGGTGACAAAAATAGATGAGATAGTTGACTTGAGATTAACTCTTGAATAGGTGCCGCGATCCAAAGGGTCTTGAACAAGATGTTATTGACCACTTCCAAGTCAATACTATCGGCGCCATCCATCTTTTCAATGCTTTCATGCCTTTAATCTTAAAAGGTAAGGCAAAGAAAGTCATTGCCATCTGCACGGGTATGTCGGACCCTGAGATGACTCCCAAGGCTGATATCTACCAAGCCACATCCTATGCAATGAGCAAGGCAGCTCTTAGTATGGCCGTAGCCAAGTTCAGCGCCTTGTACCGTGAGAAAGGAGTCCTCTGCATGGCAATTTGCCCTGGTGCCGTAGACACCGGCAGTCTTAATATCAGTATGTAGCTGTCTTGAAAAATGAAGTAGAATGCTTTTTGCTAACGTATTTATAGAGACAGAGGAAGAGGAACAGTTGGCGGTAGCAATGTTTGGGAAATTTAAGCAGTATTCACCCACCTTCGAAGGGCCTACGAAGCCAGAAGACAGTGCCAAATCGGTTTTGGCGCTCATCGATAGGGCTACTGTTGGCGGTGGTTATGCAGGCGTCTTTCTCTCTCATATGGAATCAAAGCCGTACCTTTAAGGTAGTTAGCAGCATTACCGTTGGGATCTTCTCAAAATCTGCCAAACCTTTTTTAATATGTATTATATGTATTAGTTCAATATCTGTTGAGTTGTAACGCCACTCATTGCATATTTAACATAATTTCCGGCATTCCACTAGCATGAGATGCTTGAAATACTCCAGTATCTGGAACTAGCAGAGGATTTAAAAAGGAAGCGTTGAATATGTACAACCAGTGTGAATTCCTAACAGGGATGAACAGCTGTCAATCTGTACCGCGATGCACAAGAAATGGTAGTCAGTATCGATTGCCGCTCCCTCCTCAATTCTATTTGCAATACCAAGAGATACAATAGGACAAACTTTCATTACTTGAGATACACTCTACAAATTTTGGATTGTGGGAGAGCAAGGCACACTACCGCGCTAACTAGCTTGTGCTGCTGGCAGTGATGTGACTTTTTTGACTTTTTTTTTTTTTTTTTTTTTTTTTTTAACAAAAATTTCCATTTAACACTTCTCAAGTCCGTATTTATCTACTGGTTTTGGGCGATCGGCTTGGAAATATTTTGAAAGACTATAGAAAGCCCTATAAAACTTTCATACAAAGAGATTCAGGCAAGCAACTCTTTGCTACTTATGTTTGAGAGCTTCAGATACTTGATTAGGACGCTTCGTGTGCACGAATACCGTCATGTTCGATGCAATCTCCCCTCACATGGCTATATGATTAGACTTTAGCTTTTTATACATTGCAGCGGCCGGAGATTAGTTTATGGAGCTTTCGTTTGGTAATATCCCAGTGAGCAGTCTTCGCGAGCCGTCTAAATTAGAACAAACTTCAGATTTCGCAAAGCAATGCCTCAAGTAGCTTTCCAACTCCTTTTCCAATTGTCGATAACTCAGAAGTTCTGTAGGATGTGGCAAGCATGGGACGAAGAACTCTCACTAGCTGGTAAATACAGCTATTATCATAAAACAGCCTCCAGTAACCTTATCAGTTAATAGAGAACTATGTATACTAAACTACAATTATGCACTAGATATGATGGATTAGATATCAAACATGGGGATATTTTCGTAACAGCACTAAGCTAGGTATTCGATAAAGCTGAGAACTCCTGTATTATCCGTGAGTAGGCGTGCCAAATGTCGGTCCAGCGATCCCTTCCTTGGACTCATATATCCGCTGCAAGAAACAACTCGTTGTTGGAGGCCCCGTGAGAGCAGTCCAAAATGCATAAAAGCTGACACCAGCGCTCGAATTAGGACCGCAAATATAGATTGCCCTTGATCCCTCATCAGCCAAATTAATATACATCCCGTCGGACTCTTGGCTGATTTCAAACTTCAGTGGCCGGCAGGTTGAGCATGCCTGGATGTTGGCCAGTGTATCGAAAGTAAGGGTCTCGCTGTTCACATTGTTGTGAATGAAAGCGACCCAAGTCTGGTCTTCTGTTCCAGTAACGGCTGAGGCAGCTACTCGGGATTGCATGATTGTCAGGTAACCCTCGGGAGTGAGACCCATACGAGGAGCTGTGGTATTGGCTCCTGAAATTGTGGCACCCTGAACCTTATTGGTAGAGCTAAAATCGCGGTTCAGGAGGAAATTGCCCGTGAAGAAGTTGTCGGCTGCCGGGCGCACGTTTCGTATGTAAAAGTACCCTGTTGGAGAGGCAGAGGCGATGGTTGTGAATGTAGATGTTACCACTGATGCTTGAGTAATAGTTGTCGGAACAACAGTCGTGCTGTCAATCGTTGTAGTCTCCACAACCTCTGGTAGAGTTATGGTTTGATAAGAAATAAGAGTGTGCGTAGCCTCAGGCGCCGTCGTTGTTCGTTGGTCTGTTTCTATGACTGTAGCTGTTCTTGCTGTCGCCGTCACGGAAGTTGTTGAGATAGGGATCGTCAAACAAGCACAACCGCTAGATATCTTACTCGAGCCATATGACTGAGTGATTCGTTGCGAGAGAGGTGTTGAGACAGCGCGTCCCTGCACCGCCGCGGCAGTTACAGTGACGAACTCCGTCGTGAGTGATGTGTCGGTCACAATGCTCGTTTCAGTGTGTACGTTTGTGATCGTAATGGTCCGCGTCGGAATCAACGTGTCGATATGTGTTGTGTAGATTGTGACAGTTGGAGAAACATTAGTGAAGATCGTAGAGTATGCGGTATTCGTTGGTGTAACGGTCTCGACTATGATAGTAGAGGCTGGTAAATTAAGATACTTGCTACAGAAGGGCAGCGCTTCGGGCAGGTTGGACGGCGTGCGGAGCAAACGGAGGAAGTTGTCTGCATTGCAAGACGCGCGACAACCAAGGGTAGGATTTGCTTGAGCGAGAGGAGCTGCTCCTAGCAAGACTGCCAAGGACAACGACAGTTGGTTCATCTGAGGCCACATTACACGCGTTAGGTAGAGGTTTGCAAAATTAACAAGATAGGGCATGCATTGATGATGAGGACATGCTTATATGTATTGTGTAAAAGTATTTGATGGCTACAGGGGCGGTTTGCCAATGTTACACTAATGCCTTCTCCATGTGCGCTTTTCAATACCGAAGTGATTCTACTTTAGGTTAAATAAACTACTGGCTTGGCGGATACACTAACAATGTCCTCAACCAATAAAGCCCAAACTTTCAAGCTCAAGACAGCTCTGTTTGTTCAGCTAGAGGGGCGAAATGGGGAATATTGGTTTTATTGTGGGCCTAATTTGGCCAGAGGCATGATTACATATGGTCTGAGCTGAGCCCTATTAATTACTAAAGGCAGTTACGGCCGCTTTTAGAGAAGTTAGGCAGCTCTTTTATACTATCCTTCCATTACCAACATGTCTTTTTTGTGATTTGTGTAAATGTTCCATATGAATGCAGCTGGCTATACCACATGTAACAGCTGAGTTAATAAAATTTGCAACTTAAAGGATATAATTATTGTAGGGGAGGGTATGCTACAAAATTTTAGATTATACATAGAGTAGATTGTTTTTTTTTTTTTTTTTTTTAAATTAACATATTACTTATATTTTTAGCTCAGTAATTTCTGTCGACTTTCTCTCACATTCCCATCGCTTCGTCAAATAATTATATGACACGACATTAGGCCGTTTGTAAATATTTGATGACCCCCTAAGACCGCACTTGCGAGAAAGAGCCTGGTGATGCTCTAGTCTATCATCTTATTCGGCCTCTCCTCGCATTCTTCGCCACCATTTACTCTGCTCGTCCAGTCCTGAACCACTGACGATGAGCCTCCACTTCTGTAAAAACCATGTAGAGCACTCCCAATTTCTCTTGTCCCTAACTACTGCCTCAGAACTGTCGTTTGCCCCTTGAGCAACTCCCCAAACCATCAAGCCTTCGGATTCAATATCGCGCTTCAGTTCATCTTGGTCGAATGCAGGCGGATCCATGCATAACAGTGTGATAACTCTATCCCGAAAGATAGGAAACGGGATTGTATCGAGATACAACTCATGTGGCTGCGAGAGTTGGAGTTGAGTGGGAGCTAGGTCTGGCGTCACGGATGTAGAAAGTTCGAAGCAAAGAGCTTGGCGAGCGGGCTGTTCAACAACGCAGGCTTCCTTGGAGCAGGCTGTATGTGATGGACTCGCGTTTCTCTCATCAGAGGCCACTCTTGTTAACTGTTTATGTAAATACCAGGGCGAGGGAAGTTTTGCAGTCATCTGAGCCAAAGGTAGGGGCACACCAAGGTGCATAGCATTTTGAATTCGAGCTGCGTAGAAATTTAGCTTTTGGAGTTGAAGGTAGTTCATGTATGGCGAAGGGAATCTCATCGTTTGTCTCATAGAGATATTGAGACATCTTTGAGGGGGAGGAGTTTGGGCTGAAACAATATCGCCAAGAATTGGTCCATTTCCAGCAGTGAGATCAGAGCCTGTAGACAGGGAGTCGAAAATAAAGTCTGGAAGATCGGGTGGACAATTTTCTTGTGGATATGGTGTAGATGAATAGAAAAAGTCCCAGACCGGATCGGAATTTGAAGCGTTATGTGCGGTCGAAGCATCAATGCTGTTACTGGATGCCTGTGGCTGCAATGACTTCTTGCGATCTCCTAGGCTTAACCTTTAGTTAGGATCATAACTGGTGGCCACTAAGTACGTACGGTATCTACGTTGAGCCTCGCGGTTCTGCTTCCGTCTGCTTTCTGTCACGACTCTCTTCTGCGTTTTCTCCTCAGTAATGGTGGGTAAGCCTCGTTTTGTACTAGGCAGCTTTAGAGTACGCTTAGGCATCCTGATTATGTTCGCTTGCTGCAGTCTTATTCTGCTATATATGGCGCAAGCAGATAAGCAGCCAGAAGAAAATAGTTACGAGAGCAGACAAAGTGAAGACGACAAAAGTAAGCCAATTTAACGAGGGATCACTATTTGCAGAGTCAATGACCCCACCGCTAGTAGAAATCACCACCCGGACTTACGCGCTACTCTTATTGGCAGGCAACATTAATAATACGACCATAAGCCGACAAAAGTAAGCCCTTCCAATCCTCCAATATTAGGGCCTGAAGATAAGCCAGAGCAGCAATACAAGTTAGCTCTTCCGGGTGGTGTGATTCGAGCGTAAGCAATAATAGAGACGAAGTTTGTCGAAGCGCTCGACTCCATAGCATCACAGTCAATCATCGGGCCTAACTCTAGGCAATTTTCAGAAACGACCCTGTACATAACCACAAATCATATCTCCTGTTCTACAAAAGCCAATAATTAGCTTTTATAACTTATATCTCCATTAGATGTTTTTTTTACATCAACCTACCAAAGTTCGCTCATTATAATCGAGCTTGCCGCATACATCTAATCGCAGACTCTCCCTCCATTCCCCTAGCTTCCGACATTTAATAAGGCAATTCTCTTACTGTATCCGTTCTTCTACATTATTCCGGTCTTAAAAAGCTTATTTACTAACTATGCCGATGATTTGACTCAATTGTGGTTTTATTTTTCTGGTTCTACGCCGCTTTTTCGACTTGCATTTACCTCTCGAAGTCAGTTAGCCTTAGCAATCTAACAGAACCGCTTGATGCTCAATTCTGCATGTTCCCTGTGTAATCTGACGAACAAGAGATAAAATTGAATGGGTAATCTTACTTCGTGGATTCAAAAGGATTGGACATTTTATTACACTACATAGTGATCATTTTAAGACAAATCCTCGACGTGTTTCAATCAACTCTATAGATTTTTGCAAGATTCAATTAGCTTGGCTTTAATGTTTTGTATATAGCCTAACCAACTAAGGTTATTATTTAGTGAATGTATATTTTTTGGGCTGAGAAGAATTGTTCTATTTCCGTAGGACGGTAGTAAGCTTGGGATGCAAAAACAGTATTTGGTTTACTGCATCATCGCAGGCCTAGCTCTCAGCTTCATTTCCCTATTTGGAGTTAACTAGTTTAGATTTAGCTTGCTTACTACGCAGTCGCAAGAAATTTGGCGTGTGTATATTACTATTCCTGTAGGCATGGGAACCATCAATCAGAAAAAACCATCACGCACTTACCAGTGTATTTGCATGTATCTGCACAAATCATTCATAATGCTTCGTCCATCTAGTAGTAAATGACATTCAACTTAAGCCAAATACATCACAAGGAGCGGAGGAATCTCTTAGTTACTGGTAGATGGAAAATTTGACTCTCGAATGCCGCATATATTTGTATATTATATCCATGCTAACACAGATATCTCAATTCTCTTCCTAACCAATAAACGCAGTTCTCTTAATATCTTCCAAAAGCCTGTGAGTCTTCACGGCTGAATCAAACGTTGCATATCTGCTTGTATCGCCTTGGGCAAAGGCATTATACATTGACGCAACGTTGACTGCGATTGAAGGCACCTTTTCAGCTACCGGGATCCGAAATTCTTGGAAGTCAACAGCGATTATAGGCTGATCACCAATCCGAAGCCGAATTTCTGGCTCCCGATCATGCAAAGTCCACGCAGCTGGAGCAGTAACCATGATCTCGCCTTGTGTACCGGAGATGTACCACCTGATGTCCTTTTCATCGGCAGAACTCTTTGGGCTGCGGAAAGACATCGAGAATACCGTTCCACTGTCGGTAATGCCTTGTAGGAGTATATGATCGGGCGAGGATTTTGGATACTTGGGGTCAGTGATTTTATCCCCTTTGCCTGTGATTTGAACTGTTTTGTACTGTGTTTTCAAAATCGACTGATGGTGTACGATGTCTCCCATAACATAGATGAAACTATCAAGAACTGATCAAGTCAGTACGGAGTAGAGTTCATAAGGATCAAGAAGTGGTACTAACAATGCCCGAAGTGAATATAAAACTCATTCCCGCCGCTAGACATATCCAGATAATACTTCATGTTCTCCGGCCACTTATCCATCGATCGACGGACGGAGCTTGCCACCACAGACGAGTTGATAATGCGGCCAATTTTTCCACTTGAGACAATTTCCTTCAGTTTTTGAATCATTGGGGATGCTCTTGTCTGAACTCCAACGCAAGTCTGCACCCCGGCAGATCTTGCAAGCTCAGCAAGCTCCTCAATCTCGGAAGGGTTGGCAGCTAATGGCCATTCGACAAAGACCTTCTTCCGCTGAAGAAGTGCCGGTCTGGCTAGTTCAAAGTGCTTCTGCACATGAACTGACACAACAATAAGGTCCACATTAGGATCATTTGCAATATCTGTTGCGCTTCCATATGGCTTAGTTGATGGAGGCAGCCTATGAGCTGCTATAGACCGTTGTGCAGACTCGACAGTAGAATTTGCGAGCGCCACAATTTCATATTCGGGCGATTGCATCAGGGCTGGCAGATGCGTAGATGCGGCCCAGGAACCCGGGCCTGAAAACCCATCCGCGGTGGAAAGGCCTATAAGGCCAACTCTGATAGGTGTCATTGTATATTCCGTGGCTTAAACCTTGAGCTGGCGAGCTTCGTTATGCCGAAACTCTCTCTATTCGAAAAAGGGCCTTCAATTTTATAAGGCTTTTTAACAGTCGCCAAGGGATTACACTATGGACCCCACTGTCTTGCATCACGCCTCCAATGGCGTCCCATAGGCGCGTAAGCCATCTCGGATGAACCAGTAAGCCAATTTTCTCTATGTATCAGCCAAAAGGTACTAAAATATTTTATAGCATTATGGGCACATAATGTAAGACCCTTTTCATGACTACCTTGGGTGCTGAGGTTGATGGTTAATGCCCATTTTGGGTGAATGGATATGCAGTGCGACGTTGGCAAGAAAGACATGTAAATGTCTTCGGAACAGCGCTCGCGGTTCAGTGGTAGATTTCAATACTCCACACAAACTAATATTGGTTACGTTCACATCGTAAGGGAACATAATGTCATTCAAGTACCTGATTATGACTTCTGGAGTCGCTTCCAACTTGTTAGCAACAGGAACTGCAATGCATGTCAACCCACTCTCTCGCTTTACGGAGCAATGAGGCGGCGAAAACTCCATTCTTACCCTAGAGTGTGTAAAGAGAAGTGTGATAAGTGCTTCAAAGCTTTGAAGTGTCCCCATCAACTTAACAAGTGAGATGACAGTATCTACAATAAGTAGCAGCAGAGTATGGGGGCCCACAGTCTTACCCGCATAAGATGCGTTTTGCAGTAATCGAAATTATTAAGTTCAGCTACCCTGAACTTCTGTAATAATGAAAGCAACGAATAGAGTATAATGGGTAAGATATAATTAAATTTCACGGCAAAATTGTCCCTTGTACATTAGAACTAGGCAGAAGCATGTCACTAGTTATACTACTAGTCTGCATGGGACCGAATCTTGCAGTGCCAGGAGCTCTGAGGCTGATTATGCTTGTTTTGTATTTCCTGGGCTAAGAATAGCCACCAGCCAGCCAGCACTGTACCTAGAGCATCAGCTGCAACTGGGGCGCACGCCTGGGCTGCGAAATTACACGTTGCAGTCTTTTGCATTCACATCACTCTTAAAGCTGGGAGGCTTCTCCATTTTCATTGCTTCTGACGTCTGAGCCATGCCTGTAACGAGAGCTGCTGCGAACGGGAACACGTCTACTGCAAAGAAGGCTAGCCGAACCTCGAAGGGGGTCCCAAAACCATCACGCGAAAGCCAAAGTTACCAAAAAGGCCAGCCTTAAGAAAGTATATAAAGGGAAAAGCGATGAAAATACAAGGCCCCATCTGAGCGTTGGGTCCAAGGTCCCATTATGTGATAACTTCGGAGGAGAACTATACCTCCATGATGGGACCGAAACGTCATTGAAACAGCTGATGGATATGAGTCGTAATGGGGTCATTGTTTATGTATTCCCGAAGCGTTGGGATGATGATGGTATGAGTCAAGCAACCCAAGTACTTGTCTCATACTCTGCATTAACTTTCCCGGTAGAATACGATATATACAGCGAATTCAATCACGCTCAATTGGACTGGGAGCCGGCAGAAATGGACACGACAGGTATCTCACTAGATTCGGTACCATCAACAGCTGCGTTTTTGAAAGAGAAAGATATGTCGTTGCCTCTTGCCAGCAATCCCAATGCATCTTTGATTAAAGCAATGTCGATTACTTCGTCCACGGGGAAAATGACACAAGGAGCTTTTATTATTTCGAAAACAGGACTTCTTTTAGCACGTACGATTGGAAAGCAAGATAAGATTATGGATGATTTAGATAAGATTATGTTTACACTGATTGAGGAAGAAGACAAAGTATCGGATAATTAGGTTCTCAAAACTTTTGACCCTAATTGTTACTCTATATGTTCAATACCGCCATTTGAACATTATGTTAGAAAATTTATATATAAAACATTTGAGTTTGCTTAACCTCGTTTAATCGCGTTTGCTATTACAGCTTGAAGCTGGTGTTCAGTTGCTTCGCTTTTACAGGCTTTAAACGAAGTAACAAGCAATCTAACCTCAACCTACTAAGGTTTGATATGGTACAGTGCAGACGCAAATATGAGATGTATTCATAGGATGGAAGTCGATGGCAAGTTAAAGATGGCGTTGTTATACCGTAAATCTCTGAATTTCTTATTCTTAAATCTTTATATCTACACTCTTGAGATTCGCACTTCATGATTGAAGACTATTATCTCGTCCCCAGCCGAGCGTATACTTATGAAATGAAAACGTTTTTACGCGCCTCATTCCATAGAGTCCTGCCGGCCAAAGATGATCTCTATTCGCCAGCGAATGGCGAGTCGCTGCCTGATAGGCGGCTCCAAAACTCTCATGTCTTTTCGCGGGTCGCTTTGCTCCCATTCAAGTGAACAATAATTTACTATCATGCCGATACACTTCAATATTTCCGAACTACATATTCTTGATCGAGTTACTTTAAGCACGAATCTCGGCGTGGAAGTTCTAGGCGAGATAGACTCAGGAGATAATACACAGTCCAGTGTATGAGAGGCTAAAAACAAAGCTCATGGCAATCATGGAGCGAAGTTGACTTACATTGCTAGCATTGGGATATTGAGCCTTTATAGCGTCAACCAGCCAAGCTACACCCGTACCTGTAGCATCTATAATGAAGGGCTTAACTCGACCAACCTTGGGCTTATTAAGCGGTAGATAATGGACAGGGCGCCATTAATGCTTATAACCATAAGAGAGGTTTGTGTGTTGACACGAGAATTTTCGTAGATGCGCGGCCCAGCCCATAACTGCAAAGTATCCCTGCCATTACCAAGAATGTCTGAGAAAATAAATGGGTGGGCGATACTTACTAGCTGATGATATTCCTGCCAGAAAGAGGGTCCAGTGCTTAGATGCCACAATCTAGGAAAAGACGCTTCCGCCATGACAAGGGCAAACTCTGTTCGTGGAATGACCCGAGCCTTGAGCAAGTTGCTTGACCCACAGGACCTGGTTTTGGTAAGTTGGAGTGCGCTTGTTGTAGTCCATTGCATATTATTCGCAATACAGCTAGTAGCCAGGCTACTCTCCCCCGTAGTCACATTGGACGAAGTTCATGAAGTGCTTGAGATACGAGTGTCTCTCCATTCGATCCTTCCAATCCATCTTGATCCCAGGTAGCAACATGGCCACAGCCGCTCTTGGACGAAAATGATAAGAGATAGTAAGATGAAGAATGTTGGTTACCATCGCTGCTATATAGGAAAACATCGATGGCTTAAAATAATTGCTGAATATTGTCGAGAACTGAGCTGATGCTGAACCTCCGGAGGGGCGCTCCAAGACCTCATTCTATGGAATTGAATAATACCTGAGAAGGTGCAACGCGCAATAGCTTCACGCATAGCATAAAATCGACATAGTATATAAGTATTATTCAGGAATGCAAAACTCGGGCTGCCGCGAAGTGGTAATCCCTGCAGCAAGCGTCGTACTAGTTGCCTAATAGTGTACATGACCCTTCGCACACAGCTGGTCTTTGTGGTCGCTAAGTCTAAGTCTGACCACCGCTTACGCTAGATTGAAAATTTGAAAAGCAAGTAATCCTAGACTCAATCTTTACTGCGGTAATATATGCATTTCCTGTGTTCACCGTAATTGTGACACATATGGATCTAAATATGGGTTTGGCTTGTACGAAAAACCGGCAGATGCAAGTTCTTCATGGCTTGAGGTGGGGGATGCATAATATCCAACTCTGGAAAAGAAAAATAGCGGAGCCTGATATAAGGTTAAGATGCAAGATTTGGCTACACAATCCTGTCAAGGAGTTTGGTGTGACGGGAGAAATCGAGTGCATGCTAGGAAGGTTGTTCCACCCTTCATTGCACCGCTAGATATGTCCCTTACCATATTTCTCGCGACGGTCAAACTGTTGGCGTTGGCTTAGGCATTTTTTAAATCTCGATACGGCTTAACGTAGAGAACTACGGAATACGGACCCCAATGCTTGCAACACAACACGTATCTGACTTATACTAACTTGATTCTGGCAAGACTATTGGCGATGCAGTTGGCGATGTAGTTGGTGACTGCATGCAGTTGCTACCCCTAGCTCTCGGTCTAGGATTGAACGCCCAGTTCTCTATCATACGGGGAGGGGTACACACACAATTGTAGAATACAGCCAAGGAAGAGGAACCAACGACCAACTTACAAGGTCATTCTTTAATTTGGATAAAGCCAGCCTGCAAGGGTATTTTATCCGATGCAACGGGACACAATCGACAACCAACGGCTAAGAGTATAACACGCTTTTGTCCGTCCACGCACACCGGTGCTGCCTGTATCCCCAAAGCCCTCTTATTTTCTGTCACTGGAGCACGTCAATTTTACTCCATCAACCACCGCCCTTCAATAAACCTCTTATTCTCTCTTCCCCACGGCCAACTCTTTTCCAGAGGTCACTTCTCCCAAGTCCTTCAAATCACGGGAAAGATAGTCGTCAACCTTACCGTAGCGCACGCTAAGCACATTGCGCAATGAAGCCTGTTTCTCTCCTCGTTCCGTTCTTGGTTGACCTAGCGACGTGTGCAGCCGCCCACATTCCCAAAGTTGAGCATGATGCACCTGCCAGTGTCCCTCATCCACGGCAGGAGGCAACTCAGACCAATCCCGGCACCATTCTCTCTCCAGTACCGTCCATGCCAGGTTTGTGGTGAGCAAGCCCATCGTGTTTTCCCCACTGTACTTATGACTACATATCTAGTCTTGCTTGATGTTAACACGGAATTTCAACGTTTAGTCTGTTTCCCTGCCCACCAGCTGGGACATGTGGCTGTACCTACCATCTTCCTGAGCAGAGGTGTACGGAAACGGGCTGCGAGATAGTTGGGCCCGAGTACTTGAGGGCATAGAGTACGATATTCAGTAGGAGGAGGAAAGCTTAGGGAAGTACCAGTAGATTTATAGGAATATTAAGTTTATTTGTTAAGAGAACGATTACTTATGCTAGGGTATGAGCAAAAGCAAAAAAGCGGCGTAAAAATAGTTCTTACCATACCTGATAACAGCCAAGTTATTGTAACGATCCGTTATACCGTTAAGCCAAACAGGGCAAAAGATTAGGCCAATAACCACTATTGTAGCAGTTACTGTAACAGAACCAGCTGCCTATAAGGGATTTGCGGTTACG
The DNA here is from genome assembly GCA_021066465.1 of Trichoderma asperelloides. Lineage (NCBI taxonomy): Eukaryota > Fungi > Ascomycota > Sordariomycetes > Hypocreales > Hypocreaceae > Trichoderma > Trichoderma asperelloides. The sequence goes on along the minus strand of JAJKFY010000122.1, from coordinate 57,443 downwards.
GTGAACCAGGTTGTAACAGTTATTTAAGTTTTTTTATTTTATTTTTGCAAGTAACTACAGGTTGGTATAACTTTTAGTAAACCAACTTTTCCGCTCGCCTTAAAGTTAGGCCGAAAACCTAATATAATATATATATATATATATATATATTTATAAATTATATATATATATAAAATATATTCTAGAATATGCTATCAACGTATGCTAATTAATGGGGTATTTTAGTTGTTTTGGGCCTAACTTTAAGGCAAGGTGAAAAGTTAGTTTACCAAAAGTTATACCAACGGGTAAGGGTATCCAAGTCCTAGAATAATATTTAAAGATAGGTATAGAGTAGTACAGCCTTGGCAAGAAATTGTTAAATACGCCGCCAGCGAGATTAAATTATAAAAGATAAATATATATATAGAAAATAGTATTATATTCTTAACTTACCTTTTAACAATATTTTATAAGCTAAGGTAATAAATTCTTTATGGAAACCTTTGATATAATTATTGTATATTGTACATGTAAACGTGCACAGCGCATTTGCATTTTCTGCAGACCCGCACTACTCCATCTGGCACCACCATAGTGGTGGGGTGATTCGACCTTGTACCGTGTATGCTGCGGGAGTGGAACATTTGTAAGTGGTCCATGCCATGCATCTTTCAGTGGAAAGTTAGTTTGGGTGGAAGCCTCCCACAATGCATGACTGAATCGCTTTCGGCCTACTGTAACTAGATTCCGTCCCTCGTGTGGTTAAAGGTAATTTGAATAGTATATTTAATGAGGGATAAGAAAGTGCGCTTACCTGAAAAGCAAAGACAATCACCATTTATATCTATTAGCTCATTTCTTCTTCATTCCAATTTATTAAGAGCATCTATCTTAACTCTTTTGAAAGTCGCTGGCCTTGGAACAAATATTTTTATTTTACTGTTATTAATAACTCTAGCTCACTAGCAAGATGCAGCTCATTACTTCAGCGCAGCAGGTTGGCAAACCCTCAACCTTGCTGACCTCTAACATGACTGGATCCACCTACTTCGACGCAATGTTTTTCGGTGAGGGATGTGCATGTGGCAGCGTTACATTCACTCCTGGTGCTCGAACATTTTGGCATACGCATGAAAAGGGACAAATTCTGTTTGTTACACAGGGTAGCGGTCTTATCCAGTCCGAAGGCCAAGAGCCGCGGAAACTAAAGGTTGGAGATGTGGTATACATTCCTGGTGGTGAGAAGCACTGGCACGGTGCAGCACCAGATACTGTCATGACGCATATGGCGGTAGCATTGGGAGGTCAGTACCTGATGCTGTTGCGTAAGGGGAATTGCCGCTGACGATACAATTGAAGGATGCGACTGGCATGAAGAAGTAGACCAAAATAAATACGAGAGCGCGCATAGGAGCAGTGACTGATAGATGCGTCACTGGCATGGTTGCTGCCCAAGATACGCCTTCCCATGCGGAGGAGGAAGGTTTTTTCATAGAGTGATGCGCGGATTATGTACCAGTTTTGACAGTGAGGACTGCATTGGTCGGAAATTACCTTGGTAGTAATCATTTATTTGCATGCATCGCTATTATTATCTATTGCTCAAGCGTCTAGATGTGTAAGAACTGTAAATACCAGGTATTGCGCAGTGGTGTGCCCACTACGCTGAATGCGACGGAATTATCTGATGCAGTGTGACAGAGCCACCTGGCTATATAGAACTAAACGATTTTGTTCTAGCAGTCTTTGTCTATGCTGTCGATATTCATCATTGGTTTCCTACTACTGAAATCTCGTGGCATGCCTTATTCTGGGCTTAAACGTGACTTTTACCGTCGAGAATTTGTAGGGAGAGTAACCAACCGCGACTATTACATGTAGCTATTGCGCAAAACTGTTGTAACAAAGGTGAATGAGGCGAAATTATGTAATTACATGTACTGAACGTTTCTTTAGCGTAAAAATGATGAGAGCATCTACTACACAATGAAGCTTTTGAACTGCTTCGTTGGTGGTACCACCAGTGGGCACACCTCCGAAATGGAGGGAACCTTTAAAGAGCTTATAGCCTCAATTAACTCATACCCAATTCAGGTCCATCTCCACCGTTTCACATCAATCCTCTGCGCAATGTATTTTCCATCGCAAATTACAATTCTGGTGGCTTCTGTCATTGTTGCTACCGCCATTCTGCTATACAGAGCGGCTCTGCCTAAACCTATCCCAGTGAGTGGCGTCAACACTGTCCATAATACTGAGACCTACCATAATTAACAGCTGAGCAGGGCATTCCATACGATGAAAAGTCTGCCACACGTTTATTTGGTAAGAGGATCTAAATACCTACGCATTACCCGTTGGAGCCTCAGCCGCCAGCTAAACTTCATCCTTTCTCGATGAAAAGGCGATGTCCCACGTGCGCTCAGTCACTACAAAAACACGGGCGAGATGATGTCTTTCCTCGCACAAAAATGCCAAGAGCTCAACTCTCCAATGATTCAAGTGTTTATGAGGCCCTTTGGTAGACCCTGGGTGATTATGTGTGACGGGAGAGAGTAAGTATCTGTGTTTAACCTATCCGCAGTGCTGGGCTAATTGTTGTCAGAGCACAAGATATCATGTCAAGGAGGGGACGCGAATTCGACCGAGGAGACATGTTTCGGGACTTCTTTGCGGCAATAATACCGCATCAGCAGTCTGTCCTGCCTACTAATGATCAATGGAGACACAATCGGCGTCTGGTCAGTGTTCCGAACAGCAGACTTTGAAAACAGAGCGCCGCTAATCCTAGTGACCCGGCTTACAGGTGGCAGACACCATGTCGGTTCCATTCCTAAACAATGTTGCTACATACAGGGTCTACGAGAACACTATTGATCTCATTGATCTCTGGCGCCAAAAGCTTAGGCTAGCTCCGAAGCACGCGTTCGATGTTTATAAAGATGTTCAATACTGCACTGTAGATACAATTTGGGCTGCTACCTTCGGATCGTCTCTTGGTATAAGCAAGTCTCAGGCCGACTACTTATCCAATCTCGACCACATTGCCCTTCCTCCTGATAGCAAGAAAGCTGTTGCAGAAATACCAGAGGGGGAATTCCCCGAGGGTTGGCATACTTTGACTACCATTGTTCGAAGCTTCGAAATTCCCATGAACTCCCCTCTTGGACGCCACCATCACTGTGTGTAACTGAGGCCAAACGAATTTTGTACTATAAATGTCACGTCTAGCTGCTAACCATTCGATAGGGTTTGCTATTAAATTCTATCCCTCTTATCGCCGCGCGATGGCATCAAGAAACAGATTAATCGGCAGCAAGATCAAACAAGCGTGGAACACCTTTGGACGTGGTGACGCAGCCGATGAGGACAAACTGAGGTGTGCAGTCGACTTGGTTGTACAGCGTGAGGTCGCTCTGGCCAAGAAACAAGGCAGGACACCCGATCGTGAATCTAAGTTTCTTTTTGACGAAATGGCTGGCTTTCTCCAGGCTGGTTTCGAAACTACGTCATCCACACTCAACTGGGGGGTTAAGTACTTGACTCAATACCAGGACGTCCAGAAAAAGCTTCGGGCAAGCCTACGAGCTACTCACAAAGCGGCTTTTGACAAGGGAGAACAGCCTGGTGCTGAGGAAATCGCCAAAGCAAGAGATGTGTACCTAGAAGCGTTCATTGACGAGGTGATGCGTCACTCTGGCATTCTGTCATCGAATATCCGCAAGGCTACCGAAGATGTAGAGGTTTTGGGGTACCGTATTCCAAAAGGCACGGATCTATGGATGTTGGTAAGCGTTTTTATCTAGATGCAAGAGATACCTCACAGAGCATACTAAAAAATTGATAGACAAACGGGCCAAGCTTTCATTCGCCTGCATTCCCCATTGATGAACAAAAGCGCAGTATGACAAGCCGAGAATACAAAGGGGATACTGAACGATGGAGCACTCACGAAGATTTGGAGGTTTTTCGGCCAGAACGATGGTTGAAGAAGGAATCCGATCAGGGTTCCGAAAACGGCAGGATAACTTTCGATGCCCGTGCGGCCCCTCTTCAAACATTTGGTGCCGGTATTCGCGGATGCTTCGGTGAGAGTTGTCCTCATATAAATTTCTGAGCCTTTGACTAACTACCACATGCACAGGCAAGCGACTGGCATATCTTGAGCAGAGAGTGATATATACCTTGATGGTTTGGAACTTTGAGTTTCAGAGTATTCCTGAATCGATGGGGGATTTTGGGGCCAATGACATCCTGACACACACGCCGAAATATGTTCGAGTTATGTTGACGGAAGCAAAATAGTGCCATAGGTGGATATGTGGTATATAGAAGGTAAATGTTGTTGCAATTTTACGACTGCACCCTTGTATTATAAGTTGCAGATATTATCGTTGTCAACACTCTGTGCATGCATAATTACTTTTTTTTTTTTTTTTTTTTTTTTTTTGAACTCAAGGCGTACACATAAGTTGCCAACTCTTTGACGAATTCAATATTTTGTTTAAATATTCTTGATATTATCCAGGTCAGGAGGAAAGGAAAACCACCCACGTACTCTTTCATCTGTGTGGCCACACAGTTTAGGACCAAGGTTATGCGTTGGATAATTCGTCCAGGCCATTCACAAGTTAGAGGCAAGTGATGAATTTGGCGTTGTTTGATTACTTATTTGGGGAGCATGTCTATTATCCAGAGGCAAATTATCTCAGGAGCCTCTCAGTTACGTAACCTCCTCCTCGTCCTCACAGTATATTCCTCTACCAATTCACCCTATATTAACTCCAAGTCGTATGAAGTCAAAATAGAAGGTTTGAGGAGATAGAAGTTTCGAGGAGGTAGCTATATCTGTGCGACGAGAACCTCATTCTGTACCAACTTTAGGCTGGTCAGCCAAATGGCAGTTAACGATGACGCTGGCAAGGAATGGTATCACTAACGCCGTCTTGAGGCTTCACTAGGCCAGAGCTTCGGCATCGGCCCGCAGAGCCGGGCCGGCGCTAAAAAAAAAATAAAAATAAAAATAAAAGGTGGACACACTACATTCGTAGGTATGGAGTGTCGTACCACCATCTTGTGTCGCGTCTGCAGGGTGGAATCAAACTACATATATAAGTCTAACCGCACGATGGGTGGTACCATCGCCTAACGAGCCTGTGGCCGATTGCATTGATAGCAGTATAGCTGTGTGCTGTATACCATCTAAACTACAGTAATCCCCCAAACCTATTGGTTTTGCTATGCTTCTGGACCTTCAAACTCGGTGCACGAGCGAGCACGCAACAGACGTCTCGTATTATGGATTCAAAGATCTTAGAAAGCGGAGATTTCATTTTTCGCCCCCGGAGCTGGCCAGTTCAGATCCAAATCATATTTGTTGTATTTATGATCTATAGGGTCTATTCATGTCTAACTCGTAACCGACCGTATGTGGGGATTCCAATAGCTCAGATCGAGCAGAAGGGTATTCATTTTTTGATTCAACTTTTTCTCCCAGGCTTGTCTTGGATGATATCACCCCAAGAGGTCCTAGCCAATGGGAAAGCCATCAGCAAGACGACCGACGGCATCTACCAACTGCGGGCCTCTGGAGGATACAAGATCGTACTCCCAAGGTATGAAGTTCAAGAGGACTTATATATGCTGCTCATTCAAAGCCAATTACTAACATCGCATGTTTCCTGCTTGTAGGCGCTATGCAGAAGAGATCCGCAACAACGAATACATGACGTTTGGCGGCTCATGCAAAAAGGATTTCCATTCTACACAAGTCAGTATCCGTGCATAGTTAGCAGTGAGGCATGTGATAGCTCATACCTAATGCCTGAGCTAGCCCGGTTTTGAAGCAATGCTAGAAGGCTTACGCGAAGACGGTCTCGTCATAGATGCCGTACACAAGCTTGTTCAGAATCTAGGCGTAATTCTTCCATCTATGATAGATGAAGCCGATTTTAGCATTACAAAGTGGTTTGGAGATAAGGAGGACGAATGGCGAACCTTTAAGCTCAACGATGCTGCTGTGGATATCGTTGCCCGGATTGTCACACGAGCGACTATTGGCATTGACTTTGCGAGAAATGAGGTACGAGATTGTACATGTGTGTATATGGGAAGTTCAATTATCTAACACAGGGCTGGTATGTTAGGAGTGGATTCGCATCTCAAGAGATCACGCGGTCTCTACATTTATCTCATCTGTCATACTGCACCAAGTACCAGCGCTCTTAAGACCATTCCTAGTTTGGATTATACCCGAATGCAGGAAGTTACGGAAACAGGTGGCAGATTCTAAGCGCCTTCTAGCCCCCAAAGTGCGAGCAATTGAGAAGGAGCTTCGGGATGGCAGAAAGCGGCCTACGACTGCCGATGTTTTTACGTGGCTACTGGACGTTGCTAAAGGTCGCCACATTAACTTTGTACTCGCGCAGATGAGTATTAGCGAGGCAAGCATTCATTCTACGTCCGAAATGCTGACTCGAATGATCATACAATGTTGCAAGACGCCCGAACTGGTCAATGACTTACGTGAAGAGATCGCTCGCGTTTTGGAGGAAGAGGGGGGCTGGTCAAAGGCAGCACCTTACAAGATGAAACTGGTCGACTCATTTATGAGAGAAATTTCGCGACACCAACCTATGGGCATCGGTACGTTATTGAGTTCTACTCTTCTCCTATTACAACATCATGGCTATTTAATTAATCATATTCTTAATAGCCGGAATGTTACGAGACGTAAGGCGCGATGTAAAACTATCCAATGGTGTGGTGTTACCTGCTGGCGGGCTTGTAATGGTGGAAGATGATGGCCTCGTCGATCCTGATGTTAACCCTCATCCGGAAAGTTTTGATGCAAGGAGATACTTGCATCTAAGACAGCAGCCAAATGGAGAAGCCCGACATCAATTCGTAACTACTTCGCCCGACAACTTGCTATTTGGGTTAGGCAATAACCAATGTCCAGGTATGGTTCTAATGGCTTCTGGTTCCTGCACTCACTAACATCAATATAGGAAGGCAGTTTGCGAGTAATGAAATCAAGATCATGTTCAGCTTTATGCTGCTCAGATATGATTGGAGATTTCCACCGGGCTTTACTCTTCCCAGCCCAGTCTATTTTGAAAGCAGAGTTGCGGCCCCAATTACCATGGTGCAATGTCGTCGAAGGCAGGAGGTGAAGGACTTACTAAAGGTCAAAATCGCGGCATGAAAGTAGTCATAGTATACTACTTAGCCTTTAGACAGTCAAATTTATCGGATTGAATGTGATGCCTCCTAACGGGAATGCCAGATACGCATGATCACCGCGAGGTTGATCTTAACAAAATAGTTTAAACGGTCTGTCCATTAGCTTCAGTTAAAGAAAATAGCGGATGCGTAAAAGATGTTTCCATTAGACACTTGGGAACTCTTGTTTATCAATATAGTCCAATGAGCGACAGCCATATTTTGGTCTGATTTAATCCAAAGAAGGATCAAAGGATTGAAGCATCACGCTCGCGTAGGTATTCTAGGCGTCGCTCCCATACAAAGGGACGGCTTATCCGGTATCCAAGCAGGCGAATTTAGTATCCAAAGAGGTAAAGTTTAGACTTATTACAGTTAATCTATACATTTATTTAAGTAAAATATAAATTAATAGTAAATAACTTAAAGTATACATATGTCAGCTAAATTATTATATATTAATAAATATAATAATAGTAATAATATATATATCATATAATAAACAATAATTTAAAGAAATAGATAATATAGTACAGTTAATATATATTATATTATAGTGGATGAGCGCTGTACTATAGTGGATAGCCACTGTATTATAGTGGACAGGAGCTGCATTATAGTATAAAGCCTGGGCTTGTATTATAGTGGTTAAAAGTATAAGCGCTCAATTCCTTTTACAAGCCCTCCACTGCTTCTTGGATACTAAATACGCCTGCTTGGATACTGGACAAGCCATCCCCATACACACGTTGAGAAAAGTGTAAATGTGGGTACTGGAACCATGAAGATTTTAATGTCACGCAGTATGTTAATTAGAAACAGGTTCAATGCTTTGGTTTGAAACGATTTCAGGTCAACTCGCTTGTGAAATACGCTGTGTTATCATATTGAAGTACAATATTCTAAAAAAAGGAGAAAGAAAGAAAGAGAGAGAGAGAGAGAGAAAGAAACAAAACAAAATGCGCCGGCGCCGGTACCCGGGTTCTCTTACTTCTTCAGCATATCAATTAAGAGACGCATTTCCGGATTTTCAAAGCCAAGGGACACACTGACTCGGTCCAACTCCTCTACAAGCTCTTGATGCACCACCTCTAAAATATTCGACGTGTACTCCAAACTTCCAGCTCGCTGTAGGCGTTCCAAGATGCCGTATTTCGCAGCGTCCTCCATTTTGCCTGTGGCATGCCGCATTGATAGGACACTCTTGATCAGATGCTCTTCTTCCCCAGAATTTAACAAGTGGATAAGTGGGAGTGTGTATTTTCCCCCGTCTAAATCCTCACACCATGGAGTAGCAAGTTGTTGAGCCTTTTGTTTGTCCTAAAATTCCTCGTTAGGGCCGACAGGGATGTGTATCAAATAAGTGGGGATTATTTACAGAAACAGGTTGCTGAATGCCATTGTAATCATCGCGTAGCTGATAATAGCGTCCGAGCAGAATCACAAGGCGGCGCAATATTGCGTAGTCAATTTTGGTTGGCGTCATCAAGACCATTAACCGAGCATTCAGCTCGAACAGCCCCCCCGTTTCTGCAAATTTCCAATGTCAGCAGTTGTTCTGATACTATTACAGCACCATGTAGTCTTACTTCCGTCGATGGTCCGAATATATTCTTCTACAGTAGGGCAACTCATGTTCTGCGAGCTATGAATATCATAACTCTGGCCCGTGTATAGTGTAGACAGCTCGTCTGCGCGTGTACAAAGTTAGCGAGTTGTTGTTCCCGTTTTCTATGAAACAGTTTGCGTTACCAATGACGACTTGGACGCCTTCTGAGCCACAAAGGCGCTGTGCCCGCGATATCGCTTCGTTGATCGAGAACATGGCAGAGTTAATCGTCTGAGCTATCCCAAACACCATGTGAGTCGACGAACGGCCTCGCCGTTGCGATGATTCATCTTGAATGTCATCCACCCTATTTAGTGTTAATTTAAATTTTTGCTTCCTATAATGTGTATGTGACCGTAGGATGTTCTTACATGATTGATGCATTGTGCAATGTATCCACGATTTGCTTGATTCCGCGGGTATCAGATTCTGATACTTTTAACCAGCGGTTCAGGGCATCCGTAAATAAATCCCGGCGGCCCTTTGACGGTAAAGATACGACATACTCATAGGGTGCAGTGATAATCTGGTAAGTCTGCTAAGCTCAAAGTTGCATTGGTAAATTTCACAATGACGCTATACTCACCTGTCGCGGCAATGGCGGGTGGTTACTATCGAGATAAACTCCTACTAGGTCTTGCATATTGGTCTTGGAGGCGAGTAGTGGCATCGCGGATAATTGGAGAGTGTAAGAAAAAGGTATCAATTAATTTCTTCTGTATTTTCTGGTAGCAGTCCTGGCTTTTTCTTGGGTGGTAGAGTTCAAATGTTCTCCCCAATGTTCCTGATGAATCCGTGTATAGGGTGGGTGATTTCTCCACAATGTTGTCGATGGATAGAGTGGTGCCACATGCAAAGGCATGGGTTGCGAAGTGGGTAACACCCTGTAGTGTGGCAACCCTGTGGGGTGGCACCATTCTACTCAGTGCTTCAGAATCCTCCGTGAAATGCTTCTTTAGGCATTCTCATCGGCTTATGGCAAACGCAGGCTAAACTACAATCCCATGTCGAATCAGTGTTTCTCGCACATAAATTTGAAAGGAGACTAGAAACAAACTCTCTATAGGCCTTGAACCACCCATTTTACAAAGCCTATGGTTGAGCCGTCACAATGACCAATCTTATTGTCAGAATGAATTCATTTATGAATTTAGACGTGCTTCCCACTGGCTTCAATTCAAAGCTCGGTTTTTTTTACGCCGCGATACTGGCAGTATTAGTTGTGAGTACTGCATGCGGCTTGTCTCGTTGAATTTGCGTGGACTGACTGTTTAGTAGACGATAACCTATTACACAACCCTGGTCATATACAACGTGTACTTCCATCCGCTCTCTAAATTCCCAGGTCCAAGGGCAAGAGCAGCCACAGAATGGCCATATTTTCTATCTATGATCAATGGCACCGGACCTCAAGATATGCTAGAGATGCACGAAAAGTACGGCCCTATCGTTCGAGTCTCTCCAGGAGAGCTAGCCTTCTGCAGCCCTGCAGCGTTCAAAGACATCTATGGTCGTAGGAAGGATGGCCCACCCGAGCTTGCGAAAGATAAGAAGTATTACTCAGGCATGGGCGAACCTACATTGCTCAACAGCGATGACATGGCATACCATTCCTACCTCCGGAAACTGTTGTCGCCGAGTTTTTCGGATTTTAGTCTGAGGAAGCAAGAAGCTGTGATTCAAGACTATCTGAAGATCTTGATGAGAAAGCTTGAGAAGCACAGCCAGGATTATGATGATGGCGCTGACTTGCTGCAATGGTTCAATGTGGGTTTTTCATAGCTGTTCGAATAAGAGTGGTTGATCAGACTGACGCAAATTTTAGTTTTTCGTGTTCGACGTGATTGGATATTTAAGTCAGTCTTCCCAGAGGACGTTGAGTGACCAACTAGCTGACATCTAGGTAATAGCGTACGGAGAAACCTTTGACTGCCTCAACTCCAACGAGCTCCACACATGGATCAAATTGATCCCGCCGCTTGGAAAGTTCTATGCTTTTTACCAAGCAGTAGCACGACTGCCCATATGGCTGAAATATCCAACCTTAGTGTTAGGAATGCCTAGGGGGCTACTTTCAGACGTCAAAACGCTAGGTCAAATCAGCGAGGTGTGTTACCAACCATCCGTCCAGAGCTTGTGAAAAGATATTGGTGCTGACCTATGTGACCGTACTGTAAAGACTAAAGTCAAACAGCGCTTGAGCATTACAGCCAAGATACCTGACTTGATGGGGAAGCTTATCGAGGAGTATAATGTGGGCAAAATGACGATGAATCAACTGAAGTCCAACGCTTCCTTTCTGATTGGTGCTGGAAGTGAGACTTTGGTAACTATGTTTACACGTGAGTAGCAAGGACAAAATCTCTGCGTCATCGTCTCGTTCTACTCTTTGCTGCTTATCAGTCGGCTCACACGTTACGCTCACAGATTGTGTCTACTACCTCCTGATGAATCCACACACTTTATCGAAATTAACAAACGAGATCCGAGGACGCTTCTCCACCGCGGATGAAATCACAATGGTTAATGTTAACCAATGCAAATATCTCCAGGCTGTTATCGATGAGACATTGCGTATTGTGGCACCGTCTCCCGCGACTCATCCTCGTTATACACCACCCGGAGGCATTGACATCGACGGAATTTTTGTCCCTGGAGGAATGGCTGTCGGTGTTCCAATTCTTGCTGCCTGCAGGAGTTCGCTCAACTTCCACAATCCCACAAAGTTTGCTCCGGAAAGATGGACTGGAGAAGATCCACTCTACGTTAACGATGCAAGAGACGCTGCTCAGGTGTTCTCGTACGGCCCAAGAGACTGTAAGTTTATCGATCCTCAAGTCAAATTCTCTGCAGCCTTTTAACAAGAGCTGCCGAATCCATCAAATATCACCCACTAAATGACTAAACACAGGCCTCGGGCGCAATTTGGCGTATGTTGAGATGAGACTGGTTATGGCTAGCTTAGTATGGCATTTTGATCTTGAGCGGCGTTTCCAAGAAGACTGGGTGGACCAGAAGGTCTATATGGTTTGGGTAAAGTCACCGCTTATGGTGAAATTAAAGCCGGTTCGATGTTAAGAAATGGAATTGTAATTCAACACCCAAGTTTCATTATCCAGCACCCAGCCGTATCTCAAGAACCTAATCGGTTCGCTCATACGTATGCATTTAAGGAATATACAGCACTTGGAAAAAGTAGAAGTAACAGAGGTATTAGCGGTAGTACAAAGATTAGAATACATGCAGTTGTAATTCACGGTTTTAGCTACAGTTGGGGTGTTGGATAATGAAAATGGGTCGTTGAATAACAATTCCTTGAATTTTCTTGATTCAAAACTAAATCAAAAACCTAGTAATTCCTCCTCTTTCGCACTCACCGCTCTTCGGCGCATTAAAACTCTTGCCGATGGATCCGGATATATGTTGTCATCGATGGTGAAATTCTGCGGACGCCCGCGCCCTTTTGGGAATTTCCAATCATACCTCAACAGCAGATGCGAAAGAGTCATTTTGATTTCATTGGCGACAAAGAATCTGCCTGGACATGCGTATTTACCATAACCAAACGCCATATGCGTAGAATCTGTCATCGCGAAGAGATGCTTCTTCGAGTTGCTTGGCTCCGAAGAGCGCAGTCGAGAATATCTCCAAGGGTCATACGCGTCGGGATTCCCGCCTGGAACATTTGCAGGATCGTTGAGCATGGCATATTGAGGCACTGCGATGCGAGTACGGGCAGGTAAATGCACTCCATTAGACAGCGTGACAGGAACGGAGAGGAATCGATTGAAGGTTAGCAGAAAGACTGAGTTGAAGCGTTGCGATTCTTTGAGTAAACTGTCGAGTTTGTTGAGCCTGTCTATGCCTTTCTTGTTCCATTCACCCTCGGTGTCAAGCACGTCGGTCAGCTCTTCACGAAGCGTGTCAATGTTCTCCGGATGGGCGCAGAGGTCGAAAAGGGCTTGAGCCATTGTCAGAGCTGTGGTGTGGATAGCAGCCAAGCTCAAGGTTAGGATTCGCTCGGCGAGGTTATTTTCCTCGAGCTCCTTATCGTTGGCCATGTCCATTGTCCATTGCAGAACATCGTCCCCTTTTACGTAATCGTCCGTCTTTTCCTTGGCAGGAGACCGTTTCCTGGCTAGTCCAGCAACGATACGCCGAGCGTCCGCGGAACTCTTCACTATGCTGCGATACGTAGGCAGCCATGGCCCGATAACAGGTCTCAGGAATCGAGGGACAAAGCGAAGAATGAACCCTGTTATGAATACATTTTCGGTGAAGTCGGTCGTGGCCACAAGCCAGTCCTCATTCCGACATTCGTCAGGCCCGATCCAGATTCGTGCGACAATACGAGCAATGGTTCGCGCAAATACACGAGCAGGGTCTACTTCAACCCAGTCTTCTGCCTTGATATCGGGGAGCTCTTGTTTCAACGCAAATTCCAGTTCACTTTTCATGATGGGAGTCAGACTCTCAATATTTGGCGTGAGCTTCTGATGTAGAACCCGATTTTGCAAATCGCTCTCAAGAAAGGCCTGTCCCTGTTTGAAGTAGTCGCCAGCAAGATCAAGGAGAAACGGCTCAACCGAGCGCACCGAGTCCTTTGTTTTGGCCCTGATTTCTTCCAAGTATTTATGCTTGCCAATGATGACAACATCAGAGGTCCAGCGACGAACGATGTACAAATCCCGATACTAAAGGCATAGAATTAGTACGAGTATCACGGCGTGGGGGTGTCTGGCTCTATCTTCTTACTTTTTCGTAGCCCTGTTTGATAATCGACCGGCTCCCACGTATAAAACGCAGCCGTAGGAGCCATTTTGGCTCGAAAATACTAGCTTGTCCCGCAACAGGAATTCCATTCTCTGTTTTGGAGGTAACTGAAAACCGCAAAGCTAAGAAGAGGGCACCGAGAGCAAATAAGCTAGGTATAAGACCAACTTGCTTAGCTGCAGAGGAGAGCTTCAGAGGGTATTTCAAAAGAGGCTCCATTGTGGGTAACGGTACTTGGGAAAACGACAACGGCATCCTGACGGCCTCAGTCTTGTGTAAGACAGAATGCCGAGATAATAGTGTAAGGGTAACACGTATAGAGAGCTTGCATGGGTAGCAATATTTCAAGATATATCAGAAAGGCGGCAATCCAAAGGATTGCATAAGAGTTTCACTAGTACGGGTTCTCTACGACCGCACCAGGACGGCAATTATTTCATGTTTTGAGAGCGGCCATGGCGCAATTACGAATGCTTTTTACATGTATTAGACTGGCCCTCATTGGATCGCTCAGAGCCGGAGGATGTCATACGAGGGAGAGTGGCGTCTAAAAGACAGTTGTGACAACAAGCCGTGGCGCGACAGGGGTTACCTAATCCATAAGGCAGTTGAGTAGAGCCACCTGAGTGGAACCACCTAGTGGAACCACCCGGATTCCCTCTTTTCAAGCGCGCTCTATTCCTGGGGAAGTCCATCGTGGAGTAACGAGCATCCAAAAGGGCGGTTGTAGAATAAAGTAGTCATAAGTATAGTATTTTTCTTTTGTGACAACAACATAAAACTTATCGACTACGAAATAGCATCATTCGATTATAGTAGACCAATTATAGTTTATAATGCAGCGCTTATTCATTATACCACATCATAACCTTATTTTCGTAGCGCACGTGTATAATAATTCCGCGAGCATTCAGTGCAATATCACACATGTTATAAGATCATATAACACATTATATAACACATTATATAGCACATTACATAGCACATTATATACCAAATTATATACCATATTATACAATGTGTTATGTGATACGCTATAGGAAATATGATGAATTATATTGCAAAAATTTGTAGTACATAGAAGTACCATAAAGTACCTGGTTGAAATTGTAAAAGCTCCACTTCTTTTGATGCCCCTTACTCTTCAATGAATGCCTGATAACACTTTCCTATCTTTGGAGACGCGTCCGTGTCCCTTTGGTAACTACATGTAACAATCTCAGTCAAGACAAGGCACAAACAAGACCTCCAACAACGCAAAATGGACCTCGACATGGAATGGAAAAGCAACAAACCAGAGACACTGTCCAAGAGAGAGCCCGATTCTAACACAATCATATGCCCTGATGCAGAAGAGAATGACAGCGAAGAGATTGTTTATCCTACGATTGGCAAGCACATCTTGGTATTGTTAGCTATCGCACTATCCATCTTTCTTGTCGCCCTCGACACAAGCATTGTCTCGACGGCCATCCCTCACATTACCGATGACTTTCACAGCCTGGACGATGTCGCTTGGTAAGACAATGAATGCAACTATACACTGTATGATTCTGAATATGTAAACGAATATGCTAACCCAATCTATCTCGCCCACTTCAGGTATGGCAGTGGCTTCTTTATGACCACTGCCACTCTCCAACCCTTGTGGGGGAAAGCCTACAAGTTTTTCCCATCCAAGCCCGTGTACCTGCTATCCATTCTCATATTCGAGATCGGTAGTCTCATTTGCGCTGTTGCGCCGACCTCCGCTGCCCTCATTATTGGCCGTGCCATAGCTGGAGTTGGTGGTGCAGGGGTTACCTCGGGATCAAACATCATCGTCGCCCAGAGCGCGCCACCGTCAAAAGTTCCTGCTCTGCTGGGCGTCATAGGGGCTACATTCGCCATTGCAAGTGTCATTGGCCCGCTTCTCGGGGGCGCATTTACCGATAATGTCTCGTGGCGCTGGTGTTTTTATAGTAAGTCTTCGCATCCACCCGTGCGGACAAAAGCTGACTTGAGTTACTCAAAGTCAATCTTCCCATTGGTGGGCTCGCGGCCTTTGTTATCATAGTATTCTATTCAAGTCCAGCACACGCAAAACTCGTCCGCGCATCATGGAAAGAGAGGATTCTACAGATGGATATCGGAGGCGTTATTGTCATGTTGGGAGCAGTTATCAGCTTCCTTCTTGCTTTGCAGTGGGGAGGCGTCACGAAACTGTGGTCATCTGGCAGTGTGATTGGCACACTGGTCACTGCTGCTGTGCTTCTCGCCGTATTTATCGTGTTTCAATATCTTCTAGCCGAATCGGCGACCATTAACCCACACTTACTGAAGAACAAGTCTATAACCCTGCTAATGATCTTCACTGCGATCATCTCTGGAGGCTTCTTCATCCTGTTGTATTATTTACCCATCTACTTTCAAGTAGTGGCTGGAGTCAGCGCAGCACAATCTGGCATTCGAACCATTCCACTTGTCGCTGGGGCGTCAATTTTCGCAATTGTAGCGGGACTCATAGTAACGGCGACCAGCGAGTATCAGCTAGTTGCGCTGCTCGGCAGTGCGCTTGTTACAGCAGGAAGTGGTCTTACATACACTTTGAACACCCAAAGTAGTAGCAAGGAGTGGATTGGTTACCAGGTTTTAGTTGGGATAGGCTGTGGCCTCACTTTGCAAGTACGTCTCTCCCACTGAACTGCGCAACGAAGCCTTTGCTAACACTGTATCGACAGCTTGCTGTGATGGTCGCCCAGGCCGTCGCCGACCCTACGGATTTGAGCACTGCGTCGGCAATGGCGCTATTCTTCCAGTTTCTTGGAGGTGCCATCTGGTTGTCAGTCAGCCAGTCTCTGTTCTCGAATAAATTAGTACATTCCTTGGATAAAATCGAGTCAGTTGATGCAGCTGACTTGCTGGCTGCCGGTGCGACAGAGCTGCGGAACCGTCTGTCGGGCCAGAATTTGATATATGCCATTGAGAGTTATATGTCTGCATTGAAGGATGCTTTTATACTCTCAATTGCCCTTGGAGGGGCTGCATTTGTCGTCACCGCCTTTACGATGGTCTTCGATCGAAGAAGACTAGACAAGAGTAGGTAGTTTGTCCGCGAACTGACCATCTAGTCGAGCTTCGATATATCAATTCGACCCTAGTAACAATATATCTCCATGACTGGCATCGTTTGCTCCGTGCAGCTAAATTCGGATTCCTGTGTGGAGCCACTCATCAGCCAGGGGTTCGCAAGCCCAAAATCGGCATATGCCACAACCTATTCAGCAGCACAGCTCAGACAATCTTCGTGCTGGTGATTTCCGGCGACAATTACCTTACACATGAATTGCGCATTGTCACAGACGAAGGAGTCGTGTTTGTGATTTTCTTTCGCAACTGGTGTGTCGCGATATATCATATATATTTAATCGCATTTAATTACGTGTAATTAGTCAAATGAAGATGTATCGTGATGAAAGGGAGCGCTTTCAAAACCTAGAAGCCCATCAAAGGCGTGATGTCTGCGAACAACCACTAACCTATATGAGTATATAACTAGATTGGAATGAGGTATGATGATAATTCATCAATCACCTAAACTGGAGATTGTTGCAAGAGAGAGACAATTGAGACCGCAATGGCAGAGAGCTGCCCTGGGCCCACGGGAGGGATCTTCTAGAGGTTGATGTTGTAGCAACGGCTGATGATGCCTGGGAATAAAGATTCACAAAATACGTTACAATAATTTGCAGGGTAAAAATAAGAATGAATTGATAAATAACTTTTCTAAAACTTATTTCCGGTAATAATTGTAATAGGAACACTGCCAAACATAAACGCCAGATAACTCGCTGTCACAGCCTATACCCGACAGCCCTCTTATGCAGCTGGAAAAAGTAATCCACACCGGCAGGACACAAGATATCAATAAGGTAGGTGAAAGCAATATGCCAGTGCTTATTGCCTAGACTGCTTTAACTAGTACGTGGATTTGCGTGTATGTATCACCAAGTATGCCACGCCCCACTTGGATGGTGAGAGCAAAGGCGGGCCCACCCAAGTGGCACGACGCAAGCTCTTCATAAAACTTGCCTAACATTGACATTAACACTAATAATGTACGTGTTATTCTTTCTACATTTGCTCGGTGCTTCAACTTGAATGGCCAAGATTTGGCAAGCCATAGTACAGTAGGTTAACCTTTATTCACTTCCAAGCCCCCAGGTTGTTGAACGATAGTGGCCGAGAAATCGCGCAAAACGTACAATTGGTTGTAGAGTTCTCCGACGTCGCAGAAGTACCTAATAATTCCCAGTTTGTGCTGGCTGAATAGTGCTTCTGAATTACCATCAGGTGCGTCCCCGACTGCTCGCTCCAGTGTATCCAGCGCCTGTCGAAGACAGCTTCGCTCGTACTCTGCCAAAGACGTCAAAGCTTGTTTCTTTGCTTCCAGGTCGTTTGGATGCACTTTGTCAAATTCTGGGAAGCAGATGGAGTTGAGGTTACCCTCATCCTTGTCTCGAGCCACAGAACCCAGGTCATTAAACATCCGACACAACGTGCTTAAGTGTCGCTCTACGGCAGCAACTACGTATCTCTCCAAAGGGCTTGGGAAGGCATCAGCACCACTGCCAAAATTGCTTGAGATCCAGCAGCACGCCCATGCAAAAGGCAAAGCAACGCCAACGTGGTCGGCAGCCAGCGTTCGCACCCATTGAAAGAAAGGGAGCTCGCTATCGTAAGACTGGCCCTATATCTGGTATCAGCAAATGCCATGTATATAATAAACAGAAAGAAAGATTTTCAGGATCGCATACTCGGCTGTCCTGCAGCTGTCGAGAGAATCTAGCGTTGTCTTCTGCCTGGGAGGCGTGTGCATGCAGATAATGTTTGAGCTCCCGCTCCATCCGTTTGTTGTCTTCAGGGCTTGCAGAACGAATACTCTCGTGCCCTAACACGTGGAGAGAAAAACGATAGAGCGGTTCAAATACCGGTTCATATACCTATTTACAGTCAGTGTATTGCAGACTGAATTAGTCACTAACAGCGTATACCTCTCCGTCAGGCACGTCATGTGCACCGTTTCTAATAGAGTTTTTATTTATATGATGCGCTGCTTTGCTTGTTGCAAGATCGATTAGTGAATGCAGACCTTCCGGATCGTGTGAGAAAGCAGAAGCTGCCACTGATTCCATGAATTCATCAGTCTGGAAGCCCAACATAGAGATCATCATCATGTCGAACATGAATGTGGTTGGAGCAAAGTTCTTTGACAAATTATTGCATCCAATCCAAGTAAATGGGATGATATCAAGATAAGAATCCTTGGTCATGTTGATGCTATCTCTTGGAAACACCCCAAGCCGTCGAGCTCGTAAGAGTGGGACAAATAAAGCGGATTCAAGTAGAGAAGCCCATATCTGCCATTCTGGAACTTGCGAGAAGAGGGGAGTGCGCTGCAAGAGTGGCGTGAAGGACCTCAACTTTGATACGCGGTCGCCAAGGCCAATGAAGCGGCCAACGTCTCGTTTATTATTTTCCAGGGTAGTTGAGACTTTCAACGCAGCCAGTACATAAGCTTCGAACACAAATTGTACTGAATAGCTAGTCTTCGAAGTCCAGTAGCGTTCGGGCAGCTTGGGGTTGCAACTATCCAAAAAAGCAGCCCCTTTTACGATAGCCTGCGTCATTCGAGAGCGTAAATCCCCGAGGAAGTACAAATGACGGCCTTCTGCCAAAGTGAGAATTGCGTAAGCTGTTTGCTCTGCCGAACCCTCCCAAGAACCATCTTCCTGCTGCTCAAAAAGCGTACGGGTGCAGGCTTGAAACAGCGCTATGGATACTTTCAGGACTAGCTCCTCAGTGAGAAACTTGGTTGTTGAATCATCTAGATTTCGGAGCAACGCTGTGAATGCTTGAACCATGAGCATTGTTGGATAGAGATGGCTCAGATGCTGTGATTTAAGTTAGCATATGTCTGTTTTACAAATTAATGGTTGTACATGCCCATTTATCCCGGAACTGGCCCTCGTGATTCCACCAGTTCTCACAGACGAAGGTTGCCGCCTTACGTATCTGTGACTCATGTCGCAGTCCATCGTTCCATGACAAAAGGGCTAGGAGAACATGACAGTTCGAACTGAGGCTGCGATCGCGTTCACCGCCAAATGTAGCAAATGCGTCTTCTTTCTCAAAGATCTTGATCATGACCTCAGGCGAGATATCGATATCTTTACCCAAGTTCTTTAAAACCCAAAGGCCTTTGGCGGTATCATCAACATCAATAGCGCGCTATTACCAGTATCGATTAGTGGATTAGGATTATTAAGAATAGGTAAATGGTGTAAACATACAGGCGCTAGAATAGTCAGCCTTCATGATACTCTATTCGGATTTTTTTGGACATCTTACCAAAACCAATCACTCCACGATCCTGGGCAAAACCTCTCCTCACAATACTTACGATTTTGTCCACAGCAGGGCTGTCAGAAGCAGAAATGTCGAATCCCGCATGCAAAAGTGTCGCCAGAACCCAGTTAAACTCGAAATAATGAATGGGAAATGTGCCAGCGACTCCTCCATCGCCATGGCCGGCCCCTGCCTTGACAACATGTCGCATGTAACTTTCGGCTTCCTCATCCCAAGTGCTACAATGCATAAGATAAGCGGCTGTAGAAGAGGGGGACGCCATCATAGATCCGTCAAATAGATGGTGACGAATCTTGTCGAAATCGATCTTGCCAATGAAAGCTTCCAGTGAGTGCACAGCCGAAGAAGGTCGCTGTTCATATAACATTTCAGGGCTGAATCGGGAAAGTTTTGCCGCAGACATGCGTTCAAGGGTTTTCCTAGCCTTGAAATCAAAGCATAGTGACTGGTCCGCCTGCTGAAGATATTTGAGCAGCGCGGGCATGATCAACTCCACGCCAATATGGTTGGAGGTCAGTATATCATTCCATGTTGCGAGCTGGGTGCCGAGAGACAGGGCACCTAATCGAATACGTGCTGCCAGCTCGTTTTCGGAGTAGTCTGATATTTGCAATGGCTCTGCAGCATGTCGGCAAAGCGCAAGCAGAGCCGCAGACGTATTAAGTATGCCTACAGTTTGGGATCTGACGTCGATACTCCAACTGCCGTCATCTGCCTGGTTTCGTAGCAAGTAATGAAAACACTCGGGGAAAAGCCATCGCTTCTTGCTGTCTGTCTCCTTAATAATCTGCCAAAAACCTTTCAGTTTATTTTCATTCCGGCAGGAAATAGGGTCTTAAAAAGCGACTTGAAGGGGGGTGGGGTTGTCCGTATATACATGTATATACATGTATGTATGTATGAACAAATCGCCTTCATTCGCTATAGGAGATGAGTACTGACCATTGCAGCCCAAGCGGTGTCGTATATTTGACAGCTCGCAGAAGAGAATCCATAACTGTCGTCGAAGCAAGCCAACATGCGTTGGACGAGTGAATCTGCCAGAGCTGAGATTTCACCAGTGACATGGCTTGCGGTATGTCTGCTGTGAGTGGTTGGTTTGCCTAGCTTATTTTGAGGAGCCTTTTCGTCATGCATTGTGGCTTCTAGGCAGTGGAGGATAATGTGTATTGATGATTAATAGACAAATAATATGCAGCGCCCATAATTCTTCAATGCGAAAGCGGCAAGTCTTCAAGGCAATAAATATAAGCAAGTCGCAATAATGCCCATGGTGGGCAAAGTGGCTCCATCGCCCACCCACCGTGCAGCTCGTGCCATCGCTCCGTGTGGCAGTGGAACCACCCCCCCTGCGACACGGTCTACAGTGGGTGAAAGAACGACAACTATTCGACGAGGGACAGGTTGAAGCTATGACACATTTTTTTGAGCAGCTATTATGACGGGTCTAATATTTTTTAAAATAGCCTGTCCAGGACGTAATATTTTTTTAACAAGTACATACAACTCATTTCCAACCCAGAAATTGCCCATTTACTCTTTTATCGAATTGAAGCAAGATGTCGTCTGTGACTTTTGATCTAACCCGCTTCCCTATACCCAACAAACTGTTTATTGGCGGAAAGTGGGTCGACGGCGTAACCAACAACACTCAAAGCTTGACATCTGCTGTCAACGATGAAGTAGTATGCAAGGGTATGGTAGAAGATGTTTCCAGCGCCGTTGTTAAAGTGGCAATGTCTAATAGGAGTTGCAATAGATCTACAATGGGCAGATACAAAGGACGTAGATATTGCTGTAGAAAGTGCTGCTGAAGGCTTTCAGGCATGGCAGGCTCTCAGCAAGGTGAGACCAAAGTCAAATCCAAGCTAAATATTATTCGCTGATATGTCTTGTCTTCATTTATTAAAGCGCGAGCGCCGAGACGCACTAACTAGATATGCCCAATTAATCAAAGATCGTGCCGAAGAGATTTACTGGCTCGAGGCTGTTCTCACGGGCAAGGCAAAGTCCTTTATCACGTTCGAGGTTGATGCAGCAGTTGAAGCTTTTATCTGCAAGTATCCCTCCTTTTATTTCCACCTCATGCTGCGTAGTAATGACAAAGATATCTGTTGCCAGATTTTGCTGGCTTGATCAACTCTTTCCATAGCCAAGCTGTTAGCTACGGTGACGATCACGTTCAAGTAAGTCTCCACGTTATTCTCCCTCGGAGTGTTGCGCTGAGCTCTCCTGGACGGTAGAGCTTGATTCAGGAGAAGCAGACCAGAGGGGCTCCCGTGAACTCGCTTGTTTACCATATTGACTTGGCCTCAAGTACACTACTTACTCCCCTTATGGGGTCTGCGCTGCCATCGTTCCATTCAATGGGCCACTAGTCTGCTATGCCCTGAAAGCTGCATCAGCGCTCGCAGCCGGCAACTCTCTAATTGTCAAGGCCAGCGAACTCAATCCTTTCTCCACCCTATTCATTGTTTCACTGGCCATCGAGGCTGGCATTCCACCAGGTGTCATCAACTGCATTACGGGAGATGGAGCTACTGGTAGCGCTCTGGCGGCTCATATGAAAATTCGAAAAATCAGCTTCACCGGCAGCCTCCCGGTAGCGCGAAAAGTCCAGGTTGCTGCGGCGCAGTCTAATCTCAAGAGTGTCACACTAGAATTGGGTGGAAAGTCACCCGTCATAGTCTACCCGGACGCAAATCTCGATAAAGCAACTGAATTTTGTTGCCATTTTTTGATGCTGAATGGTCAAGGATGTATGCTGGGTACCAGGGTATATCTGCACGAGAGCATTTTTGATGAAATGATGCCCAAGATTGAAGCAACTATGCAGGCCTATGAAAACAACCTCGGATCCGATCCACTGGACCAAACCACGTGGAGTTCACCAATGTTTCATCGACGCCAGCGGGAAAGTGTATTAAAATTCATTGAAGATGGAAAGAAGGAGGCGAAGCTAGTTCGTGGCGGCGATATCGTGGAAGGGAAAGGTTGTTATATCCGACCAGCGATTTTTACGGACCCGTCCCCGAACGCTAGAGTACTAAAAGAAGAGATCTTTGGGCCCGTGGTGGTAGTGTGCAAGTTCAAAGACGACGACGAAATTCTCAGCCTGGCCAACGATACAGAGTACGGATTAGGTGCATACATATGGACGAGAGACATCGGGAGGGCCCTTCGACTTAGCAATAAGATTGAAGCTGGCATGATCGGCATCAACGGATTGCCTTGGGCTCCAAACACGACGTTCGGCGGCTGGAAACGTAAGTCAGACACATTTCACACACACACACACACACACACACACACACACAAAAAAAAAAAAAAAAAAAAAAAAAAAAAAGGTCGTCTTTCTTTTGTAACTAATGGCAATGCAGAAAGCGGTACAGGTGTCGAAAATGGAACGCTCGGAATGTTAGACTGGACTCAGCATAAGAGCATTAAGATACAGGTTGAATAGTAAGAGATGGCCCTGTTACACAGTTGATATTATTAGAAATACAGCAGAGCAAGCAGGTTGCAACTACGCAGAACAGCAAGACAATATGCGGGTTCTTCATCAACGACCCATATTCTGTGTTCCGCTGGGACAGGTGGCTGATCGCTGATAAGCAAAATGACTGGATCATTGGAAATACTCGATGAACTCGAATTTGTCATACTCTTTCCTTGCAAGCCGTTCCAAATCCTTCCTACAAACAGAGTAACTTCTGCCTAGTGCTTATGCCTAATCCATCTTGGCCGATATGCAGGAGCATTTCATACTACAAGCGCATCCGCATCCTGCATATATCTGCGGGGAAGTGAAACGAGGCGAAGTATCTGCCGTTTGATAGGTTATTCCACCATCAGATAGCCGAGGTTCCCTGGTGTGTACTAATGCAATCCATCTTAGAATTAGATGAACGGGGAAATCCAGTAGATGAGGGTTAGAAGAAGGATGAGTGGCTGTAAAAGATAGAAAAAAAGAAAAGACTCCCCTTTGTCAGTCACATGGGAAACGTCGTTTCAGAATGTCGTTTCCGCCAATGGTCTCTTAGGTTATCAAGACGACTGAACACCTTGGCGCAACACTCGCAGGAAAGCGCTGGGAAATGAGATCTTTCGTGTCGATCTCTATCTTTCTTTGTCGCAAACCCACCATAGCCACTTCCCGAGACCGTTAAAGAGTTCATTTCGCATAGAGAACACTCAGATATTCTGCAAAAGTACTTTCGAAAATGTGAACGGTAGTGCTTCTCTAGATCGCATTTCCTTGTGTATAGCACCTTCGACTGACACGCCGGGTGAGGGCATTTTAATGTGGTTGGCGTAGAACTCGACACAGGATTACAATATAGGGGTCTGTAGAACTGCTCGAGGGTATTGTTTGACTTGTCGACCAGAATTAATTGCCTTCCTTTTGAAACATCCATACCGCTCATCATTGTTGCCCCCCCCCCTGTGTCAATCTGTGGTCGCGGTTGTGTAGAATGCACAATACTTTGGTAAGGTGGTAATGCTTCAACATAACATTCCAACATAGTATCTTCCGGCGCCGTCTTAGACGCTTCGCATTGCATGCTCAGGCCTAGATATGTCGGGCGGTTGGGGATCGAAAACCAATTGAACGTAGTTGCTGAGCGGCAGTCAATATTCTCGACCGAGGTTTTGCTATTCAAGTCTTCAACAAGGTTACACGTTGGCAGTGTTCCTATGCTTTTTGCTGGCAAATTTGACACAGCTTCGGGTAGGTTGCTACCTCTGGAAAAGCCTGCTAAGGTACTATGTTAGGAGCTAAACGATTGTAGTGTCGCAGGGATCTTACTGTCGCCTTCAAGATTCGAAGCTGATAGCACGGTAGGAAAGCTTGACGCATAAATCGCATTATGAGGGCTCCTCATGTACCCTCTGCCTTCTAAACCATAAGGAGAGGTTGCTAGCTTATTGCATTGTTTAGATGCATAATCATCTGGATATTTGCCCATATTGAATAGCCATGAAGGAAAATTTTCAAGTCGAGTTTTGCTTCTGTAAATAGAAGAAAACTGTGACAGGAGCGGGCGGAAGATCCAGTTGTTGGACCGCTTCTGTAAATAGAGGGAACCTGTAGCAACAGTGGAGGCGAGATCTCTGCCGGTTGTTGGGCCGCTTCTATAATACAGAGATGGCGACAGCAGTGGGAGCGGGATCCCAACTAGTTGCTGGGCCCATTGCATTGCAAAAGGATTATAGATTCGTTATCAAGTCCAAGAAAGTAGTACTAATTATAGCATAACACTAAAGACTGATGTATAATAACGAAAATAAAAAGGGAACCAGTAAAAAAAATATATTTATTATTAATTTAATAATTTTTATAATAAAGTATACAAAACTACATTTAGTTAAACTATATTTATTATACTTGTGTTTTATAAAGTATATATATTGTTTTTACACATGAATCTATGAAATTAACCTACTCCCTAGATATTTTATAACCCACCAGTGTTATTTTATTACTCGGCTAAAACGAATTGGTTGCATTTGTTTTTAGCACTGATAAACAAGTTTACAATCCTGGTTGCAACAAACCATGGAGCGGGGCCGAGCGGGGCGATCGAGTGAAATGCAGGATCAAACAACCAAAAAGGAATTTCATACCACGAGTCGGGGACTCTTCAAGACAGCATGGAAGAGGGAAAGATGGCATACACCAGAATGCAAGGGTGTTGGCGGAGCTCACGCAGAGGCTACTTGTATGGAGGGTTCAGATATCGATGATATCATAAAAAGAGCATGGCCGTCTTGTGGACTGTATACTGTTAGCTTATCTGTAGGCATTATATCTTTCGTATTCTCACCACTAAAAATTGTTTCTTGGAGATGCAGCCAAGTGAATTCCTACGGCTGTCGCCCAATAAGCACTTGGCCGTATCGATAGATTTCTTTTTCTCTGTGTTGTCCAACTGTATCTTTCCCCCTCGGACTGCCGGAGAAACACACGTCCGAGCCCGTTTTTCCAACGTTATTAAACGGAAAGACAGGATGCTTAAGTAAAGCCCACAGCAATTGTAATAGTAAGAGCTATGCTGTTGTATCCCGTAACAACTGGTAAACACTTAGCGACCCTTATTAACTCTCATTGTTCAACAAGTGTGGGCTCGGTATGCTGGGGGGGCATGTGAATTTATCTCGAAATAGGCTTCTTCTCCGTGATCTCTTTTTAGCCTTAGCTACATGTATTGAACACTACATTGTGTGCCATTCAAACAAAGTACGGCAACGATCCATCTATATTTTCAATAATATAAAACGGAATCATTGAACCGTGTAGCATTACAAAATGGGGGCCTTGCAGCGGTATAGGGTGGGGGCCTTGCAGTAGTGTTAGTAGCCTAGCAAGGACAGGAAGTTGTTATTGTACAGCTCTAGCGCAGCACAGCGTGTCTTAATGTAAGGCGAAGCGGAGCATCGCTTCCTACTACATTATAGTGCCTTATCTGCAAATACGCTTTTCTGAGAATAATTGTAGTATAAGTAGAAACTGCAACTAGGCTGGAACTCTTCGACTTCATTTAGTTCAGTGAGCATCCTTAACATCTTATTGGTGCAGGCAGAAAGCTAAGACACCTTCACTCTTGAGTTATAAACTTCAAAGAGTTCCAGCGCTAAACGACATGCCCAAGGTGCAATTGAAGAAGAATGGCCCTTCTTCTCTACGACAAGAAAGCCGGAAACAGCTGGTGGAGTCCCTTCAAGCACTGCTTGCTAACGACGCTGTCAGTCTTGAAGTTCTAAAGTCTGGCTCTCCATGGCCAAGTGCAACAGAAATCGCTAGGTTACAAAGGGAGAAAACCCACCAGAAGTCGCCAATAACTCTGCCGTCCTCCTCGGAAGAGACTGCTGTAATAGATACAGCCCTTGACACCTTCCGATTTCCCGTGGGGGTGGATCCTGACTGGCTTAAAAGCATTCTTCCTACTTTCCGAAACAATTCCAATCAACCAAACACATCTTTTTCTCCTACAAACTCTGGAAGTACAAGCAGCAACCAAGATGGCAGCAGTGACAGTAACACAATCGACTACAGCCCGTTTTTGTCAGCAAGTCCCCTCGTACAATGGGATGCATTTTCTGAGCCTGGTCACTATCAACAAACACCCTACAGTACAACAGGTCTGCAAACCAGCCAAAGCGAAAGCTTTCTTGGTTCAAAAACATCCACAACAGAGAAAGTACTTCATCTCAACTCTCTCAAGTCCTCTCATTTTGAGTCAGGAGGAGGGCTCATTACACCACCTGCGCAATCCACGGAGCAGCCTTCCGATGGCGACGACGGCGGTCGTTGCAATTCCCCTAGTCCTGCACCATGCCGAAAGCGGCAGCGCGCTCATTATGCAATCGAGAAGCGATATAGAGCTGGTCTTCAGGAGCGTTTCGAAGCCCTTCGGGACTGTGTGGCATCAATGAGACAGACCCAGAACGAACAGCATCCACGGGGTGAGATGGATGGAGATGAAGAAGCCAGCCCAAACGACGAGCCATCGCGAATGAACAAAGCTGAAGTGCTGCATCAGGCAACTGTGTGTATCCAGATGTTGCAGGAAGAGAACGAAGTGGTTATTGAGCAAATGAAGCTGTTAATAGAAAGATTACGCGCGGTGAAACTAGCGTTAGGGTAATTGTGAGTTCTTGAGAACGCAAATATCTGACAGTACCAGGGCAGCTGTAGCACGAGGTGGCTGGGATGATTTCACCATAGGAGATGTACAAATGCTTAGATCGTGAATAGCACTGAGATTGTTTTAGTGGATAATACATGTGGCTTAGTAGGCATGGCCAGTTTTATTATAAAAAAGCTAACGTATATTTTAACATAGGAATTTTGCTAATTACCTAAATCTTAAAAGAGATAGAATACAACTTATCATCGAATACACTCCAAGTCTGAACCACTCCTCCTATTAGCAACCATTCCACTACAAAGTCTGAGAGGTGGAGCCAAAGAAATTCTATACGGAAATAGCGAACGTTGTGGCCCCTTAGGCGGCATTTGCTGGTATTTTGACTCTCGCGACCCAATTCATCATCGCTTGTCCTAACAGTCGTCTCGACGCGTTACTCTCCCTCGCCTCCCAGTTCTTTCTGGCCAGTCTACTTGGCCTGCTTTTATTTTATCTCTGACTTTATGGTTTCCCGGAAGATATTCAAATTCAGTCATGTAGACGACGGCTTATTCTTGCACAGTTTGGACTTGCTGGGACCTTTCTATGTATCGCTTTCGTTCTCCTAGCAGTTGCGATAGTGGTTGCAGGGAGGACAGACGTGGAAGTCGTGGGTATTATCTAATGGGTCTACCGGTTATCCGCTTTCTTCTTATAAAACCGTCTATTTTCTGGCCGAGTGGCCATGGAGTGCCGCAGCCTGTAGATATGCCGGCCTAGCTTAGTCACCAGTGGATGATCCGGGGTTTTTTTTTCCCAAGATATTGCTCTCTCTCGTCTCCATCCTCGAACTTTTGGTGGCAACGGTGTTGCTAACTCTTGGTTCAAAAGCGGTTGCTGAAGCAAGTTTCCAACGGGGATGCATCAGGAACCCTACTCACCGGTTATACACGGATGGAGAGCCTAAATGACAATATACAAGGAGCAAGATCGAGTGTTTAGCTGGGAGCAAAACTAATATTAGAGAGAATGTACCCTACCTCAAATGGCTTGGGATAAGCCCTAAAAGAATAGAGTATTGTGTTACAACTTGGTCCTTGTAAACGGTTAATTCCCTATAGACAGCTGGTTCTGTTACAATAACCGCTACAATAGTGATTATTAGCCTAATCTTTTGCCCCGTTTGGCTTAACAGTGTAACGGATTGTTTTATAAAAGCCAAGGCACTGCAGAAATGAAAATGAATGAATTCTGAAAAATGAAATTGGTTTTATTACTAAGAACTTTATTAATACTAACTAACTCAGTAATAGCCGGTTATAAGTAGCAACTCCACAGGGCGTGATTTTCGGCCGAAATACAATCGGCTGCTATGGAAAACCCTTGTAGGGTAACAGAATACATTTCTATTAAATCCGGGCGACACTGAGCTATACCCGGCCCGGAATGTACTTTAGTGCTTACTTATAACGCTAGAAATTACTTGTTTGTACTCTATATATTTAAGGAAATTTAAGTTACTTTACTAAGTGGTGTCTATTGTTGTAAAATTATAGATTGCGATCATATCCAGGGACTAAGTAAAGAGAGTATGTGTATAACAACCAAACTTTCGTGTATTAGCATCAGCTGAAGGGCTTCATGATTAAAGTAAGATTTCGGCTTTAAAACGTCGGGCCACTGTCGGACTGATATAGGTTTCTTACAAATTGTTCGGTTTAGAATAAATTATTATTCAGCTTTTGATAACTTCATTATAAATAGTGGCAAGCATGTTGGTATCTCCAAGGGAATATAAATAAATAGCGTTCTGTATGCTAAATGGACTCTGCATTTGATTAAAAAAACCGAAGCGTGATATCTGCATCCAAGTCAGCATAATGGCAATCCCAGAGTCCTACATGGCCTTCAGACGTGCGCCAGGAGAAAATGCCGAAGTTATCCTTCCAACCATCGAACGCATCCCTTCGCTGAAACCAACGGATGTCCTAATTCGAGTACATGCTGTGTCTTTGAATTATAGGGACGTTGGCATGTTGCATGGCAAATATCCAGGGCTCGTAAAAGACCAGGGTGTCCCTGCATCCGATTGTGCCGGGGAAGTCGTTGATCTAGGGTCTGCAGTGACTCAGGTATCACTCGGAGATCGTGTTTCGCCTATCTTTGATTTGAGATACATTGAAATGCCCAACCCTGAAAGTAAGGTTGCTCAATTGGGTGGAAATGTGGACGGTGTACTGCGTCAGTATGCAGTGTTTGATGAAAGCGTGCTTATTCGAATTCCTCCACATCTCTCCTGGGAAGAGGTACGTGGAACGTCTTTACTCATTTGTCTCTCACCTATTCTTCCTTCTAACAGTTGGGAGCTAATTGCATTGCTAACATACTCTGAAGGCCGCATGCATAACATGTGCAGGGACTACAGCTTGGAATTCCTTGGAGATGAACGAAAATAATGGTCATGAAAAATCTGCATTGATGCTCGGTGCGCTCAGGCCCCAACGTGTTGATCTGACATAATTCAACGCATGCTAATACAAAGATACTATATAGGGACTGGAGGCGTGAGTATGTTTGCGCTGCTAATCTGCCTAGCTGCTGGTATTCGTCCGATTATCACTTCATCTTCAGATGAAAAGTTACGGAACATCGCGACCCTTGGTCCATATGGTGCTATTAATACCATCAATTATAGAACCAACCCCGACTGGGAGCAGGAGGTCTCTCGACTGACAGCTGGAAGAGGCGTTGATTATGTACTCGAGACTGTTGGAAGCGCAAGCATTCAAAAAAGCATCACTTCCTTGACAACCCGGGGGACTATCTCTTGGATTGGGTTTCTAGGTGGATTACAACTTGACGACATCGCGAAATCTTTAGGACAGCTGTTCCTAAAAGTTGGGACACTCAAGTAAGGGTTTTCTTTAGACAATGACCTCCAATAGGAAAATAGTGGACACTAAATTATTATTAGGGCAATTCAGGTCGGCTCGAAAAAAGATCAACAGGATCTGTGTCGATTCTTAAAGCAAAAGAAGGTTTCCTTAAAATCCATCATTGGCAAGAAGTTTCATTTTGAGGAATCCCCTGAGGCATTTGATTATCTCTACTCCGGGAAATGTGTCGGGAAAGTTGTCATTATCATTTCTCATTAATATGATCGAAGGAATCTCGCTAGAGCTTAGGGAATTATAGACGCCGCACATCAGTAATTCCTGCAGTCGTGCCTCCTACAGCAGTGGACACAGGCTACGGGTAATCCCGCCCAGAAGGATTGGAATTCTGGATATGCAGTGGGTTAAAGTGTTTCATGGTTTGAAAAAGGGACAAGTAAAAGTCAAGGAGTATATAAAACAAGCTCAATTAATAGAATTGGAAAAGTTAGAGAATAGAAGGGAGGGAGGATAGGCTTTTGGGCGTGAAAGGAATAATATAGCACATGCGTGGCTTATAAATAAGTTGTTATTCTATTAAATTTATTTATTGATGGTACTAGGCTCTTTAATATATGTAACAATTGATTTTACTTTTGCTTTATTTTATAAAGCTAACTATATTGCAGGTGCAAAAGCATATACAGTATAGTGCTATACTATAGAGCGCTGAGCCGCGAGTTATAGTTGCTATACCTGCTAAAAGTTTTTGATATACCAGTATTCTAGTAGTATTATGTTATTCCATAAGCCCAAATATTGCTCTACTTTCATTGCCTAATACTAGATTCAACTAGAGAGCCTGAAAATTTAAGCAGCAATATCTGCCAGATACTCTCTGCGCGCTCGATTGTTATAATATGAACCTTCATTGATATGTTGCGAGGGTCTTTTCAATAACCATTGAGCTCTAGTATCTCTAAAGTTTTAGACCACAATTTAACTTCACCCTCTGGATTATAAGCCCAGGGAGCATATCCTGGTCCTTGTTTACCGGATGTCTGAGCATCATGGGGCCTGGCAATCTGACAATCATCAAGATATTTCCCTCCATTGCCCTCTAATTCCTTCGCCACAGCAGCCCATACAGTCGTTGCCGCACCTTGCTCTGGGCTCTTCCAGTACCTATTTAAATATTCATTCTTACCCCAGATTTCTCTCTGTTCATCGGAAACATGACGGAGCAGGTCAGTAGCAATTGCACCAGGGTGAAGGCTGAAGGCGTGTAGACCTTGTGAACCAAACTTCCTTTCAATCTCGTTGGCTGTCCAAATTGTAGCTGTTTTACTCTGACCGTATGCCTTCCAAGGTTCATATTCATTGTCGAGGTTGATGTTGTCGAAATGCACGTCGGTAACATTATGAGCGCTGGAGGAAACAATAATAACACGGGAGTTGAAGTCTGGGGTGGATGAAGCCAACAAAGTAGGCCGAAGTAAATAAAATAGCAAGAAATGGGCTAAATGATTTGTCCCAAACTGCGTCTCAAAGCCATCCACGGTTCGGCCCTCGGGGCAGGCCATCACACCCGCGTTCTCAATGAGAATATTTAGAGTCGAGCATCTAGATTTGAATTCCTCTGCAAAGGCACGGACTGATGCAAGGGATCCTAGATCCAGGTGAAGCAAGTGAACGCGAGGACTGCTGGCGATATCGCTCAGGGCAGTCTTAATTTTCGAAGTATCGCGCGCAGTGAGGTATAAAGTGGCACCTGTCTGATATAAGGCTCGAGCTGTCTCGATACCCAGACCAGAAGAGCAACCAGTGATCAGTATGACTTTTCCACTCAATTGGTCGCGGAGGTTCTGGTCTTCAACAATTTGGAGGGCGGTAGGGCGTGCATCTCCAGGCCCGCCTAGGGACTGGGGCTCATGAACAGAGGAGTATCGCGATGTCATGGTGGTGATCATAGTAAATAGAAGCTTTGCACAACAATTTAATGGTAATAATATGTTTGTTTAACTTATGACTGGTGTTTTAGGGTGGTTTGAGTATTCAAAAAGCATTCGTCGGTAGAACCCGAAGTATGTATATATAGCACCAGGGATATATGTGCTAACTGTCAGCAGTATATCCAGTTGGTTAAGTCGAAAATCACTTGCAGCCAATTTCCAGTAAGCGGCGGACTTAATAGACGGAGACAAGAACATACAAGACGTTAGTAATATGTAATAGCCTATGCCGATGAAATATTGCATACACATAGTAAAATATAATATTACGACCGGCTATTGAATAGGTTTCGGGGGAAACTATTTTCGGCCGATCAAATAATCCGGTCGAAACCTCGCACAAATGATGTCAGGTAACAGTTACTAATTTTATTGTTACAAACAAGCTAACGGCCGAAAATACTCCTTTATTCCCGAAAAGTTCGGAGTTCTATTTTGTTTAGAAAATAAACAGTTTTCGGGGCGACCTGCTTTCGGCCGATTAAGAGAGCCTATTATATCATTTTGCATGAAGCTGTAGTATAACTTGCAATAGAATAGTAAGATATAGGTATTATTTAATAATTTTTTTTTATTATTATTTATAACTAATAAGTTTATAAAATATTTATTTATATTAATAAGTAAAATAGAATATTTTATTAAATATATTTTATATAATTATATAATTAATAAATAAAATATAACTTATATTTAATATTAATATATTATTAATAATTAATTATTCAAGTTATTTAATAAATATATTTATATATTTTTATATAATAAGTTATATTTATATCTTAACTAAGGTTAATATTAGCTTTTATTAACTTTTTTTTTAGGCTGCTTTAGGTTAATAGCAGCTTATATTAACTTTTATACAATCAATCCTTTAGTCTATATTTAATCTATGGTATATATTATTATAATACATTAGGTTGTAATAAAATATTAATAGTATAATTGTACTAGATATATGTTATATTTTATTTACTAACCTAATGCAAATATATTTAACAGGATACTCTATTCTATCTGCTAATATATATATATATATATTTAATTATTAAGAATCTCTCTGCCCTATAATAATACCCTAGGATCTGGGGAACGGATTGTTATAGTAGCAGAGTTAATAAAAGTAACTATTTACGCGAGACTATAACTGATATTTCAGTGGCGTTTTTAATATTCCCGTTCGTAAACAAAGCCAATGTACGCGTATCTCGCGTATACTGGATCAAGCTTTCTTCCGGCAGGATCTGCACTTCATAACCGTTTGGGAAAGAAGGAGACGGTAGAATAATCTCGGTGGGAGCGTCGATTTCGGGATTAGATATAAATTTAAGTTTAAAAGTGCCCGAGCTTTCATCGAAGCTAAACATCTTTGGCATGCCTGCGATAGCGGCAGGATATGCGCGGCTGTAGTGTTTTGCTAACTCGGGATAGGGCTGGCCGGATGTACCATTGTACAGGTTTTCATATGCCCATCCCATCCAAGAAACCATGTTTGCGTCCGTCGCCGACATCGCGTCCGTTAGATCTTTCATCTGCTTGTCGTCGCCCATCCAGAAGGTGAGTTCAGTTAGCACTCCAGCCGTTTTCAAACGCTCGCTGTCTTTACGGCGGTTGTAAAGGGTATCAGAGATTGAACCTAGTTGTGGCGGATTGTAGTAGTGAAACGAGTGCACGGACTTAGAACCATCTCCCAGGGGGGCATCTTTGAAGCCGGAGAGGATGTCTAGCGTTGCACCCTCAAACCAAATAAGCTTTTCTTTATCCACGCTGCGAATTTGCCTGCTAGCACGATTCCAAAGCGCTTCCATGACTTTATGATCTGCTATTCCAGGAACAAGAAGAGTCGGATCTGACCACATATCGCCAACCCACGGCTCATTTAGCAGATTGTATCCAACTACATTGGCTGTATCGACATACTCAGACGCTAGCTTCTTCCAGTATGCTGCGAAGGCGTCTCCTAGCCCATCATAGTTGTTATAAAGCCTACCAAATGCATTGGCTACGGCTATAGACGTATAGCTCAGACTCCAGTCGACACTATTGCAGATAGAGGACGGGCTCGGGAAACCTTGATCATCAACGGGAAACGCTTTCGTCTTCACGGGAACAGGAAATCCTTTCATATTAGACACCCAGCCCTTCTTAACAAACCACTATTGTCATTCCATCAGTATAGGACATAGGAGTATGTGATCGCGAGTGCGCTTACATCAGGAACGCCATGACCACACAGCTGACGAGCCAAGACATCCTGGTGCACGTCCACCAAGATGTAGATGCCGTGATCCTCAGCCATCTTGGTCTGCTTCTTCATAATGTCCAAAAATGTCTGATTGTAGTTTCCGCGCACGGGTTCAGCGCCAGCCCAGTGATGGCCAAGCCGCACAACATTGAGACCGAGGTCTCTCAAATTTTGCACGTCCCGCTCACCGAATGAGGAGACACCAGGGACCCAGTCCATTGGTCGATACCAGGGTGCCTCCTTCATCACGACGTTGGTGCCATGGAAGAACCGAGTCCGGCCAAATTCATCTAGGATCTGATTCGTGTCTTGGTTGACACGGGTGATGCGTGACATGCCAGGGTGGTTCTCATACCAAGTCTCACCAACTTGTGCAAGTACAGCCATAGAATGCGTGCCGATCGCCATGGCCAGTGATGCTCTCAACAAAGCAGCGAGCCGCATTTTGACGACTTAATTAAGGGCAACTCTCTTTAGCAGTTAGCAGGCAGAGAGTAGTTGGTTGATGTCACCGAGTGGTAACTATGGATCTCAATGAAACTAAAATCTGATAGGAGAGAGATGGAAGTTACGACGGTCGAATATTACGCAAGGAAAATGATCAACCAAATTCACATCTGCCCGGGCCTTCCTTATAGCGTTAGCAATAATTTAAGCGGCGGTCGGGAGTTATTAGCATGAGCCACGCCTGAAAAGCAGGTCACCATTGCGCAGTATTATTGCCTATTAAGTACAGTCAGCTGATGTTATCAAGTTACCTCGGTATCTCGAGCGTCTAGCAGATTCTTTGCATTTTTTTTTTTTTTTTTTTTTTTTTTTTTTCAATATTAATGCATTTGTTTGCAAAAAGTGGGGTCAAACTGTTTCTGTTGTTCTAGTAAAATCACATGCTTTTCTCCTTGTATTTCGGAGGTGCATACGAGACTAGAAGTCGTCAGCGAAAGTCCTTTTATATCTTGCCAGCAGATACATGATAAATAATCGCATAGGTTCCCAAGAGAAAGTATTAACGAGGAGCCTGAACTTGTCGTTTGGTTAGTTTACAGCATGTCTAGGCCTATATACACTGGGCACTGCTTCAAGGTTTAAGTATATTTACAACAAGATGTATTTTTTTCTTCTTTTATAATTTAGTCTTTTGGATATATTATACTTTAACACTAGCATAAGCTGTTTCATAAAGCACCTGAGAAAACTATCTATTAGCTGTAACGAACCGTACACTAGATGGTTAATATAGGGTAGATTTCTAAGGGATAAACCTAGAATAAGTTCTTTAGGTTTATATTAAAGAATAGGTTAAAAAACCTATAGGCAATAATATTATAATAATAGTCACCAGTAGATAAAAGTTAAAAGTGTATTTTAATCTTAATTCTATAATTAATAACTAGCTATTTAAGTTATTTAAATAAGTATAAAAAGTAAATTTATATATTTAATTAGCTTAAATAAAATTAAAGAAATAATCTTTAATTTTATTAAAAATTAATTTTTTATTTATTAATTTAGTATTAAATTAATAAATAAGTTTTTAATTTATTTTTAATTAATTAAATAAATTATAGTTAATTTAGCTATACTTACCCAGTAGGCCTATTATTGCAACTATAAAAGTTAAGTTATAATATAATACTTCTCTTTTATTAATTTTATTTTTAAGACTTTATTTAATTAAGTATAAGTATTTATTTTTTTTTTTTTACTATATTAATTCTTTTCTTTTTTTAATAATTTTAATTCTTTAGTTAATAATTATAATAAATATTTATAAAAAATCTTATTTAAAAATAAAGTATTATAATATTTTTTTAAAGATTATTTTATTTTATTTTATTAAAATAAAAGATTATATTTATTATTTAAATAAAAAAAAGCATTACTTTTTAAAGTATTAAATATTTAAAAAAGATTTTATTTAATATATTAAATATATAAAAGATAATAAGTCTTTATATAATACTTATCTTTTATCTCCTATATAAATATAAAAAATTACTTTTTTTTATATTTAATTTAAAAAGGCCTTAAAAAAGGCTGAAGAAAAGTATAAAATTATTAATATAAAAATTAAATATCTTTAAAAGTAGAAATAATTATAGTTAAAAAAAATAATATATACTATTATATAAGGGATTAATAATTTAAAAAAGCTAGAAAGGGTAGAATATAAAAAAGCAGAGGCAGCTATTTATTAAACTATAATATTAAAGCTTAATTCTACTGCTGGCCTATTCTTTATTATTAATAATATTAATTAATTTATATTTAATTTAAATTTATTATTATTTTT
Organism: Trichoderma asperelloides; assembly: GCA_021066465.1. NCBI lineage: Eukaryota > Fungi > Ascomycota > Sordariomycetes > Hypocreales > Hypocreaceae > Trichoderma > Trichoderma asperelloides. The sequence continues at coordinate 20,393 of JAJKFY010000122.1, read as the reverse complement.
ATTCTTAAAGACTAATAATATCCCTGCAGGATTATTTAAGTATTCCTCTTAAATTCTTTTTTAAAAACCTATAAGTTTTTAAATAAGTTATATTTTTTTTATTTTATAAAATATTCTTATTTACCTATTTCTTTATTTATTTATATATAGGTTATTTTATTAATTTTATATTCTTTTTCTTTATTTTTAATAATAATTTTATTTATAATTAACTTATTTATTTTTTTATTTACTAGTGCTTTTTTAAATAATAAAATATAAAAAACAGCTGTTTTTAGCCTTATATTATTAAATAAGTTTAACTTATAGTTAACTTCCTTAATTTATTTTAAAATTTTAAATAATTTAAGTTTTTTAAAGTTAAGTTTATTACTTAGCTAATTTATTTTAATATTTAGCAATTTCTTATTATATAAATACTATAATAAATAAACTATATCTCTCTTTTAAAGAGTTAATCCCTTAATTTTTATATAATCTATATATTTTTTTAAATATTACTTAAAAAATTTAAATTAAATTTTAAATTCTTTTTATAATTATATTATATTTTTTATAAAAATATATACATTATTTATATTTAAACTATTATATAATAGTCTATAGGCTTTTAGTATAAACCTATAATTAATATAAAATAGTATAACTCCTGTAGTTTCTATTATAAAGCTATTATATTACATTTAGGCAATTAATAATATTTTAACTTAGTTATTTTATTATAGGTTAATATAGTATTACAGGTATGCTTTAATAACTTAATTTATTTATTTTATTTATTTATTTATTTATAAATAAAATACAGTACTTAGTTTATAGTAAGTTTTAAGTTTAGCTATTAACTTTTGCTAAAATTTAAATATAAAAATACTTTTTTTATTTAATATAATTTCTTTTAGTATTTTATATTTAATAAATATATATTTTATATAAAAGTGCACTAAATTTTTTATATTATATACTTTTTTATATAGTAAAAAGTATATTTACTTTAAGAGTTTATTTATAACTATAAAAATATTATTAAATTATTTTTTAGTTAATAGATTTTTTAATTTAAGTAGGTTAGTAATATAATTAAAGGTAATAGTGTACTAATTCCTTTCTGGAACTGGGATTGGTTATAATATTTTATATAGCTAATGTTATTTATTTTTAATTTTCTTATATATATTATATTTTTTAATAACTTCTTTAACTTTTTATTTAAATCTTTTAAAACAGTAGTAGTATAGTATATAATTATATATAATTTAAATACCTTAATATACTACTGCAATTATACTATAATAAATGTTTTAAATTACTTTTATTTATAATTTTTCTAATACTTAGATTTATTTACCTTATATAACGTTCTAATCCCTATAACTGGTATAGGGTAGCTGATTCTTAAAGGATAAACCTTTAACATTAGGTTTATGTTAATAAAGAAGTAAGTTAAAAGCTTATAAGCTGGGTGTAAGTTATATAGCTAATAGAGTATTATTATATAATACTATACTTTATATTATTACTATATTAATAATTAATTATTTAAGTTTTATTTAATAAGTATAATAAACAGTCTTATATAATAAATTATTTTATAAAGCTTATAATCCTATTTATAATCCTCTTATAGTAGCTTACTTTTATAATAGTAATTTATTTAAAATAGCTTACTTTAAAAGCTGTAATCCCTTTTTAATTTATTTATTAGTCTATAATATATTTAGAGTATATATCTTATAGTTTTAGGTTATAATATAATACCCCCTCTTTATTAGTCTTATCCTTAAGGCTATATATACAGTAGCGCATAATTTATAAGTATATTACCTTTCCTATATTTATAGTTTCTATAAACTTACTTTTTTAAAAATGCTATTATAATTAATAAAATATTTAAGTTTTTTTTTTATAAAACTCGCAAGTGCAATATTCTTATATTATATATTTTATTTAATAAATTTATTTTAAATATACTATATATATATTATTTCTAGAAAAAGATTCTTTATTATATAATTAAAGATTTTTTTTATTATTATAAATATATAAAGCATAGCTGGTTTTATAATAGTATATTAGTTACATTTTCTTATAGGTAAATGTTTTCTTCTTTATTATTAATTAAGGCTGACTTATTTTCTTTTTAATAATAAAAGTATTAAATTAATATAAAAAATTAAAAGCTAAAAAAAAGGCAGCAGGTAAGGTTTTAAAGTTTTTTTAAATTTAGCTTTTAAAGTTATAGGCAAAGTTATTTAAGGCTGTAAATTAATTATCGCAAATTTATTATATTAAAAATAAAATAAAAAAGTATAGCAAGGAATTAATTTATTATAAAATACAGGAATTAAATAAAAAAAATAAAGTAGTAAATAATTTTTAATAATTAAGGGTTTTTAATAATATTAATTAGCCTTTTTTAAGTATTAGGCTTAAGTTTACTAATTTAAGTCTTTTAATCCTACAGTTTAAAAAAACTTCTTTATTAACTTTTAAAAGCTAAAGTATTTAATAGATTCCTATAAGTTTTTAAGTTTTAAATAGCTTTTTTATTTAATAAGGTATTTAATATTTTAGATTTTAGAGTTTTAGTATATAGTAATTATATTTTTAATTTTATATTCTTCTTCTTAATCTTTTATAATAATTTTATTTAAAATAAATCTTTTAGTTTTTTTATTAATCTATGCTTTTTTAAATTATAATATATAAAAAACTGGATTTTAAATTTTTATTATATTTAATAAAGCTAGTTTATAATTAACTTTTTTAATTTATTCCAGGATTTTATAAAGTCCTATTTTTTTAATATTAAGTTTATTACTTAGCTTATTTATTTTAATATTTAATAGCTTATAGCCTTATAAATATTACAGTAGGTAAACTATATTCCTTTTTTAAAAAATTAGTTCTGTAATTTTATTTTTATTTATATATTTTTTTATAAATTTATAAATAAATTTAAGTACTGCTTTTATTTTTTTATATAAGTTAACTATTAATTTAGCTTATAGTTATACTTTTTTTAAATTAAGTCTGTTTTATAGTAGTTTAAATACTTCTGGTGTAAATCTATAGTTTATATAAAAAAGTATTAATTTTATAAATTTTAATAGTGTACTATTATAATATAGCTAAGCTATTAATAATTTTTTAACTTAATTATTTTATATAAAGTTAATATAAGCTTATAAGTAGGCTTTAATAATTTAATTTATATATTTAATTTATTTATTTATTTAAGGGTAGTATATAGTATTAAGTTTATAATTTATTTTTAATTTAGCTATAAGTTTTTGCTAAAATTTAAAAATAAATATTTATTCTTAATTTAAAATAATTTTTTTTAATAATTTATAATTAACAGTAATTATTCTTATATAGGTGTAAGTAAGGTTTTTTAATATATATAATTTTTTATATAGTAAAAAGTAAGCTTGCTTTATAAATTAGCAGACTACTATAAGAATACTATTATATTATATTCCTGTAAATAATTCTTTTAATAAAAATAGGTTAATAATATAATTAAAAATAACTAACTCTTAAAATTATTCTATAATAAATAACAGTTATAGTTTTTTATAAAGCTTATATCTTTTATCTTTTATTTATTAATATATATTATAATATAATATAATATACTTTATATATTCTTTAAGTTTTTTAATATTATAGTATATTAAAACTTAATTATATATTTTTATTATATCTTTATATTTATATAATAAATGTTTATAAATATATTTAACTACTTTTTTTTATAATTCTTTAAGTACTTAGATTTTTTTATATTATTTAAAATATTTTAAATTTATAATAATATTTTTAAAGTATTACTTATTTTTTTAATTTTTAATAAATTTGTCACGACCTATCTCTTATGGTTGCAACAATGGGCCTACAGGGTAGGCTAAACCGGATTAATAATAGACTGTCCCGCCAATCAGCGGCGACTTATTAACTCATTTATTAATCCAGTAATATAACTTATTAGACTTATAAGATAAGTCTAATAAGCTACTAATGTTAATTAAATATATAAGTTTACTTCTTATATTTATTTAAATAACTTAAATAGCTAGTTATTAATTATAAAATTAAAATTGAAATATATTTTTAATTTTTACCCACTAGTAACTATTATTATAATATTATTATCTATAGGTTTTTTAACTTATTTTTTAATATAAACTTAAAGAGCTTATTTTAGGTTTATCCTTTAAGAATCTACCCTATATTAACTATTTAATATATAATTTATTATATATTAATAACTTTTATTTAAACGGTTATTAGACTTATAGGCAATAATGAAAATATATTAGGCAACAGTTAGTAAAGAACTACCTTTATGCAGGAGGATATTTATAAATAGCATCTATTACTTACTCTAGAATAGAAAGTAATTAACTTATTTTTTTTGCGGATTAAGAATCTGGAGGATTAGTTAAAGTATTATAAAAAAAAAGGAGAAATCCTTAAACTTAAGTGACTTAATAACTTTAATAAGGATATTTTAAAAATAATTAAATTTTTTATTAACTTAGAGCTATATTTTAGTTATTTTTAGGATATGCTGAGAATAAATAAAGAGCAAGTTTTTTTTGCTGTAAATTATTTTACGGGTACTGCTGTAGAATAGTTTAGACTTATTTTAATGGATTATATAGCCTATAAAAAAAAACCTGATAAGATGAATAAATAAATTAAAAATATTTTTATTAATTTTATGGAATTTAAAGATTAAATTAAGAAATCCTTTAGTATTATAAATAAAGAAAAAAAGGCAGAAAGGGAACTTAAGTTTCTATAATAAAAAAGAGCCCTATTTAAATATACCACTACTTTTTTACACTTACTTATTAAAGTTAATTAAACTAAAGAAATAAAAAAAGAAGTCTTTTACAATAGTGTTAAATTTAAAGTTAAAGATAAATTATTTAAGGAAAATTAAAGCAAGATTAGATTTATTAAGTATATTTAAAAGGCTATTAATATTAATAATTGTAATTTTAAGTAAAGTTAAGAATATAAACTAGAAAAATATAAATATTAATATTTATTTTAGTAGAGAACCTAAAATAATATAAATTAAAGAAAAAAGCGTTAAAAATATATTGCTAGAAGTAATAATAGTATATTAGATAGAATAGACTTTAATATTATTAAAGTAGCTAAGTTTAAAGGAAAATGCAACTTTTGTAGTAAAGTAGGCTATAAGAAAGCCTATTATTATTTTAAAAAAAAGTAGAAAGGAAATGGGAAAAGCTTTAAGTAAAAAACAGTAATTAATACTATAAAAGAGAGAGCTTAAGTAAACACTATTACTAAAGTGTCTTATACTAGTTTTAGTTAGACCGCCTGCTATAATAATATTTATTAAATATATAAAAGTAATAAAAATAGATTAGGCTATTACTTAAAAAAGCTAAAAAAGGCTAAATTATAGAAAAAAGTTAGAATTAATACTTTAACTTTTTTTAAATAATTAAATAATAATAACTATAGAAATAATAGAATTATAAATAAAGACTTAAATAATTTAGTAAATTAATTAAAAACTTAGGCTATAATTTCTAATTTAGATTAGCAAGGCTATTATAAATTTATTAGGGCCTATAACTTAGATTATAATATAGAATATAAATATTATAGATTAACTGAGCTTAGGCATGACTGTAATAAACCTATATTATTTAATATATTTAGAAACTTAGATAAAGAAGCTAGCAAAGATAAAATTATTTATAATAAAAGTGGAAGAATTTATAAGTATAGCTTCTATATAATTAATAAAAAACACTAATAGTGAATTAATACTCTTCTAGACATACACCCTTTTGTAAAATATAAAGCTACTTTTAAAGATATATATAATAGTAATAACACTAATAATAATAAATATTACTAATGCGGTTTCCAGGAACTATAATATAATAAAACCTGCCTAAAGTTTAATAAGAAAATATATAAATGCCTGCGATATTACTTATAGAATATAAATTACTACTGTAAGAAATTACAGAAATTAAATAAATTAGTTTTATTTTATATATATTAATATAACCTCTGCTATTTTTAAAACCCTAATTATAATTATAAAAAATATAATATATATAAATTAATAAATAAATAATATAACTGTGCGGATATTTTAAAAGTATAAGGAGAAAAAGAAAGAAAATAAAAGGAAAGGCAATAATATTTTAAAAAATACCTACCTTAGTAAATAAGCCTAGAACAGGCACAAGAATAAATAAAATTTGCTAAGCTAAGCCTTAAGGACGCCTATAACTGCGTCCTAATTAATAATATTTTAAATACTTTTAATAAAGATTGCAGAATATATTACTGAAAGAAATATAATAGCATATATTATTAAATATATATTTTTAATAAACTAGAAGACTGGTATAATAAAAGACTAAAGTAAGTTAAAATAAAGGATTGCTCAGCAATACACTTCCTAAACTGCGCTATACCTTACTGTAGAAAATATAGCAAGAAAAAAAACTAATTTTATTAAATAACTTAAAAGCTTTTATAAAAAAGCTATAATTTTAATAATTACTTAAATAAAAACCAAGGAAATAAAACTTTAATTAAAAAATACTATTAAATAATTAAAGAATAAAATAATTAAATTAAATATTAATAATACAAGAAATATTAATTTAAGATATAGTAGGAAAGCCCTTTAAATATAATTACTATTAACTTAATTAAAACATTTAATAAAAAGCTAGTAATTAATAAATATTTAAACCAGCAACTAGTTAAGATTTATATAAACAGCAGTTTAGATTGCAACTTAATTGCTGACAGCCTAATAGACTGGCTAGAAATATTATACATTATTAAAAAAACACTATTAATTATCTTTAATATTATAAGCATAAATACAGAAATAACTATTACCTATAAGATTAATTATCTCTCTATAACAGTTGCTAATTAAACTAAGAATATTAAGTTTAATATACTAGACCTATAAGACTATAATATTTTATTAAGACATTTATAATTAAAAAAATGCAACTCTATAATTAACTAAAAGATAAAAAAGATAACTTAAGAAGAAGATATTTCCCTAAAGTTATAACTAAGCTAGGAAAGGGGTAAGAAAAGTAAAAACGCACTTATAAACCTATAACTAAAACCTCCTGTATAATTAAAGAAAAAGAAATAAAATAAGAAAAATAAGGCTAAGAAAATGAAAATTAAAAAGAAAGTTAAATTTAACTTTAAAAAATTACTAATATTACTATAATATAATAATTAATAATAAAAAGCAAAAATTATATAAATTAATAAAATTATTACTAAATATTATATAAAACTAGCTGAACTTAATATAGTATTAGTAAAAGTAAAAGAATAAAATAAAGATAATAAGGAAAATAAACCCTTAGCTAAAATACTATAATAATATTAGAAGTATAAAAAACTATATTAATAAATTCTTAAAGAAGGACTACTATTTTATTTAAAATAGGATTATAAGATTATTTTTAAAAATGGAACTTTACTAAAGCTCTATAAGATCTATAATTTTAATAAAACTAAGCTTAAAACACTTAAGGAATAGTTATAAACTTAACTAAATAAAGGATATATTAGGGTATTAAACTCTTTAGCAGGGTACTTTATTATTTTTATATTAAAGAAAAATAAAAAGCTTTATTTAGTTATTAATTACTAACAGCTTAATAAAATAACTATTAAAGATAGAATACCTTTATTATTAATTACTAAAATTAAGGAAAGATTATAAGGCATAAATTAGTTTACAGCCCTAGTGTTATAACCTGAACCCCATGTCTATATATTAGTAGCCTAAAGGTATATACTTAGGGATTAACTAAGGACTAATGGACTAATTAAAGGAGGATCATGGTTTATAAGCACTTTTATTAAATTACTTCTATAAGCTATTGTAAGCCTATGCATTATAATCTAACTGTAATTTAAATAAAATAACTTACTATATAAGACCATTTATTACACTTATTAAATAAAACTTAAATAGTTAGTTATTAATATAGCAATAATATAAAGCATAGTATTATATAATAATATCTTATTAGCTATATAACTTATAACCAGCTTATAAGCCTTTAACTTACTTTTTTATTAATATAAACCTAGTGTTAAAGGTTTATTCTTTAAAAATCAGCTACCCTATACTAGGTATAAGAATTAAAATGTTATATATTAATAACTCTTATTTAAAAAGTCTTTTAAAAGCTTTTAAGTAATCTAAACTACTATATTTTAGAAAGAAGTTCTTAATGTTAAAGAATAACTTACTTTAAAAGAAACTCTTTTATTTACCCAAGATAATAATAAAAATATCTCTATAAGAGAAACTCTTAATTAAAATAATATAAATAGCAATAAAGCTGCTAAGTTAATAAAAAATATATTTAAATTAAATAAAATCCTTATAAATAAATTTAATAATATTAATAAAAAGCCTGTTAAAAAAAATATAAAAGCATTTATTAAATAACAACCTCTACCTATATTTAACAGCAAAACTAGTAAACTTTATTCTTTTTAAACTTAGCTTAAGGCCTACTTTAAAAATTTTAAAACTACTTTTAATATAAAATTTAGCAAGACCTTTTTTACAGCCTCTTGCTTTAAAAAAACTGCTCTTAAATAATTCCGCTTTATTTAAAATACTTACTTTAATAATTTAAAAAAACCCCTACTTATTTAAGTTTAAGAAGTCTTTAATAGCTTTAAATAATTTAAAAAAGAACTTGCTAAAGTATTTAAAAATATTAAAGAAATCTGCATAACTAAAAATAAACTTATAAACATCTACTAAAAAAGGAAATGCTTTAATTATATTATAAAATTTAAAAACCTAGCCTTTAGAGTTAAATAAGGATAACCCGCCTTTATTAAATAATTTTATAATAAACTTAGTAAAAGTATTAAGGAAAAAGTTTATAATAAGAATTAAATTAAATATAATTTTATCTTTTTTATAAAAAAATATATTAAAGCTAATAACCTTTTTTATAAACTTAATATAGGAAATTAAGGCTTTAGTAAAGAATAGTTAAACTAAGGTAAGAAATAATAAAAATTAATTATTAAAGATAATAATAGTACAGCTGGACTTATAAACTTTAATATAATATAAAAAAAGAAAAAGAAATTTAAATATTATAATTATAAAAAGCTTAACTATATAATAAAAAATTATAAATCCTTAAAAAAAAAATAATCTTTAATTCTTAAATTAAAAGTAATATATATTATAAATAAGGGCAATAAAACTATTTATTTATTAAAATAATTAGGATCTCTTAAAAACATTAATAACTATAACTTCTATAATTTTTTATTTAAACTCTTAGATATATCTTAGATATTAGATAAAGAAGCTAATAATAAAATCCCTGATTAATAACCTGTCCCTTAAGTTAATTTTATAAACCTAGCAAACTTAGTTAAAGGCATTGCCTTGGATAATAATAAAGATAATAAATAATATAACTATAGATGTTACTTTAAGAAATCTTGAAATATTATAAAATACTATAAGAATTTCACCCCTAAAATTATAACTTTTAACCTATTCTAATACAATATTATAAATAAAGCAAGCGCAGATATAAAATACTCTTTAATAGTACTATATACTTACTTAAATAACTTATAAAAGTAAACTTTAAAAACCTAGTATATTATTAAGGCTATTATTATAAATTAAGCGCTAGTATAATATTTTAATTATTAATAAATAATTAAAGAATACAACTATATTAACCCAGTATATTTAATATACTATAATATTAGTTAAATTAATTACATTACCTATAGGTGTATAGAATATTTTAAATAAAAAACAGAAAAAAATATTTTTCTAATATACATCCTTTAATATATAATATTAGAGCTATATAATAATTTATACTGCCTTATATAGGAAGTTACCTAATAATACTAATCCTTTAAAATAGTTGTCTTAGAATCTTTTAAATATTTAAATAAAATAAGCCTTTTTAAATGCATTAATTAATTTTGTAAGGTGTATAAATTAAGAAAATTATAGAATTAGTATAAATAAAAAGAAATTAAAAAAGTAAAATTAAATTATTAATAAAAAGAATTTAAAGACTGTAATAAAATAAAATATATATAATATATAGATAAAAAAATTAAAAACTAGTATTATTTAAAAAACTACTAAAGTCCTTTATAAAAAAGCAGCAGGAGAACTTATAATACTTAAATATTATTAACTTAAAGTATAATAGTAAAAAAAAAAAAAAGCACTTTAGTAAAAGAATTATTTTAATAATATTATTAAATAGAAATCCGCTTAATATTTTAATAAACAGTAGGTCAGGAAGCAATTATATATCTGCTGTAACTATAATACACCTGCAGTTACTAGTATATAAAAAGAAAAAATTATATTAACTTTTTTATATTAAAGGTTAAATCTTTAAGTATAATAAAAAATAAATAAAGTAATAGACTAATCCCCTGCTGCTATAAATTAGTAACTGTACTATAAATATAATATATAATATAGCTAATATTCTAAAATATAACCTTATTTTAGAAATACCTTAGTTATATAAATATAAATTTAATATAAAATAAAGAATAGGCTAAATCTATTAATATAATAACAGAAGTACTTTAAATAAAATTAATGTAAAAATATTAAAAAAGAAATTAAATTGCTAAAAGCTTAGGGCCTTTTTTAACTCTTTAGATATCCCTCCTTAGTATTATTAAAAAAAGGAGAAAATAAAATAAGTTCATATATAAAAGCATATTACTATCCTGCGCTGAAAACTAATATAGCTTAATAAAAAACTGCATAAACTAAAAATAAAAAAACTTACTTTTAAAGAATAATTAATATTAATTTTAGAATAATATTAAAAATACTAAAAGCTCTTTAATAATTAACTAAAAAAAAAGTTACTACTATATTTAAAATAAAATTATAAAATAATATTAAAAAAAAAAAAATTACTAAAATTTTATAAAATATATAACTTAAGTAAAAAAGAATTAAAAATACTTAAAAAATAAATTAAAATACAATTATAAAAAAAATATATTTATATATTAAAATTACTAATTAAATATTTTATTATTTTTATTTTAAAAAAAAATAATAAACTTTAATTAATTATTAACTACTATAAACTAAATTAAATTACTATTAAAAATAAAACCCCTTTATTATTAATTTTATAAATTAAAAATAAATTATATAAGAAAAAGTAATTTATAACCTTTAACTTTACAGAAGCCTATAAGCTTATATAAATAAAAAAAGAAAATAAATAAAAAACAGCATTTACTATAAAATATAGGTTATATAAATATATAATTATATTACAAAAACTTACTAATATACCCACATTCTTCTAGAAAAGAATAAACTATATATTAAAACTATACTTAAATAACTTTACAATAGCTTATATAAACAATATTCTTATTTTTTTAAAAACTCTTAAAAAATATAAGAAATATATCTATTTTATATTAAAGAAACTTAAAAAAATAAAACTCCTTATTAATTTTAAAAAATATATTTTTTATTTTTAATAAATAGAATTTCTTAAATATATTATTACTTTAAAAAAAATCTATATAAATTTTAAAAAAGTTACTGTAATTAAAAAATAGCTAACACCTATAATACTTAAAAAAGTACAGGCATTTCTTAAACTTGCTAACTATTATTAAAAGTTTATTAAGAACTTTATATAAAAAGCTACTTCATTAATAAATATAATAAAAAAAAGTATTTTTTTTAAGTAAGGGGAAGAACAGTAAAAAGCCCTTAAAGAACTTAAAATAGCAATAATATTAGAACCTGTCCTTGCTATATTTAACTTTAAAAAATCTATTATAATTAAAACAGATGCATTAGTATTTATAATAAAAGGAGTATTAAGTTAACCTAGAAATAACAGTAAGCTAAGACCTATTGCATTTTTTTTATATAAACTTTATAAACCAGCGATATAATATACTATATATAATAGAGAAATACTAGCTATTATTAAAGCATTTAAAAAATAAAAACACTACTATTATAAAAGTAAATATAAAGTAACTATTCTTATAAACTATAAAAACCTTACTTACTTTACTATTATATAAGAATTATTAAGCTGATAAGTTAAATACTTTAAATTTCTTTTATAATTTAACTTTAAACTTATTTACTATAAAAAATTAGAAAATAAATAAGCTAATATATTAAGCTAATAAGTTAATTATAAATAAAAAGTATTAAAATATACTATACAAGTACTATAATTTAATAATAATAGCAATATTAAATAAATATAAATTTATGTAATATTTAAAGTTTTAAAAAATAATCTTATACTTAAAAAAATTAAAAAATTTATTAAAAATTAAAAAAATAAGCAATACCTTAAAAATATTATTATAGATTTAGGATACCTTGAATAATATAGAAAAATTTAAGTACTTAAAAAACTATAAAAAAAAGTAATTAAATATATTTACAAGCATCTATTATATAAATATAAAAATATAATAAAAATATATAATTAAGTTTTAATATATTATAATATTAAAAAACTTAAAGAATATATAAAATATATTATATTATATTATAATATATATTAATAAATAAAAAATAAAAGATATAAGCCTTATAAAAAACTATAACTATTACCTATTATAGAATAATCTTAAAAGTCAGTTACCTTTAACTATATTACTAATCTACCTTTATTAAAAAAACTATTTATAGAAATATAATATAACAGTATCTTTATAATAATCTATTAACTTATAAAGCAAGCTTACTTTCTACTGTATAAAAAATTATATATATTAAAAGACCTTGCTTATACTTATATAAAAATAATTACCGCTAATTATAGACTACTTAAAGAAATTATTTTAAATTAAAAATAAACATTTACTTTTAAATTTTAGTAAAAATTTATAGCTAAATTAAAAATAAACTATAAACTTAGCACTGTATACTATTCTTAAATAAATAAGTAAATTAAATATATAAATTAAGTTATTAAAGCCTACTTATAAGCTTATATTAACTTTATATAAAATAATTAAATTAAGAAATTACTAGTAGCTTAATTATACTACAATAGTATACTATTAAAATTTATAAAGTTAATACCTTTTTATATAAATTATAGATTTACACCAGAAGCATTTAAACTACTATAAAATAAATCTAACTTAAAAAAAACACAACTATAAGCTAAATTAATAATTAACTTATATAAAAAAATAAAAGCAGTACTTAAATTCACCCAAGAACTTATAAAAAAATATATAGATAAAGATAGAATTACAGGACTAATTCTTTAGAAAGAGAATATAGTTTACCTACTACAACACTTACAAGGCCATAAGCTACTAAATATTAAAATAAATAAGCCAAGTAATAAACTAAATATTAGAAAAATAAAACCTTATAAAATTCTAAAATAAATAAAAAAAGTTAACTATAAATTAGCGCTACTAAATATAATAAAAATTTAAAATCCAGTCTTTTATATATTATAACTTAAAAAAGCATAAATTAATAAAAAAACTAAAAGACTTATTTTAAATAAAATTATTATAGAAGATTAAAAAAAAGAATATAAAATTAAGAATATAATTGCTGTATACTAAAACCTTAAAACCTAGAGTATTAAATACTTTATTAAATAAAAAAGCTACTTAAAACTTAAAAATTTATAAAAACTTATTAAATATTTTAGTTTTCAGGCATTAATAAAGAAATTTCTTTAAACACTAGGCCTAAATTAGCAAATACTGTATTTTAATTAATTACATTAACGCCGCTAATAAGTTAAATATCTACTACAGCCTTTAATTTAGCACACTTAGCCTTATTTAATTTATTTAAACTCTTTAACCTATAATTTACTATTTTAATACTTTATAATATTAAAGATTCCTGCTAAAAATAAATATAGAATAAATAAAATAAAGCTTCAGCAGCTTTTTACTAATATTTAATAAGCTGCTCCTTAGCCTCTTTCTCTTATAATTACAATCTTTTAAACTTAAAAGTAATATAATTTATTATAAATAATTAGCAAAACTATATTTATTTTAAAAGAAAAATAACTTATAAGCATTTAAAAAAACACCTGTTCTATTACAAAAACAACTGTAATACATACACTTTTTATAATATATTACGCCATCCATTATTTTACATCAATCGCCTATATTATATTTTTTATAAAAAGAATAAGCTATTATAAAAAATTCTAATTCTTCTATAGTAGCAGCTAAGGAAAGGCACTTGTGTATTTTTTAAAAAACTAGTTTAGAAATATAGTTAAGTATTAGGAGAATTACAGGAAGTTTAAAAGAAGGATTTACTTAGGCAACTAATGTAAAAAGGACCCTTTTATAAGCCTTAAGGATAAAACTAATAAAGAGGGGGCATTATATTACAACCTAAACCCTATATTTATATATTAGTAGCCTAAAGATATATACTTAAGGATTAACTAAGGACTGATGAATTAATTAAAGAAGGATTATAGTTTATAGGCACCCTTGTTGAATTACTTTTATAAGCTATTGTAAGCCTATGTATTATAATCCAACTGTAATTTAAATAGAATGACTTACTATATAAGACTATTTATTACACTTATTAAATAGAACTTAAATAATTAGTTATTAATATAGCAATAATATAAAGTATAGTATTATATAATAATATTTTATTAGCTATGTAACTTACAACTAGCTTATAAGCCTTTAACTTACTTCTCTGTTAATATAAACCTAGCGTTAAAAGTTTATCCCTTGAAAATCAGCTACCCTATACCAGGTATAGGAATTAGAATGTTACACCTAGACCTTATAGGCGCTTATAAACTTATAAAAATAAAAAAAAGGCATAAATAAATAACTGCTTTTAAAATAAAATATAGATTATTTAAATACTTAATTATACTATAAAGACTTATAAATATACTAGTATTATTTTAGAAGAGAATTAATTTTATTTTTAAAGAATATTTAAATAACTTTATAGTAGCTTATATTAATAATATTTTAATCTTCTTAAAAATATTAAAAGAATATAAGGAATATATTTATAAGGTATTATAAAAACTATAAGACACTAAACTCTTTATTAACCCTAATAAATACTAATTTTATACTTAATAAATTAAGTTTTTTAAATATATTATTATACTAGGAGAAGTTTAAATAAACCTAGATAAAGTTACTGCTATCCAAGATTAAAAGCTCCTAGAAACCTATAAAAGATTATAAAGCTTTTTAAGACTTGCTAATTATTATTAAAGGTTTATTTAAGAATATAGTAAAATTATAAAACTATTAACTAACGCTACTTAACTTAAGAAAAATAAAAAGGATAAGAGAAAATAGAAAAATAAAAAACTATCCTGGACTAATAAAATGAAATTAATATTTTAAGAACTTAAAGATGCTATTACTAGTAAACTAATATTAACTATATATAACCTAAATAAGCCTGTTAAAATTGAAATAAATACTTTTAACTTTACTTTAAGAGGAACTTTAGGATAATAAAATAAAAATAGTAGACTTAAATTAATAGCTTTTTTTTTTAAAAAACTATATAGACTTAAGTTAAAATATTTTATTTATAATAAAGAATTCTTAGTAATTATTAAAGCATTTAAAGAATAGCAACACTACTGCTTAAGAAACAAGTATAAGATTAAAGTTTACACTAACTACTAAAATATATCCTACTTTATAACTATACAATAACTCTCTATATAATAAACCTATTACTTTAAATTTCTAATAGATTTTAATTATAAAATTATTTATTATAAAGGAACGGAGAATAGAAGAGCAGATATATTAAGTTAAAAAAAAGAATATTTTAAAGAAATTCCTAAATTTAAAGTATAAATTCTATATAAAAATAAGTAAAGGAATTATAAATAAATTAAAATTAATACCTTATTTATTATAGAAGAATATAATCTTATTTTTAATAAAATTAAGAATTTAATTAAGAATTAGCAACTAGAATAGTTCTTTAAGAAAGTAACTATAACTAATAGACTTCTAAAATAAAGTAAATAAATCTAGGTACTAGAAGAATTATAAATAAAAATAATTTAGGATATTTATTATAGTATAATTACAGCAGTATATTAAAGTATTTAAATTATATATAATTATATACTATATTACTACTGCTTTAAAAGACTTAAATAAAAAATTAAAGAGGTTATTAAAAAGTGTAATATATATAAGAAAACTAAGGATAAATAATATCAGCTATATAGGATATTATAACCAATCCCAGTTTTAGAAAAAAATTAATATACTATTACCTTTAATTATATTACTAACTTGCCTAAATTAAAAGATTTATTAACTAGAAAATAATTTAATAGTATTTTTATAGTTATAGATAAACTCTTAAAATAAGTATACTTTTTACTATATAAGAAAGTATATAATATAGAAAACCTAGTATACCTTTATATAAAATATATATTTACTAAATATAAAATACTAAAAGAAATTATATTAAATAAAAAAAGTACTTTTATATTTAAATTTTAGTAAAAGCTAATAGCTAAACTTAAAACTTACTATAAATTAAGTACTGTATTTCACCTATAAATAAATAAATAAACAGAATAAATAAATTAAGTTATTAAAATATACCTATAATACTATATTAACCTTTAGCAAAATAACTGGGTTAAAATATTACTAATAGTATAAATATAATATAATAGCTTTATTATAGAAACTATAAGAGTTACACTGTTTTATATTAATTACAGGTTTACACTAGAAGCTTATAAACTACTGTATAATAGTCTAAATATAAATAATATATATATTTTTATAGAAAATATAATATAATTATAAAAAAAACTTAAAGCTTAACTTAAATTTTTTAAGCAATGCTTAAAAGAATATATAAACTGTATAAGAATTAAGGGACTAACTCTTTAAGAGAGAGATATAGTTTATTTACTACAGCACTTATATAATAAAAAATTGCTAAATATTAAAATAAATTAGCTAAGTAATAAACTTAATTTTAGAAAACTTAAATTATTTAAAATTTTAAAGAAAATTAAAAAAGTTAACTATAAGTTAAACTTACTTAATAATATAAGGCTAAAAACAGCTGTTTTTTATATTTTACTACTTAAAAAAGCACTAGTAGATAAAGAAATAGGCGAGTTAATTATAGATAAAATTATTATTAAAGATAAAGAGGAAGAATATAAAATTAATAAAATAACTTATATATAAATAAATAAAAAAATAGGCAAATAAGAATATTTTATAAGATAGAAAGAATATAACTTATTTAAAAACTTATAGGTTTTTAAGAAAGAATTTAAGAAAAACGCTTAAGCAATCCTGTAAAAATACTATTAGTTTTTAAAAATAAAAATAATAATAGGTCTAAATTAAATATAAATTAATTAACAGCGTTAATAGACTGGGACGAGCTGGCGGAACTAGGCACTAATATAATAGCTTAATAAATAGCGGCCTCCGCCTTTTTATACTTAATATAATCTAATTCCTTTAAATTAGAAATACCTTATATCACCGCCTGACGCATTCTATTATACTAAACCCTTTTCTATTTTTAAAAATAAGTAACTTTAACTGCTGCCTTAGCTAAAATATTTTTAGCTTTTTTTAACTCCTCTTTTAAACAGAAATATTAAGTAGAAATATAATTTAATTAATTAAGTATTAAACCTTAAATATTGCAATAAGATTTATTAAGTTAAATGCACTTAAAGCAGCGCAATGAGTTTAATAAAGAAACTAAGCAGTCTTAAAGATTCTTTAAAATATAGTATAAGCAGCGCTTATTAGATTTATTTACACTAGATATTATAGCTCTTAAAAAAGAATTACACTGCTGAGTTCTTTTATAAAAAGATTTTTTAATAAGTTTATCTAGTATTATAAGGTTAGTAAAGAAATTAGGAAATATACTAGGAAAAGAAATAGTAGAAAAGCATTTATTAAGTAAGGGATGCCGCTACTTATACCAGGATTAATAAAGTCTTGGGGACAAGACTAATAAAGAGGGAGTATTATATTATAACCTATCTCTTATAGTTGTAATAATGGGCCTATAGGGTAGGCTAAACTGGATTAATAATGGACTGTCCTGTTAATCAGCGGCGACTTATTAACTTATTCATTGATTCAGCGATGTAACTTATTAGACTTATAAAATAAGTCTAATAAGCCACTAATGCTAATTAAATATATAAATTTACTTCTTATACTTATTTAAATAACTTAAATAGCTAGTTATTAATTATAGAATTAAGATTAAAATGCACTTTTAATTTTTACCCATTGGTGACTATTATTATAATATTATTGCCCACAGGTTTCCTAACCTATCCTCTAACTGTAATAAACCGTATACTAGATAGTTAGTATAGGGTAGATTCCTAAGGGATAAACCTAGAATAAGTTCTTCGGGTTTATATTAGAGGATAGGTTAGGAAACCTGTAGGCAATGTTATATTATAATAAAAAATTACCAGTAGGTAAGAGTTAAAAGTGTATTTTAATTTTAATTTTATAGGTTAATAACTGGCTATTTAAGTTATTTAAATAAGCGTAAGAAGTGAACTTATATATTTAGTTAAGATATTTAAATTATAATAGAAAGCTATTTTTCCTGGCTTTCTTTAGTATTTAAGAAAACTAGCTTTTTTAGCTTTTCTTTAAGAGCAGAAGGCTATTATTAATTAATAGATGGATTATAGTTAGTCCAGTTTCACCTACCCTATAGGCTTATTATTGCAACTATAAGTATTAGGTTATAATATAATACTCTCCTTTTATTAGTTTTATTTTTAAGACCTTGCTTATTTAAGTATAAGTATTCACTTAGCTTTATTTTACAGTAAGTGTTTTTCTTTTTTATTTCTCTTTCCTTAATTTATTTAATATAATTAAATATAAATAAAATAATATTAATATTTTTAAATAAAAAAAAAAAAAATATAAAAGTCTTGCTAATACTATACTAGAGAATTCCATTTTTATTATAAAGTTATGCATATACTATAAATCCTAAGGTTATAAATATATTATTTTAGAGGAGGATTCTCGTTATTGCCTGTCTTATATAAAAAATTAAAAGTTTTATTATAAGGCTTTTAGCCTTATGCCTTAATAAATATACAAGGTTATATTTTATTATTTTAAATTAAATAAAGAGCTTAAAAAGGCTAAGGAAGCCTAGCTGAAGCTTAGTGCAAAAGTTAAGCATTTTTATACTTAAAAATAAAAGTAATTAAGGAGAATAGAACGGGCAATTATATAAAAGATTAATAATTTAAAAGAATTAAAACAGATTAAGCGCAAGGAATATAAAATAAAAGCCGCTTATTAAGCTGCCCTGCTGGCGCTTAATCCCGCCTTCAGCGGCCTATTTTAATTCATTAACGCTATTAATTAATCTGCCTTTAAACTAAACCTATTATTATTTCTATCTTTAGTAATTAATAAAATTCCTGTAGAATTGCCTGGGCGTTTATTTTAAGTTTTTTTTCTAAGACTTAAAAGTCTTTATTAAAGTTATATTCTTTTTATTTAATAAAGTATTCTTATTCTTTTATTTCTTTATTTACTTATATATAAAATAGTTTTTTAATTTTATATTCTTTTTTAATATCTTTAATAATAATTTTATTTATAATTAGCTTGCTTATTTTTTTATTTACTAGTGCTTTTTTAAGTAATAATATATAAAAAACAGCTGTTTTTAGCCTTATATTATTAAATAAGTTTAACTTATAGTTAACTTTCTTAATTTTCTTTAAAATTTTAAATAATTTAAGTTTTTTAAAATTCAGTTTATTACTTAGTTAATTTATTTTAATATTTAATAATTTTTTATTATATAAATACTATAGTAAGTAAACTATATCTTCTTTTTAAAGGGTTAATCTCTTAATTCTTATATAGTTTATATATTCTTTTAAATATTACTTAAAAAATTTAAGTTAAGCTTTAAGTTTTTTTTATAATTATATTATATTTTTTATAAAAATATATATATTATCTATATTTAAACTATTATAAGGTAGTCTATAGGCTTCTAGTGTAAACCTATAATTAGTATAAAATAGTGTAACTCCTGTAGTTTCTATAGTAGAGCTATTATATTATATTTATATTATTAATAGTATTTTAATTTAGTTATTTTACTAAAGGTTAATATAATATTATAAATATACTTTAATAATTTAATTTATTTATTTAGGGTTAGGGTTAGGGTTAGGGTTAGGGTTAGGGTTAGGGTTAGGGTTAGGGTTAGGGTTAGGGTTAGGGTTAGG